>OX422211.1:182929362-183529362 GCA_949130495.1 Sambucus nigra | reverse complement strand
AAACTATATAAACAAAAATTTATCGTCTTATATTCTAATTGATATTATTTTACCCCATCAAAATATATAAACTAATAAATAACGTAAAAAAATTTATACACACGTCATCAAAAGTGGCAAGGGTGGGTTATGCCTTTAGAGGTCTATGACAAAACTGAAAAGGGCATCCATTCATTGCATTTCTAGTGGTACTGCTCTAGACAAGATTTGAAAAGTCTAGATAAATTATATGTCTATGGGATGTTGATAAGGCATCCAAAATTCAGATATATTATATATATTAGATGTGCCAAGAGAAGACTGAAAACCATAACAACTGTCATTTTTTTAATGATAGCATGTTTATATATATATATAAGGACATAAATTTCCAATTAAGTCCCTGTAGTATTTTGACTTAATTCCGTGAACAAAACTGTGTTTGTAATATGTCATAGGGAGAATTGTATTTTGTCATGATCCCAATTGGTCTATGACGTATTGAAGAAATTGAAGACGTAGCGGCAAAGCTTCAAAGAAATAATCATGCCGATGTTTATTTGGTGCAAATTTACTCGTCTTCAAAGTTAATTTCATTCCGAGATCACTCATGTATGAAAGCATATAATTTATGGTGCTCGGATTTATTTTATAAAAAATAAGAATGTAATTTTTATAAAGAAAAATTATTTTAAATGTTTTAAAAGTGTTTTAATGGTTTAAACTTCGTTTTATGGTGATAAGCTCGAAATAGAGTTTGACTAATTTGAATCTCTTTGTTAAGAGACATTTTTATCAAAAAGTCAAAGAAAGTCAAACTTCGCGAGGTCGGTCGAACGACATTGGATCTCGTTCGAACGAGATACAATGTCGCTCGAACGACATGCTTAAGTCCTTCGAATGACATGTTTTTCGAGGCGGTGTTTAAATCCTATTTGAACAGTGTTTGCATCATAATTTCGTAAGTGTGCTTTCTGGAAAATAGTTTTATGAACCAGAACCTTGTTTGCACATGTTTTCTCAGGTTTAAAATTCTTAAACACATCCTAAGAGTTTGCAAAGATCCGAGTTATCATTCTTATATGTTTACGTGATCTTGCATCACCAAAGTTGTTTGTTCTACACATTGAACATCAAAGGGTTTTGCAGTGAAGAAGCGACGGACATCGTGTTTGACATCGTAGACGTATCAAAGCCATATCGGAGGACACCGAGACATACGTGGACGTGTGTGTTGTGGACAGAGATCGTGGAACATGGAATTTCTACATGGGCACTATTGAAGAACGGTTGCAGATTAGAAGGAGCGTCAA
The DNA here is from genome assembly GCA_949130495.1 of Sambucus nigra. Lineage (NCBI taxonomy): Eukaryota > Viridiplantae > Streptophyta > Magnoliopsida > Dipsacales > Adoxaceae > Sambucus > Sambucus nigra. The sequence goes on along the minus strand of OX422211.1, from coordinate 183,528,070 downwards.
GACCCGTGGGGATCGAGTCTTAGTGTAAGGCTAATTTGTCTTTGTAAAACCATTGTTCATAGTGATTGTCTGGCTTGGGCCGTCCAAGGTTGTTTTCCTGCTTTGGGCTTTTTTCTCATACATCCGGCGTTGTGAGTATTCTTTAATTTACTTTACTTGCTTTAATAACTAGATTCATGTTTAGGATTAATCAAGATAAAATTGATTTAAAGTAAGAATTGGGATTTCACAACTTGGTTTGGTGCATAATTAAAAGTTGGATCTTTTTGCAAAGAAAAATTGACTCTGTTTGAAAACACAAACATATCGGGTCACGTTCCACAAATTGGTATCAGAGCTAGAAAACATTTTTACTTGTTTTGTGATCCCGTGTGTTTTCAAAGATGAATTCTAGATATAATGAATTTTCTCGAACTCCTGTTTTTGATGGCACTAATTACACTTATTAGAAGATGAGAATGAGATGTGCTTTAAAATCTATTGATGAGCGAGTTTAGCTTGCAGTTGAAAAAGGTTGGACACCCCTAGTCACTATTGTAGGTGAGGTCACTAGTTTAAAGCATGTTGAGTCTTGGACCGAAACTGAACAAAGACTTGCATAATATAATTCTAAAGGTCTGCACGTTATTTCTTCACATGTCACACAGGAAGAATATAATAGAATTATGACTTGTGAAACATCAAAAGAGGCTTGGGATATTTTGGCACTCACTCACGAGGGCACTAGCACGGTTAGGGCGTCAAAACTTCAAAATCTCACTACACAGTGTGAGACCATTAGGATGTTAGAAAGTGAGACCTTTGATGAGTTTTTTGCTAGGTTGTCCACTATTGTCAACTCGTCATTTAAACTAGGTGAGAAAATTTCCGACAACCGTGTCATTAAGAAAATCCTTAGGTCGTTGCCTAGTAGGTTTAATGCGAAAGTGACCATTTTAAACTCCTTGGGTAGGGTAGAATCAACGAAACTAGAAGAGATTGTAGGTGACTTACAAACCTATGAAATCGACATGATTACCTCCAAGCAACTGCCTAAGAAAGAAAAGGGTATTTCTTTGAAAACTTGGAAGGAGGAAATTAAAGTTTCGGATTCTGATTTCGATTTCGATTTTGAGGATGTTGCTTTGTTGGCAAATAAATTCAAAAAATTTATTAAGTTTCAAAAGTAATCGAAAGATGCCAAGAAATTTGAAAAATTCAAGAACAACAAAGTTGATCCCACCTCTAAGGATAAGTTTGAAAAACCTAAGAGAGATGAGTCAGATAAGTGTTTCGGGTGTGAGGGGTACGATCACAAGGTTAAGGAGTGTCCCACTAGACTTAAGAAAGAGGGCAAGCAACCCATTTCTATAGTGCCACCTTAAGTGATAGTGAACCGGAAGAGGGGGAGAGTTCCCCCATTGAACGTAACTTTACTGCGTTTATGGCATGTCATGTGAGCGACAATGACAATACTCATGTGAATGACACTTCCGAGGAGGTTTTGAGTGTATCCCATGTTAGTGAGGGTGAAGAGAGTGACGAGGAGGAGATAGATGTGAAAGAATTGAAAAATGCGTTTAATGAGTTGTATGCCGAAACGGTGAAGGTGAAAAAGGCTAACTCAAAATTGCAATCTAAGTTGAATGAGCGTGCCATAGAAAATAATGATAGTTTGATTGAGGATCTTAGGGCATGAGAGAAGAAGTTTAGGGAGAAACTAGAGTTTGTGGAGAAAGAGAGAGACAATCTCCGTGGTTTGATGGAGTCCTTCAAAAAGGAGATTTTAGAGTTTGAGGAGACTAGGCGTTTACTCGAGTCTAGGATTATTGAGTTAGAGGAAAGGTTGAAAGACTCGTCTAGAGTCAAGTTTGATTTGGAGGCTAGGTCGGAGAAGTTAGATAAGATCTTAGGCACCGTCCAAATTAAGGGATATAAGGGAGGTATAGGTTTTAATGAGAGAGTTGTTCCCATTCCCCCCGTACGTGTGAGAAACACTAGGATGGTTAGAAAAGGTCCCCATAAAGGTAATCATTCCCACCACCGCTACACTTGCTCATTTTGTGGTAGGAAAGGTCACCTTAGGTGTTATTGTTACGACCTTAGACAAGCTCCTAGGAAGTTTAGGAATAAAGTTGCCCCGGTTCCCCACACCCCCATGTGTCGTTTTACACCTACTTGGGTTAGAAAATCGGATTTAGTGGCTTTAGAAATTAAACTTCATGATTCTCGTTTGGGTGCACTTGATTCTTCCCATGCTAAATCTAAAGGATGATAGTGTTGTCATGTTTGTCATATGCTAGTTTGCTTCATGATATATTCATTGCTAGTATTATGACATGTGTATCATTTTGTATTATAGTTATCATTTGTTTGAGTCTTATTTGAAAAATACAAAAAGATTTTGTTTTTTGAGAAAACTTTTGAAAAACCAAAAAGATTTTCAGTTTTTGTTTTTTGAGTTTTCATGTTTGATGTGGCATATTGGTGTGCTTGGACCCCCCCCCCCCCCCCATCGTTTCATTATCCATGTGGCTAGGACATTTGGTCATTATTATTGATGCTTAGAATGATCTTAACCATTGTTTATATGGGGTGGTTTCGAAGTTGATATGAATTTTGATTCGACTTTGTATATATGCCAACATTGCACACATGCACGAGTTTATATAGATGTTTGACTTCTCTTGCATATTTGAATTTGGTAAGGCGTTCTTATCTCAATCTTGTCATCTATGCGTAAGTAAACTTAAGGAGAAGTGTGCATGTAATAACCGTTTAACGTGAGGATTTAAAATTGGTAAAAATGATGAGTGATTCACGGGAAAGGGCTGCGAGAGTTCTTATTTAACTCGTCATGAAAGCCACCGTTTAAAAGAGCCCAAAAAGAAAAAGCTAGATGTTAAGAAAAGGGCTAATAAGATTTTCTCTAAGTTGAGAATGATAGAAACCTCAAAAGAACTTAAAAAAATATGTTTATATGAGGGTGTTTGGTTGGAGAAAATTTAAACGGTTTGCACATCTAATCCTAATGTTGAAACATTGCAATTTGACGCTATTGTTTGTAGAATAGTCAAAATTATGGATTTGTGTGCATGTAGTATGTTTAGTTCATTAAGCTCACACTTTAATTGTCATTTGGCTATGATAAAGTTTGATGATTTATCGCTATCAATTAGAGATTCCTGATCGTTTTGATGTGTTGGAATTGTGACTCATTTGTTGTAGTTTCACGCCCATACTTTCCATGCCCATGTTTGAGCACATCGGTACTATGTTCGCATGTAACTCACATTTTTAGTTTTAATGAGTTTTTGCATTTTGTGTTAAAAGCTTATTGTTTTAGCACTGTTTTGCTTCTGTCAGTCCCTTCCTGGAATTTTTTTGTGAATTTTTTTTCACTGGGCAATACTTTATAAAATTTCTGGGAAACTGGGAAATTTTGGCAGGTCACGCGAAGTCGTTCAAACGACATCTCATCTCGCGCGAACGATTTATGTACTTCGTTCGAGCGACTTCATCATCTCGTTTGAGCGAAGTGCCTGGCTCGTTCGAACGACAGGGTGAAAAATGGCTTCTGATTAGTTTGCAATCCTCTGGTTTAATATGATATATTTCTGGTACTGCGGGAAGCATTTCTGGACTGTTTGGTTATATGCAGGTTCTGTTATGTTCCAAATTGGTGTTTTGCATATGAATCTGTTTATCACACTTGATTTGATTGGTATACTCGTTGTGTGATTCCTTGGTTTACTAGCTACTAATTTGTCATTACATGATCTTATTTAGCTAGTGATTTCATGTTTATCTAGCGGTCTTCATTTTTCACAATTGGTATCAACTTAATTCTATTTGGTATCATATTCTCATGCTAGATATTTCAAATCGATTTATCTTTTCACCGGATTGTCTATTCGAGACAAAAAGGGGGAGAGTTTTGTGTGTGATGTAGGGGGAGATTTGTTGAGCGCTTATATTTGTTTCAAATTTTTGTTTCAAATTGGTAACAAATTGGTATCAAATAATTGCTCACATGTTTCAAATGATTTGTTCTTATTAGTAATATAAATTGGTATTATTTGTTCCTCCATACTTCACTGGGTATCTGTTTGTCTGTTTCATGTGTGTAGGTATGCTTCAGCGATTTGAGATTTCAAGTCTACATCACATTCAGACAGTTCATGCTTGTCGGTGCTACATATATTAGTCCGTGTCCTGTATTTTTTATTTTGGGTTTATGGGATGGGATTTAGGTGTCATGCGGCTTGACGGCCCGGTTAGGCATTTCACTAGTTTAGTTTTGTCCCGGAATAGTCAAAGGGGGATATTTGTAAGGACATAAATTTCCAATTGAGTCCCTGTAGTATTTTCACTTAATTCTGTGAACAAAACTGTGTTTGTAATATGTCATAGGGAGACTTTTATTTTGTCACGATACCACTTGGTCTATGACGTATTGAAGAAATTGAAGATGTAGCGGCAAAGCTTTAAAGAAATAATCATGCCGATGTTTATTTGGTGCAAGTTTACTCGTCTTCAAAGTTAATTTCATTCCGAGATCACTCAGGTATGAATGCGTATAATTTATGGTGCTCGGATTTATTTTATAAAAAATAAGGATGTAATTTTTATAAAGAAAAATGATTTTAAATGTTTTAATGGTTTAAACTTTGTTTTATGATGATAAGCTCGAAATAGAGTTTGACTAATTTGAATCTCTTTGTTAAGAGACGTTTTTATCAGAAAGTCAAAGAAAGTCAAACTTCGCGAGGTCGCTCGAACAACATTGGATCTCGTTCGAACGAGATACAATGTCGCTCGAACGACATGCTTTAGTCCTTTGAATGACATGTTTTTCGAGGCGGTGTTTAAATCCTATTTAAACAGTGTTTGCATCATAATTTTGTAAGTGTGCTTTCTGGAAAATAATTTTACGAACCAGAACCTTGTTTGCACATGTTTTCTAAGGTTTAAAAGTCTTAAACACATCCTTAGAGTTTGCAAAGATCCGAGTTATCATTCTTATATGTTTACGTGATTTTGCTGCACCAAAGTTGTTTGTTCTACACATTGAACATCAAAGGGTTTTGCGGTGAAGAAGCGACGGACATCGTGTTCGACATTGTTGACGTATCAAAGCCATATCGGAGGACAGCGAGACATACGTGGACGTGTGTGTTGTGGACAGAGATCGTGGAAGACGGAATTTCTATGTGGGCACTATTGAAGAACGGTTGAAGATCATAAGGAGCGTCAAGACCCGTGGGGATCGAGTCTTAGTGTAAGGCTAATATGTCTTTGTAAAACCATTGTTCATAGTGATTGTATATCTTGGGCCATCCGAGGTTGTTTTCCCGCTTTGGGTTTTTTCCTCGTACATCCGGCGTTGTGAGTATTCTTTACTTTACTTTACTTGCTTTAATCACTAGATGCATGTTTAGGATTAATTAAGATAAAATTGGTTTAAAGTAAGAATTGGGATTTCACAACTTGGTTTGGTGCATAATTAAAAGTTGGATCTTTTTTCAAAGAAAAATTGACTCTGTTTGAAAACACACACATATCGGGTCACGTTCCACAATATATTATAAACATTGTTTGTTAAAAATTCATTCTCAGTGTTCAAGATATATATTTGACACATATGCGTATATGTGTCACTCATTTTGCACTCTTCTACACAAGCAAGCAAAAGTGAAGCCTGAAAGAAAAGTGAAGTCTCCTACACAAGGTTTTAGTATGAAAGAAGCAAAATAGCTAAAGAAGAGTGAAGTCTCCAACACAAGGTTTTAGTTGCTGACATTTTCTCATTAATCTACCTAGAGAAAAGGTTCTCTTCATTTATCAACAAAGGATGCTTGAACGGAATCTGATTTGAGTTTTTTTTTTATAGTTGTAAAAATATAAAAGACAAATTCATTAGGAAAAAAGGAAGAAGAAGAAGAGAAATACCTGTTGAAGTTTTTTTTTCCAGATTGTAGAGCTGAACATCTTTTACACTTTTATTGTGTATTCGTGTGTCTATATATATATATATTTGTTAAAGAGTTGTATCAATGGACGATTCTTTATGATATCTTATTTGGGAAGATTTTTTTTATATGTATTATCTCCCGTATTGCTGTGATTTGAAAGAAATGTCAAGGACATTATTGTAATTTAACTTTCGTTTAGATTTCAGTCATCAAATTCAGAGGGTTTTGAACCTCTGAATCATTAAGATCATAATATTATCGTTAATCTCTGAATTGTGTGAAAAACAAACATATATTTAGTGCTATTGAAATCTGAATGGTTTAGATTCAAATTTCATAGGTGAAAATAAACGAACCCTTAGAGTTTCAAATCTAAAAAGTTTGTGGATCTAATATTATTTTGAAATATGTACAGAAATCAACCACATAAAATCAGTTTTCATAAAAAGATATTTGCAAAACAAACTATAAACTGATATAAAATTATATCGAACGTAAAATTGTCTGAAATATGTCACATGTGCAAGATTCCTGATTTTATGTAAAAAAATAAACAAGTCTCTCCAATTATGAGGGTTATTTTAGAGGAGAAACGGATCTAGGGAAGTTTTGATGGGATCTAAACTTGAACTCTTAAAACTCAGCTCTCATATTTTGAAAACCCTAACAGATTTGATGAAAATATAATCTCTGGTTTTCGAAAAATATTTAAGAGAAAGACATTTATAAATGATGTATTTAGCGAGTTTTTTTAACAAAAGTTTTTCTCTCAGTTCTCTCTCTCTCTCTCTCTCTCTCTCTCTCTCTCTCTCTTATCATCTCTTTCTTTCTTATATCTCTAAAAATGATAAAAGTCCAAAAATATTGAGGTGAAGACGGTTTAAATAGGAAGGTCAGAATGTCTTGGAAATCGATGTTCGAATGAACGGTTGGGATGGATTGTACTGGATAGACCTAAATCTAAGGGTCAGAAATGAAGTGTTTAAGGTACTCGTTACAGTTTATAACCGATCACAAGTAATAAAACAGGATTGGATAACAAGGATGACACACAAATTGCTTAAGTTTATGAAATAAGATCCAACGGTGTGGTGTGTGTCTCGTGTTTGTGAGTGTGAAGAACCACAATATCAGCGAATAAGGTAGTGACAAATAGCATACATGTGTTGCACACACACATGCTAATCAATAAGAGGTTTCCAATTAACAGAAATTCAAGTTTCTTCCCCAAAGATTTTAAAAAAAATTGCACAAAAAGTTTATATGAATGATAAAAATTGATTCAAATGCCAAATAATTTTAAAAAATCCAGAAAATTATTTTAACATATATGATGCATATAGTGCACTGTGAATTTTTTTGTACCTTTGGAGCCCAAAATGGATAGGGAAGGAATTTTAGGGTGCTAGTTGAAGTAGTCACCAATCTTGTGAATTATGGAGTACCATTTGGAGGAGCTCAAGGCAACTAAAAATATTTTGTCTTAATATCCAAATAAGATGAAAGACCTATATGATATTGACTCCTAATAAGTAACCATATAAGGTGTTTCAAGTTCAAAAAGATTAATCCATTACCCAAAACACTAGTTTCCTTTATCAATAGAACATATGTTGCATGGTCAAAAGTCATGGCAAATGTTGTTTTCCCTTTCAAAAATGGATCGGTGCATTTTGTCATGGCTTTTAACTCTGACAAATCATGTTCATTTTTTTCGACCCGTTTAAGAGAGTTCTTATATATATATATATATATATATATATATATATTGCATCTAATTTTTTTTGCATAAATTTAAGATTATGTAGTAATTTTGTTTGTGTAAAAAATTCAATGGTAAGGGGATTTATGGCGAGATGTAGTTGTTAGGTAATAAATGAGGGGTAAATTTGATATTGTATGCCTGAAAATTAGCTACTTAACGGTCAACTGACGGACTCCATTAAAATGGGAGTCAAACCTTAAGAAGTGAAAATTATTAGAGATTGATTCAATAACAAATAATTAATGGCGATCGAACCACAAATAACCTTAATTTTTATTTGGTGTGAAAAATTAGACCAAGATTATTTTTTTCAAGTAAAATTAAAATTTGGTATCAATTGAAACGCCTCATGCCGTAATAAACTATTCTCCAAACATTTTTCTGTTACGAGTTGTTTTAAGAACGAAATTAAAATTTTTAATTGAGTAAGTAACAACACATAAAGAGCCTTATTACAAATCTTTTTCACAGTGTTTTTAAAATTTATTTATATTAGTAAAAAATAATAAAATCAACGCTCTTCTAATTTACTTAAAGTCAACATGTATTAATTCAATATACACATGAAAGAGAGAAAGAAATAGCATTAAATTATATTATTGAGTACTATCAACATATGCGTTGTTTGAAGTTTGGGTTAAATTTCAATTGAGTCTCTCACGAGAGTGACACATACCAATTTCCATAGATGGGATTGACAGTCCATAAAAAATTGGATATAGATCAAGGCATTATTACGAGTTAGTCACATTTATTAGGTTGAAATGTATCAATTCTCATTAAATTTTTTTAATGCACTAAGTCCTTTCATAGACAACATATATTTATAAATATGTGTCATAAAATTTATCTATTTTAAACTCACTTTCTCTCTAAAAAAAACAAATAATCCCCCCCCCCCCCCCCTCTCTCTCTCTCTCAAGCAATCCCCCCACCTCAACCTCCACATCCACCCCCACCCCATCGTAAACTCGTCGGAAACAAGCCACTAAAAAATCTCGTCGGACGCCGTCAAAATTCTCGCCGGAGTATTTCTCTCTCTTCGTTTCTCTCTCTCTCTCTCTCTCTCTCTGTCTCTCTCTCTGCTTTTTCCGGTCCACACCTGTAGTAACATCACCCGAGGTAGAGCAGAATTTTGCCGAAAAAAATGAAGTTTTCGCTGAAAAAAATAGAGGTTTGATAGAAAGAGTAAATTTATATGTTTCGATTTTTTCATCAAAAATATTAAATATAGGTGTTGTTTGATAGATTTTGAAGAATAGATTGTAAATATATAAATTTAATTACTTTTAAATTTGAGGTTATGAACTTTTAAATAATTGATGTTTTTTTTCAAAAAATGAGATAATTGCGATCAAAGATATTTTGGGAGTGTTGATAATTTTAATGAATTGAGTTACCAAAATATTATATTTTATATCATTGATCCAGTCAAATCATCTTTGGCTCATTAAGTCTATAAAACTTGATACCTATTACTCCTAGAAACAATGTGAATTTGAAGAAACTAAGACTCACTTGAGACACTCCAAACTTGAGGGACAAAATCGAATTAGAATGTTTTCAGAAAAGTCGAATTTGAATTCAAAACAATTTTTTTAAAATGCTTTGGGTTTATTAGAAATTCGGAAATTGAAAGTCATAAAATATATATCGGTTCAGAATTCTTCTTCTTTTTATTTTTAGTGTTCAGAACTCTTTTTGTTTCATCACCTATACAAGATGCGCCTTTAAAGAGATGCTTTTAAAAGGGTTACTTTATCAGCAACCTTCCAAAATTAAAAAAAAAAAGAAAAGAAAACATTGAATCTCTTATGTATGTTTATTCTCAGGATGAGGATAATTTACCTAAAATTATGAAATACCATCGATTAAATGGTTGATGTAAAGAGAATTGAGAAGTGAGAAGTGATTGGAAGGTAAGCTTCTTCAATATTCTACATAACAACATGGAAAGAGAATTAAAAAGTTAGAAGTAATGGGAAGGTAAACTCTGTCTAATTCTACATGATATTGCAAAATATTATACTGATATTGGACAATATTTAGACCTGAAATTTAAAGTGTTCGATAACATTTTTCTTAAAGTCATTTTCTTGATTTCCGTCTGTGTACAAAGTTACATTTAGAAAGAAAAAAAAGAAGAAAAGCAAGTGCAAGAAAAGTAGTTGACAAAATACGTTATTGACCTACAGTTGTGTTTGACTTCTGTGTTTTGGATGGGGGAGAAACATATCATGCAGGATATCTAAAAGGATTAAGGAGTCCTAAAAAGTAAATATTAGATAAATGTAATAAATGAGCAATTTTATCTCTCATCCTTCATGCCCACACAGTGAAGACCGTCTAAACTAAAGTCATTTCATTCAATCGACTATCAACCTGTAGTTTTTGGTGTATGATATGATCATAATAATTGGAGGTACCAGGAAGGGAGATTGTCTGGACTCAGGATATATAGCTGGGAAGTCTTGTCTTTTTCCTAAAATCTATATCCTTTTCCAAGATATGGGTTCCAATTCTAAGGAGGTGTAGCCCTACAATAAAGATTTTCAAGAAATCCCCACCAAAACAAATTCAATTATTGCTCCACTATTTACATATATGTATATATATTTGGATCACATTCTTAGTGTGTAGCTGTCAAAAGGTGGTGGGGGGCTACCTTTTGGTGGAAAATGAGACTTATGGGTGTCAAGTTCTCATCACAAATATTGTCTTGTTTGAGTTTAGAACGGATTATATTACTGAGTTTACCCAACCCCAACCCCACCTATTTTAGACCCTATTCTGTTATTCCACCTCAGTTTTTTCCTATTAGCAAAGGCAAATAAATCAAGTTTTTACTCAGAAAATTCTTATTTACACTTTGGTCACCGCAATACTCAACTGCTGGATCCGCCAATGGCACGGAAAAGTGTCATGTTTCTTGACCTATTATTCACAACCCATGAGGGTATTTTTGTCAGTTCAATCTCGAGCATTTTTCTTGCCAATTCCCAGGAAATTATGCATAAAAGTGAGTGAAAATGCATTTTGTACATAATAGTTAGTATAAAAATGTGCAGGAATACTCTTGTACTAGCCTCTGGATTGCTCTTTGGAGTTTAGCTAGGCTGGCAAGCCCGAAAGTAGAAGAATGTGGCCTCATTTATTGGCCTTAGGGTTGGTCTGCATTTCATGATGGTCCTCTCTCTCTCTCTCTTTGTTGTCTCTCTATATGTGTATGCTCATATATAGCTTATATGGTCCCCTGTACCTGTTTCTGCGCTCACAGTAATGCATAAAATTTGGGTATTATCTGCTTATTAATGGAAAATTCAGTATTTTCTGTTATCGAGAGAGGACCACATTCTTTTTCTTGGATTCTTTAATTTTACTTCTTTGCTGATATTACCCCCCTCAGGGGAACCATATGTTTCTTTTTCATCTTATGGATGATTAGATACACTAGTCAGTAGCATCAATTAAATCCTTGCTATTGTTTGTACATGGTTGCTAATTTGTCATAAATCTGAATTTACATTATGAAGTAATGAATGAAAAGTGTGGGGGCACAATTGCAAGCATTGTTTGGTGCATGACTGCATGGTAGCAGGACTTTACAGAAGACCATAACTCTCTCAATGTAACTAGTATTGATGAGAGAGAGAAAATATAAAATAATAAGAAAATTGGGAATTTTAAATGGATTTTGACATTTATGTTCACAGGTTGTTTCCTACTACATAGACAGGAACCAATAACAAGGAGAAAGATTAAATAAAGAAGAAAGGTTGAGTAAAAACAAGATCCTTAGAAATATTATGCCTTTTTTCTTCTACATGCCCATTCTCATTCTCTCTCTTTCTTGAGCATCTGCAATAGCAGAGACACACTGGCCATTTTTCATTGCCACTTTCTTCCCTGCAAACCACCTGTAGAAACAGACAAACATGCGCGTGCACACGATTAGACATAAAATAGAAAAATAAATCAAATTAGGCTGAATACTACATAGATTAATCTGTATTGTCAATTTTATTTAATATTTATGAATCATATTTCTCCAAAAACTTCATATTCCGACCGGCATTGGAGTTTCCTTGCATTGTATCAACGAAATCTATGTGCCCAGTAACTTGAGTAATTTTATACTAACACAATAATGAAATGCAATGTGACTGTTACACTGATCTGACAAGAGTGCATTTATCAACGAGGTCCACATGCGATACATCGCACCAATGACAAATGAATTCGTACCACATTACTGTATCATGCCAATTGTGTGGCTAAACTACAAAGCTCCTCACCTGATTTTTCTGAAGCTGATTTATTAGAAACAGAAGGCTTCAAGAAACCAAAATGTTTCTGCAATGCAGATTTCCCCTGCAATAATTCACGGAATCTATCAATACCAGTACACGTGCATGTGTATGTGTGTATTCGTAAGGAAAAGATAAAAAGATAATTGAAATTAATCAAGAACCAATATCAGGCAATAATTTTTATTCAGTTATTTGGCATTTGACCATATTCAGTTTTACCACCACAATTTTCACTTTTTTTTAGGTCAACACCCAAAAACAACATAAATACTCATAAAGCGTCATTAAAAATATAGTTTTTTGGCTTTAGTCTCGTCTACAAAGATTTGTTAGGCTCTATTAATCACCCATCTTTCTCTTTGTAGAGAATGACACTTGTCTCATATTTGTTATAATAGGATCAACAACTAAAAAAATAAAAATATGGGAGTGAACACAAGTAAATCTTTACAAATAGGACTAGATACTTAAAAATAGTCACGAAGTGTCATAAAAATGTGTTATTGACACTTTTTGGTTATAACTTCGTGAACTGACAATTATGAGGCTTAAACTGAATGTGACCAATGACTAGTTTTAAAAGCAATAATTTTACCAAAATCAGGTACAAAGGTTTATGTTTGCCAAACCGCACATAAACCTTATTCATTTAAGAAGACAGATAAGTACCTTAACATGTGTTGCAGAGTAGCCCTGAGTATCATGCTCCATTGAAGCCTGAAAAATTACACAAGTTAAAATGGTTCAATTCATATTTGATGTACATCTTGATATATGTGTCATTTAGCCCCCAATAATTATTCTTGTTGACTTTGACACTTAATTTTGCATAAAGTAGTTTAAAATCCAAAAGTATCCCAAATACTCTTTTATGAAACCTTTTGAGTATTTAATAAGCCTATATTACACAAAGTTTTAAGTTGCATAGGTAATATAGCCATATAGGCATAAGAAATATATGTATGCATGGATGTACATGCGTTGAAAAATTGGTTTCATAAAAGTAGTTACCTTGGAATAGCTGAAAACAGGGGAACTTGCAGTGTCATCAAGATACGATGAATTGGGTTGTTTTCCTTTTTGTTCTTTGACTTTCTTTTTGTGGGTGCTCTTGTTTATTTGTTGAGAAGCAGAAGCAGAAGCAGCATACCCAAAATACCCATTATCATAAATACAATCTTCATCTTCATGGAAATGTGGAGGCCCAGAGGAAGCGTCAGATACCATGGATAAATCTTGATCTTCTTCATCTTCCTCTTGATAATCAACATTTGGGCCTTTGCTTCTGTAGTTTTCATCAACAGATTTTGGGTATTGATGTGCAGAATTTGAGGATTGGTCTAAGTACATGGTCCACCCGGACTCGCACCCACTACTATATTCAGAGGTTGATATATTCATTTTTGGGCTAGTTATTGTGCAAATGCAATTGTAAACAAATGGGTTTATATTTCTAAGGGGTGGATGGTGTTGTGAGAAAGAGAGAGGTGGAAGAGAATGAGACTGATATGGACTGGTCTCTTTTTGTTATAGGTATCTCAAGTTTTTCCACATATAAGTAGGGAAGGATAAAAATTTAGGAGAGAAGAAGAGGGAGTAGAAAAAACCAAATAAATCACATTCAAATCCGAGACTACCTTTGTCCTTAACGCTATCCTTGGAGGCTTATTATATCATCTCTTTTGTGAATGATTTAAAACTGACAGTTGGCTTACTATGAGAGAGAATGATGGGGAGGGGCGGGGAATAAGGTCTCTCATATGATTTTGTTTGGATGGTCTCCTGTTCTTATAAAGATCGATTTTACCAATTTGAGTTGAAGAAATATTTTTTTACTATGTTAAAAATTAATTCGTTTTTTACTATGTTAAAAAAATAATATATATATATATATATATATATATATATATATATATATATATATATATATATAGTATTGTTCTTGTGCGGATTATCTCGCATTTTAACAGTACGGACTCCATAAGTGTTACCTGACGGTGAGTTCAAAAAAGAGAAAGAGAACACCTATAATTTGGGCAATAATTTTTAGGCTCACCGTGAGACGACACATGTCCGGTCCGCAATTTTAAAATGTGAGACAATTCGCAAAAGAGCATTATATATATATATATATATATATATATATACTAGCGGATACCCGTGCCAAGGGCGCGGCGATAAATTTGCTCCCGTAATAAAACCCAGACCATAAAAAAATGCCCCCGTGATAAATCTCAGCCCATAAAAAAAAAAAAAAAAAAAAAAACTACTTATATATATATATATATACTAGGGTATGCCCGTACCTGAAAGCACGATGATATTCGTAAAAGCTAATATAATCACAACAAAATAATGATCAACCCGATTTAATATCAATACAAATAAGTAAAATTTAAATTGAATACACAAATAAAAAATGCCACCACTTACATTTTCTGCAATACAAAAAAACACAATAAAAAAGTCACAATTTAATCAAAATAAATCATGTATGCCGAAGAAACACTTTTAAACCAAGAGTTTATCGAAGGAAAAGAATCTGGAAACATTTATATTCCAAAGAGTAAGTAAAGAATTCAAATCTGAACTAAAATGACTGGAACTAAAATGACTGGAATTCAAATCAATTGCTAATGTGTTGAACTAATACCAAACATCCATAAAAATGGTATAATCCAAGTGGCATGGTGCATTGGAAGTGCTTGAGGTTTATGGAGATGGCATCTCTAAAGCAATAATATGTAAAATCAACTCAAAACATATTCATAGTGCTCCTTATACACAAACAAAACTACCTAACTGCCATCCACCTAAATTAAATACGACAAAAACTTAACTCTGAGCCTATTACAGAACACCTTACCACTTTAAATGACATGATGGAGATGTAACAATCCAATATCTTAAAACCGAGCACTAAAAGATAGAATTGTTGGTGAATAGAACTGCTGTCATGGTCAATTTCCATTTCGTCTTCGAATGACTCTTGTGGTTTAAGAAAAAACGTAATGTTAAAGAATGAATTTCATTTACTCTAATTCTATTCATGCAAACACATTCTCATATGTAAAAACTTACTAATTTTACATAACATAATTTTCATAATCAAATATGTTCACTATGATCAGAGTGAGAGGTCTAAGCATAGGATAAACAAATCTAAGCACATGATAAACAACCCATTGGCACAGAACAAATCTAAGATATCACCTAAGAAATAGAAAACAAATTAGGCATGTTACCAAGTATGTCACATTAAAGTTATAACTATTAAAATGTAAAATGATTAAAATAGTTAACTTACCTAACCTTTGGATATATATTAAGTAATAAATTAGGGGCTCTGAAATAAATAAAATGAAATTTAATCAGTAATCAAAATAAAGAATCTAAAGAAAACGAATTTGAAACCATTAGACAAAATAAACAAATTATAAGACAAAAAATCATTTAGTAAAGAACATTTTATGATGCAAAAACACTTGAATTGATGCAAAAACTGTTTGAACATTTATACATACAATGTTCAGCTTCTATATTCTATATTCTACAGTACTAAATACTCAAGTATTCAATCAATATCAGGTTCAAAGAAAAATAGTTGCCAAAATTGAAACTAAACCCAAGGCAAAGAAGACACGGACGAATAATCGCAACCTAACACATATAAACAAAAAAACACTTAAAATAGGTTCAATGAGCAACACATATATAGAAGTAAAGAAATGAGTTATTGGTTCTGGTTCATATGCATACATAATGCTCATGTGTAGCCAAGCTTTTTGTTTCTAGCTAAATTTTATAGTTCATATGAATACATACAACAAAATGCACAATATGCCTACCATATCCATATCGATATGTGGTTTTGTTAAATTTTGTTACGGTTAAATTTTGTTTCAATACAGCTCTTTACAGTTAAATTTTGTTCTGCACCTGATATCGATATGTGGTTCATATGCATACATACAACAAAATGCACAATTTGCGTACCAATTGGATCAAATCCAATTGAGGAAGCCATTGTGCGCTGAGGTTACCTTCTCAATATGCTCAATAAGATTCTCAATTATCTCTATGTTTGAACATATAACTCATTTACCTTATGATATTGTGCTCCGAGTTTACCTAGATTATCAAGAAGCATGATCTGCTCAGCAACAATCCCTACAATGACATGTTTGGATAAAGTTTTAGTAAAGAAAGCTCTCCGACCTATACAATATAGAATACGCAGCCATAAAAAACATGTTCCCATTGACAAATATATGAAATGAAGAAAAAACATGTCATCCTCAGCATACATAAAGGAAGGGAGATAGAGCACTTGGCTTATTGCTTGTCAAAATATTTGGACCCAGAGATCTTACACATGCCATGATTTTGGATAGGCTAAAGTGCGCAAAGAAACACTGAACTTTCATAATTTTATAAGAAGCCCCCAGAATTATTTCCAAAGTGAGAACACCTCTAGACTACGAACTTGTTAAAAATCCATCGTTGTAGCCGAATTGGTTTCCTGTCACAATTGTGGTTGTGCCCCAAGCTTGTACTACAGCGAGTTTGGTTTTTGTGGGGACCATGATCAATACTGTGGTCGAGGGTGTCAAAGTGTGCCTTTTACCGGGACAATAAGACAAAAATAAACTTTAGCATTTATATCTTAGTAGGCACTATTCAATAATACAATGAGATAAAAACAAACTTTAGAACTTATATGTTAGCTTTCATTTCTTATTTTACCGGGACAATGGATAGCTTTCATTTCGGAGTTCACCTTTCGTTAACAAACATATACCTGCAGTCAATATGTCCGTTAATATAAACAGAGTTTGTTAATACATTCAGAGTTCGTACCGGGACAATGTATGTTACAATGTTCTAAATATAAACATTATAACATACATATTGACATATTGACTGTGTTATAAACTCAGAATGTATGTTTACATTGAATTTATATTTATAAATAGAGTTAACATACATTCCATATTTATAAACATTGAATGTTTCATTACTGAATATATGTTTATTAACTCTGTTTATAAACATAAACATTGAATGTATGTTACAGAGTTTGTTAACGAAATATAAAGAAAGGAGCCCTGCAGTGTACGCAACAATGTTCGCTGCAGGATATCTAGTATAGGACCCGAACATGAGTTGGGCATTCATCCTAGAAGCCTAAACCTTATATGTAGGATAGGACCCCAAACCATATCAAGAAACCTCAATAAATTATTGGCATTCGTGATGAGAGTGGCTCCACGGGGGTAACAATGGCCAAAACACGTAGTACAATGTGGATAATAAACCTCATAACAGTAAACACTGAATGTTCAGCAACGAAACAGAGTTAATGTTTACATTCAGTGTTTTTCTCTAAGCTAATGTTTTTCAAATGCTCAGAGTTAATGTTTACATTCAGTTACAATATGTCCGTTAATGTTCGGAGTTAATGTTTACATTCAGTACAGAGATGTTCAGAGTTAATGCCCGTATATGTAAATAGTAAACACTGAATGTCCTTTACTGAATGTATGTTTATTAACTCTGTTCAAAGTTAATGGACAGTGTAAACCTTTTTCTCTGAGCATTTGAGTCGAATTGTACCTGAACAGAGAATCAGATACGGGCTGCAAATGTTTTAGACGTATCGTACCTCAACAGAGAATTAGATAGAGCCTGCATTCAAGTCGTATTGTACCTCAACAAAGAATCGTATACGGCCTGCAAATGTTTTAGACATATACGGCCTGAAATGTGGATAAGAAATTAATTCTTGGGCGAGAAAATGTTTTAGACGTATTGGAGCACAGGGATGTAATTAATTCATTGTTGTCGATACGCCATTAACAAACAGAGCAAGAGGAAGATGCTCCATTAAACTTGAAGGTTGAGTAAAATCTTCATGACTATCTTCACCAAAACTTGTGGTGGGAATAGGTTAAGGACTTCCTCTTCAAAAAAGTGGTTGTAGCATAAACAAAAGTATGACGACCCTCTACAGGATTGTAATCATATATGAAGGCTTCATAGAAGTTGTTGTTTGCAAGTCATCTTGTCGTCACTTTCTTTTTGACTAATAGATCAGATGCTCCTGTAGTAGATTCATTTATCGACATTAATGAAGAAACTATATGAGCAGAGAAATACCTATAATATCTAAGAAATACCTGGTATATCTATGAAGAAACTAAAATAATACGGATGACTAAAATAAAAATACCTGCAAAGAAAGAAAAGAAAAAAATGTAGATCCTAAATGAAAATAAAGAAATGTAGCTATAAATGACTACTACTGTTTTATCTAAGCAGGTATATATAACAGTGATTCCAAGTAGAGACTACTATTTACCTTTCACTTTTTGGCAGCTCCGGATATTTAAGTTACTTTCAGTGAAAATCAAAATCTACTCATTTTGGATAACATAATATCATCAATAAATGTCTCGTTATCCTCGTAATACACTTCTGCAGTAGATATATCATGGAACATCCCTCTATTCTCTTCACTAAGGACACATCCTATTCATTGTTATGTTACACTGTGCAAGCCCAACACATTAGAAGCACTCTTTATCAATTTAGTGTTAGATATACCTGCTTATGAAAGCACTCTTTTTAGTAATTTAGTAGACTGTAACTCGAATCACTCTATACCATGGAAAATGCAAACATTTCTAAAGGGTACCAATATAAATTGCAGATATTTTGAAATGGTACCAGCATAAATGATCATTTGGCATACCTCACGTTTACAATGTGATAATTTTGTGCCTATAACACCCCTCACAATTTTGAAAACAATGCACTAAGACTTAAAATCATAAGCACAAAAGAGCAATGAAGATTATAAATTGATTGCTATAACTAAGTAGCAACAAAAATAGTTTGGGCTCGGATGGTGCATCTTTAGAGGAATGAGTGGTGCAACTTTAGAGGAATGTTGTACTAAAAAACAATAGAGAATTAAGGTAAAGGTCATGTTCCTTTTTATATTTGGATTTTTAGGACAATGCTTTTTAAGTTTATAAATCTAGTCCCTGTGGTACAATAGCATTTATAAATCTAGTCCCTGTGGTACAATACCTTTATTTTTTTGGTCCGCGCCAGCGGCACTATTTTTCACCATTTTTCACGGTATTTTTAGTACAGGGACTAAATTTATAAAATTATATGGAGTGTCCTATTTTTATACAATTTTAGCACTATAAGGACCTTTTCCCAAAACCCCCAAAAAACAAACAAAAAATAAATAATATATACTGGCAATGTAACGCCATCATTTGTATCCACCTGCCATGATTCCTCCATACATCGCAGTCTCCATTGGATCTCTAGCCGGATTATCATTAGCACCCTGAGGCTGTTTCCATTGGTTATGGTTTCGTTATATCAGCCTGCAAAACCTGTACAAAAGAATCCTATTCTTAGGTACAAATATCACAATTATCCTTCAACTAACATTTGCCAACTCTAGAAAGCAAAGGATTTCAAAGAGTCTTATAAGAAATCACGGCATTTCCCTCAAAACAGTGGAAAATATTTTCTAATTTTCTTCCAGTTATTTTCCAGTGAAAAATTAAACGATGTTGATCAGGTGGAATTCCTTCCTTATTTTGGATTTTGGCCTTCATATTGTCGATCGTTTCAGAACTCTCCACCTCAAGCGTGATGGTCTTGCTCGTCAAGGATTTGAAGAAGATCTGCATCTCAAAATAGTAGAAATTGTAGGTCGCATATGCAGGCTGCATTTGATTTCAAGTTATGATAACCATATGGGAATCTAAGTTATGATAACCATATGGATTCCCTACTAAAATTAAGATTATCACCTATCACTTAATAAAGACAGTAGTGATGTAAATAATGGTTCATATTCGTTGTAATTAACCACATGTGCATTCTAATTAATTGTTCCTGTTCATAAGATTGGGTGTGATGGCACCACCTAAGAGTTTAAGACTTAATCAAAAGTGAAAATACAGTGAAATGTTGGAAAAACACAAAGTATGTGAGAAAGAATAAAGATTACCATTAATAGTTGTGCAAAATTTATATTGTGTTAGCATAAAGATAATAAACAAAAGTAATGCATAAATCTAATTATGATGAGATGGACCTCACGGTTTATAGGGGCATCAATCATCCCCTCATCATGTTATTCATGCCAGATCAGCCGAAGACCCTTGCAAAAGTGTCACCTCAGTTTGTTTTATCTTTCAGACAGACCTTGGTTCACTCCACCTAGCTTCCTCCAACCTTACGCGAAGTGAGTCTGCCTCATTTTGGACATTAATACTCTCAGATTCCTACTAAGGGGAAACATTTAGCACAAAGTTCCGTAGAGACTGCAGCTCTGAATTTTGTTGCTCTGCCTTAGCATTTGTTGACCCTTAGTATTTGAATGCTTCTGCAAAAGCAAACTAAGTCCGCTTGAAAGCATAATCATCCAATAAAGATCTAACATCAGCAACACTTTCTATAGTTAAAAAAGATTAGATAATTCAAAATTCAAAAATACATTATAGAGAGAAATAACATGTGTATGCATTAAACATAAAAATAAAGAATACTCAAACATTGCACTCAATATGCATTAAACATTAGCTGTACCTTCGATTGTAATTGAGAAATTTTTTAGGCAAATGAATACATTGTCATTTTGTGTGCCAATTGTAGACGACCAACAATAAAAACTTAACTATTTTTGCTTTTTTTGGTATAAACTATATGTGCTTTTTTAGATATTAATTAAACCCCTATAGAAATAAAATTAACAACCCATATTTATACTCAAAATCAGCAAATTTGCATAGACCCAGGAATTACAATGTATTTAAAATAAGTGACATGTGAAATTCAATCAAAAGTGTTACAAATTGTAGTCGTGTCTTGTGTAAAAATTAAATTTGTTGTTATATCATTTTTAATTTGACAAAACTTAAATATAAATTTAAATCTAAACTACAATACTTAAGAAATTAAAAAACTCACCATGATACACATATAAACCCATATCTTGAAAAGAAGAAAAACTGCCCTAAAAAATAAACACAAATATAAAATTACAGATCAAATAATTCATATTACAGGATCTATCACACCAAAGGAAAAAACTAATAAAAAATTAAGATTAACATGGGCAGAAGTACTAACATTAAAGAACGCCCAAACATAAATCATAGCTACCTGAACACATAAAAGAAAGATCACAATATAAATCATAGATACCGGAATGCCCAAATATAAATCATAGCTACCAGTGGGTTCTATATTTCAATATCTAAAAAACATAAAAGAAAGATCACAATAGAACAAAATTAAAATCCCCAAATATAAATCATAGTTACCTGAACACATGTAGCGCATAGATCATAGCTGAGTTATGTGTTCATAATACACACATAGAGAGAAAAATATACCAACATCACATTTGGGTGAGTGTGTGTAGAAAGAGAGAGAGAGAGAGGAATACCTCTGGAAAAGGCATTCAATCCTCTTCACCACATCATCAAATCTGGAAACCCTACATAAAAACCCAAATCAAATAACCAAAATGGTTTGCAACAAATTAGTGAACCATTAGTAAATACATCTCCAACAATTAGTAAATCCATCTCCAACATTTAAAAAATTACAAAACAGCAAACAAAATATGAACACCAAAAGGGCGACAGGGGATGAAGGGTGGCAGCGTGGAGAAGGGGGAGCAGTTGGGAGAGCGGCGCGACAACAGGGGAGAGCAAGGAGAGGGGGAAGACAACGGGAGGAGGGAGTTATTTTGTGAGGTAGGGTTTTTGTGAGAATGAGAGGAAAGGGAGAGAATGAAAGGAAGGTTTTGAGTTTCTTTTTCATTTTGGACATATTACCCTTATTTTTGAATTTTGATAAAGAGTGGGAGGGTAAAAAAAAGAGGGGAATCCAAAATTCAAGGGGCAAAATGGAAAATGCAGGAATAAATTATAAAGATGACATCATCTTTTCATCTTATGACATACATAAGTTTCCTACTTTATTATAAAGATATATGGAGAGAGAGAGAGAGAGAGAGGGCCCTATACATTATGCTTCATACATTACATCTAGTTTTAGGTCCTAAAAACATTTGTTTTTTCAATTTTTTTATTTTACCCATGAAGTTAACCTTCCAATCAACATATGTTAAAAAAAATTGATCAAAATACAATTTCTACCTATTTTTAAAAAATCAACAAAAAGCTGCTGAAAATACCTTATTTACAAGAGTTTGCACCAACAGATTTTTGTGAATTTTTTAAAAATAGCTAGAAAGTGTATTTTGACCTAATTTTTTGAAAATTGGTTGATTGAAAGGTTAATTCCAAGAGAAAAATAAAAAAAATTCTAAAAATGATTTCTTAGGGCTGAAATTAGGTGTGATGTACAGAGTGTGATGTAGGAGACCCTTCCTATATTGTTGGAAGGTAGTGTGACTGGGGTGGGATAAGAAACATAAATGGGTGAGGTGTGACCCACCTCAATAGACTTTGCCTCTAATGTTTTTAAGAAATTCTAGAAGCAACACATGGTAAAACCCTCCCTTTCTGGTAAAAATATAGTTAAAGTTAGAACCACTCCCTGCAAAAAGATGAACTTCACAAACAATAATAGTAACTTTAAGAAAAGAATCTCCTCGGAATAATGGTTGTCAAGGTGGGAGTGAAGAAATAAGCACCCAGCACTTAGAAAGAGATCAAGGAGAGAATACTATGTGGTTTGGTGTGATTTTGATAGAGTAGCGACTTAACTTGAGTTTTTGATGTCTGATTTAACCTCACCAATGGTCCTATTTATAGGTGAATAATAGGACTGGTTTAGGCCTTTTGGGCACCAAAAATAAGAGGAAAACATAGAGGGACAAGGTCTGCAATGTACCTTTTGTCCCTACTAGGTCTGCAGCCACCTGTTCCCTCTGACAGACGACACCTAGTGTAAACCAAAGACAAAAGGAAAATATGTCTCCTAATGGAGACAAAATATCTGATTTGGTAAATATCTTTTTAAACGGTAACTTGTTCTACAAACTTTATAAACTTGAGAGCGGTTTCAAGGACCACACCCTCTAAAATCATTTTGTAAAAAGATTATTTCTTGTGAGCAACCTTTTGGCTACTCACTCCAGTCATGACTAAGTGTGAGCTGTGTAAGGACTTGAGTGACTCCTAGGGTCCCTCTATTAGTGTTCTCTATATCTTAAAGTGCTAAGTGCTTGAGCTTTCTCAATAAATCTTGTCTCTCAACCACCAAGACGAAACTCCCAAAAGATCCAAACTAGTCTTTCTGAGCCCAGCCTACTCAGCTAGGCTACCTGTGCAAGAAAGTAAATATTAATACTTTGTTATTTTCTAGGCAAAATTTTTTGGGGAGGAGTCCACTCTAGGTGGACCTCCTCTCTTTGTGTCATTTCTGTGGTAAGTCATTTGGGGCAGAGGGGCCACTCTAGTTAGACCTCCCCGCCCTTCCTCTATTTATGTTATTTAGAGAGGCTTCTCTTGGTGAGCCCTCTCAAACTTTCCCTTTTCTGCGGCTTGAATCTTGGGACGAGGGGCTCCTCGTGGTGATCCATCCTATCCCTTGTCCATTATCTGTAGCTTTAGTCTCGGGACAAGGGGATGCTCGTAGTGATCCATCCTCGTCCTTATTTTATTTATGTAGCTTGAGTTTGGAATGAGGGGCCTCTTGTGGTGATCCCCCCTCTCATCCAACTGACCTTTGACTTTAGCCTCAATATCTTTTGGAGGGGGCTACTCGTGATGAGCCCCCCTCGTTCTTGTCTTCTTTCTATTGCGTCATTCTTGTAACGAGGGGTTGCTCGTGGTAAGTCCGCTTGTCCAAGTATCCTATTTGATCATGGTTCTCAATACAGGTAGGCCCCCTCACTCTAAACCTTTATTAATAATTTTGAGCAAAGATAGCCCCTTCATGTGGGCCTACTCGCTAGTGTGTTTTCTCAAATGTATGAACAACCCTCTACATTAGTCCCCCCATACAAAAAACTTTGTGTTGGGTAGACCAAAGGGTTTTATATGAAATGATTCACTTTATCTTGGAATACAAACAATTTATTTCAAACTCATCATGGCACTGTTGGCATTAAATAGGTCTGTCACATCTGTCCACATTGAGGGTCTCAAGGTGACACGTGTTGAAGAAAGAACAGGCATCCCATCATTTGTGAAATGATCTTCTCCTTTTTTAATTGGCAGGAGCTTGTAGGTCTATTACAATATAAAAGGGTTTTTTTAAACCATCTCTTCCTTTTACTTCTTTATTTCCTTTGGGCTCAGCTTTTTAGAGAGAGAGAGATAAAATAAAACCTCAAAACTTACATTACCTCCCCCTCTATTTGTCATCTTCTTTCTCTATTCGAACAACAAATGGCGTATTCCTCATTTGCAAGCCCTATTTCAACTGTTTCCACCACCACTAGCGAGGTGCTAGTGAGTATAATGCCTATTTTTGTCACCTTCTCTACGGTTTTGGCCACCGAATCCACCACTATCACATCCACCATTTTGAATTCCACCACCACTTCCTTGGATGGTTTATCTGCTGAGGTCACCACTAGAGGGGGTCCTTCGTCCATCAACTACTCCAAATCTCAAAAGGAGTACTTGGCCAATCTCTCGAAGAGGGATTTTGGCCTATATTGTCTTGCCCCTATTTTGGTGTTAAGAATACTTTTATGTCACCCTCACCAATTTTGAGTAGGAGTTCGTAACCAAGATCAATGAGTAGTCCCGTGTGGGTTTCAGTGAGTCCTCTGCATTTCCTATTACTTTACCCGATTCTATTCTTAGGGTGCGAGTGGATAGGGGTGATTTTTCCCACTCTAACATTGCGTTAAGGTGGGTGAAGGTGCCCTAGACGCGTGGGGGATTTGGGTAGACTATGTCTTGGCCATCCCATTGCACAAGGTTGTTATTAAGGGACTGGGCCTTACCACTACGATCAACAGTCTGAAGTCTTGATCAAATTCTAAACATAGTAACACCTTTACTTTATTAGCTTCTCGTTGGAGTAGAGACTCCCATACTTTTGTCACTGGCTGGGGAAATGGCATAGCTTATAGGAGTCACTTTCCCAATCCTGTCAACTTCCAGGGGGATTCCTATCTCCCTAATCTCCGTGCCTATAGATAATAGGCCTCATACCCAACCCATACCATCTTAGCCAGTTTTGCACCATCGCCTCTAGTGAGCCCATTACATATGCTATCATTTCCTCCTAGGTATTGTTTATTACTGTTAGGCTTAACTTTTTCTTTATTTATGTTTTTCTCTTAACAACTTTGTGATGATTAGGCCACTACTTCTGCTGCGGCTGCACCACCAGTCATCTTTTGTCCTTCTTTCTTTAAGGGAATTCAAGTATACCTGTTTTTGTGATCTTAGGTCCTTCTTTCTTTGTGATGATTAGGCCACTACTTTATCATTGAGATTTCACTCTCATGTCCTACTTCTGCCTAATCGTGTTTCAGTTAGCCAGTGCTACTACCTCATCAATCGTTTCTTCAATTACCTATTTAGTAGCCCCTGCGGCTGTGGAGGCTCTTGTTGCCACTTTCTATGTTGGAGGCATCGTCATAGCACTTATCTCGGTACTTATTTTAACTTAACTCTCCTTTAAATATTTTCCTTGCTATTTATGGAAAACTTGTCAACACTTGTACTCTTCCTTTATTCACAGGTCGGCGCTAGTGAGTCTTCTTCATCCATGGCACCAGTGGTGAGTGTCACAGAGGCTACTCCTCCATCACCACCTGTAGGATCTCCTTTTATTTCCACAGAGTTGACCACACAGTTATCAGTCTTTTCTTCTATAATAGTAGTTGTTTTTGTGCTCTCTTTCTTCTTATACATTTTTAACTTTATTTTGCTTGTATGCTAGTGTAGCTGAAGTCCCCTTGTCTAAGGGGTATGTTTTGAGCTCTGCAGGAATGACTTCAATGGTACGCTAATATTTGCACCCCCCCCCCCCCCCCGTTTCTTATACTTGTCATTCTTTCCTTTTCTTATATGAATGAGAATTTTAAAGCATTTTTAACATATCTGTAGTGGCGGTCCTTTTATTTACGGGATCTATATTTGGGTTTTCAGATTAGCACTGCGCGAGCTCCTGTGCTTACGAATACTTTGGCTAGCATCCCGAAGGATACCGCTCCGATACGTACAATATTATGTATTTTTCTTTTTATTGACTTGTGTTTCCTATGCAAGAGTTTACTAACACTTTCCTGCTTTGTCATCTCGCAGGTGAGTGTTGCACCTGTTCTTGACATTGCAGGATCTCTGACTATTTTCTCGGATGAGACCTCCCAGGTAAACACTTGGTCTACTTAGACCTTTTTAACTTGGTCTTTCTGCGTAAGCACCTACTGACACTAACCTGTTTCCTTATTTTCAGGTTAGCGTCGCAGTTGTCCCTATAATTGGGGAACATCCAGGGGATGTCGTTGTGATAGGAGTATTATATTGTCATACCCTACTCTCATTTCTATTTCCCCTTTTCATCTTAATTTTATTGTCCAAGTAGGCTCACCCTTACACCCCTATTTCGTTGTTTTTAGGTTAGTGAGGTGACCGTCCCTAGTTCTGCGGGACATACTGTGAGTATTGTACTGCGTACTCTTCAGGTATTAGACTATCATACCTAGTTTATTTATAACTATTAAATTTAGATTTTTTTTACTTTTTCACCAAGAAAAAGAAGAAAAGTATTTATACTTATTCTGCCCATCTTCTGTTAGGCCAGTGTTAAGAGTCGCGTGGTGCCTCCTCAACTTGATGACAACATATGGACCCCTCTGGGATATGGGGTAATATTTTTAAGTCTTTATTTTCGATTTGATTAGAGATATTCAACCGTATATCCTTGTTTCTTTGTGACTTATCTCTTCTTTCATTTCTCATTTTGGAGAATCCATCTAGTGAGCCCGCTGAGGCATAGTAGAGCTCTGAGACTGTTGGCGATATTGGCTCGATGAGGATTCCTCTCTTCCTTCTTTTGAGATTGAGTCTCAAAACACGGGCTGTGATGATATAGAGGTGAAGGCTCAAAGGGCTTTCATGAGTGCACTATGGCGCTCAGAGTTGCCTTCGAGATTTCGATCGCACGAGCGAAAGGTGCTGGAGATGGTCTTGGAGCACCATCCTGAGACTTTTACGTCTCATAGTGAGCTCAATATTGATAGCCTCGCGGTCTTCAACCTGAGGGCCCTAGCCACCTTCATGACTTCCTGTCCACTTGTACCGCTGATATGACTAGTACAAGAGCTACACTATTTCTCGAGGCTCTTCATGATCTCTAGCGCTGCTATCATTTCCAGCTCGACTGGCTTGACACTGAATTCCATCGTTTCCTTATGCTCCTTTCAGAAAGATGATGAAGCTCCATACATCTAGGCACTCCTGAGTTTAGTAGCGTCAGGCTGAGGCTGCTTGGATCAGGGGTCAGATTCAGTCACTCCTGGTCAATCTAGCCAAGCTTGAGGCTAGTGACGTGGAGGATGATGCTAGGATGTTCAGGCTATAGGAGAATCTCGTTGAGGAGAAGGTCCTTTTTATACCAACATACGCTAACAACTGGATTTTTTTCTGTCTAGTGGGTAGCTAGACTTATTGTGTAGGGCTCATTTTGTATTATTTTTCATATGTAAATAACTACTAATTTATTAATGATAAACCTTTTTGGCTTCCATTATGCTATTTACTCTTTACTTCTTTATGTACTTTAATGTCTGTTATGACCTGCTCTAATTTTCTGTGAGCACTTGTTCTATTTGAACTGCCTCATATACTGTGGGGTACTTATATAGATGTGGGCAAGTTATACTTTTTAGTGAAGCCCCATGTGACAGTGGGTTAATTTGTTATGCACATTTATTTTTCAGTGAATAAATGGGAGATGGGGTTAGCCCTTCTCCTTCCCTCAAATTTTGAATATAATTTACAAATGTAAATAAAGAAAAAATGACTATTTTCTTATAAAAAATTTCCCCTGGTCTACGGGGTCCTTGTTCTATACTTTTCTTAGGAGCCTTTTAGTCTTAGAAAAAATAATAATTTTAGAGAGGGAGGTAGACCACCTTCTACACATTTTCTAAGAACTGGTCAAGTAAAGCCCAAATTTTTTTCTTGAGAACAGAGGTTAGAACTTGCTCTCTAGGCTATAAATATGTGGTTCATACATATCTTTTTTTATTATTACTAGGAAAAAACCTCCTGCTGGTCTAGTGGCGAGAAAATTTATCTTTTATGTCCGTAAGAACTTTGCTTAATATTCTTTTCTCTTGGGATGGATGTACCCCCAAGTATAATAAGGAAAATTATTTTGTCGTGGACAATCTTCTAGTCTAGTAGAGAGTATTTCTATTTTTTTACTTTTTTTAGACATAAATGTTCTGGTGCATATACATAATATATCAGGTAAGTAAACAAAACAACAATCATCATGCAACGATAAACAAAGAGCTGATATTCATTTCTTTCATATTGGATACCATTTACAAGATTGTTTTGCTCTATCATCTTTACAAAAAAACATTTCTAGTTTTAGACCAGGCTTCTCAAACTCTTCAAAAGAAATGAATTTCAACCAAATTAGGCATAATACCTCTTTAGCCACTTGCAATTGATGTATTGAAGATAATCACTCTCTAGCTCCGATATCTGGCAGTACCCTAACTTGCCTACCCCCCACCATAAAAGATCCCTCCCAATTGGGCTTGAACTTTGATATTGACCTGCTGCGGAGATGAAGAGTTGACACGGGAAGGACTAATTTTCCCACTTGAAACTCCCCAGGCTTAACTAGATTCTCATAATCTCTAAGCAGCTGCTAACTGTAGACTTTAAAGTTCTCTTTATCTTTATCTATCTGGTCGTCTATTTCCTTCAGTTGCACATGTCGAGGGTAAGGGATGATTACGTTTCTCAGAGTGACCCTAGCTGAGGGTATCGCTAATTCCATCGATAGGGTAGCTTCGATCTCGTACACCAATGATAATGGGGTAAACCCAGTCGATTTTATTTTTGTGCAGTAAGCACATAGTACCATCGGCAAGTTCTCAACCCATTCTCATGGCATATCCTCAATAATCTTCTTTAGTATATTGATCAAAGTTTTATTTATGGCTTCTGCTTTGCCATTTCCCTTAGCCGATGTGCACGATCTTTATACTTATCAATGAGGAGTGTCATCTCCTTGCATACGAATTGCTTCCCATTGTCTATTAGGATCACCTTGGGTATACCAAACCTGCATATGATATACTCCTTTATAAACTGGGTTATCACTTGGAGAGTTACTCTTCTTAGAGGAATAGCCTCTACCCATTTAGTGTACAATTTTGTAGCAATAATAATGAAAGCTTTACCACGAGATTCTGAACTAATTTTTCCCACTAAATCAAATGCCTATATATAAAAAGGGTAAGGAGATTCTAATTTTTTCAAACTGACTTAATGGGCATGTACCATGTTGCCATGCACTTGGCAAGCTCTGAAATTCCTCACATAACTAATATAGTCAGCTTCCATGGTTGCCCAAGAGTACCCGAGTGTCATCAATTAATCATACATTTTAGGACCTACCATATGGGAGGGCTCATTAGCTTCCTTTATCACTCTCTCTACATTCCTTTTAGATATGCACTTCAATGACTTCTCATTGTAACCCTTCCTGTAGAGCTCCCTTTCTACTAGATAGAAGCGGACCACTCTCTTTCGTAGATAAATTTCATCTTCTCTCTCTGCTAACAGCTCACCATCTTTCAGATAAGCTATATAGGGTTGCCTCCAATCATCAAAGGCCTCTATGAATTTAACTTTTGCTGGTTGGTTAAATTTGGTTTGGTACTTTAGATATCCCTGCTGCAGACGAGCATCCTCCGTGCTCATGGTGGGCTAGTAGTAGCCCCCCGCTGCAACCAATGATAAATAGGTATATCAGTATCCCCTCAATGCTTCTCATGCATTGCTACCAACTTCTCTTTAGTTCCTTCTTCTCCTACACACCTTGATAATAACCCCTCGGAGCTCTTATAATAAAGCGTTCCTTACAGTAGGTGGTAGTTGTCCAGTTCTAATATCTTTATCTCTCTTTCTCGAATTTGTAATTGTTTTACTTGGGCTTTGACTCATTTCAATTATTTTTTTAAAATATTTATGTGTCCAGTTATAGTGACGCCCAGTTTGAGGATTCTATCCAGGGATACACAGCTGTAGCTCATGCGAAAGTTACAGGATTTTGCTATAGATGATTCATTCATTTATTCCTAGTGTAGGATCTTTACGTCAGTACTCATTAGGGCATATCATCCTCAGATTTAGTAGTCAGTTATTTATTTGACCTTGTGTATCGAGGTTATTGTATAAGTTTATTGTTGGATTTTATTGTTGAACTCATAGTTGATTCGATCATCTTTATTCATTTATTTATCTGTGTTGTATTTTGTTAGCAGGTTGTGTGAATGGTATAATTATTATTTGGTTCCGCGTGTTGTTAACTAATGAAAGATAAAATTTGGCTCCAGTCTATTCAAATTACTAAGTTGTTAGTAACTTTAAAAATGTTTTCGAGAGTGATGCTAAGAATGAGCCATATGAGACCAATATTTTATTTTAATCACGGGCTACCCACCCGGTATTTTAGTGGGCGGGGTGTTACATGAGTGCATGCGGGAACATGTGTAGGGACTCGTGTGGAAGCATAACGAGGAACACGTATGTGTGAAACTCTCCATAACTTAAAACAAAACTATCTAAGGTGACCTCCTCATTTTTAATGGGAACAAACATAAATGTGCTTGGGTCCACCTTGCTCAAAATATCTAGAACGAGCTTTCTTTAGTAGGTTCGATCTCCTTGGTGGGTTTGGTCGAGTTCCATAAAGATCCATCACAAATTTAGGAACCGACTTGGGTGCGACTTTGGAAGTGGATACACCGTCATAACCTATTCCTTGCCTCTCAGCATCACCTAATGTAGGACCGAGGAGCATCTTTAAAACTTTCTTAGATGTGTCCTCTAAAGTGACCTTGACCTTTCGGTCACATTCAAGATCAATGTCGATTTGGGATACGCGGGTATCAATTTTCTCATGAGTCTCTAATGAATCTTAAAGATATCTCATAAGACTAGTCATGGTATTAGTTAATTTGGGATTCTTCCTTCCTACAACCATTAACTTCTCACACAAAGAAACTTTCACCTTATTGAGTTAACTCACCGACGCCTCACACGCTCTCAAAACTTTCACCTCCTTCTTTAAATCACACACCCTAAATGAAAAATCTTTATTAAGTTTTTATTTTTATTTTTAAAGTCTCGGTGCAAAGTTCACTAAAGGTTTTTTGGATTCCAACTTATCCATCACTCGAATTTCCTTTCTCACTCTTAATCTCTCCAGAATGATTCGAAACATCTTCTAGGCTTTCACATTTAGAAATGTCCTCATCGGTGTGTGACCAACTAGAATTACTCACGTGACTTGACATGAATGCACCGAAATTAGGTTCATTCGGTGATTAATTCCTAGAATCCACCAACTCAATATCACTATTGCAAAGAGTGGCTTTGTATGTAACTTTATCTTTATCCCATCTCTTTAGCCTAGTGGCTCACTCATGGGCTTTGTATCCGTTGACCTCTCACTCATAAAATCTTACCTCATACTTCTCATAAACATTCTTTCCCTTATTCCCATTTTTATTTTTCTCAAAAATATTTTCTTTGGAATAATTTTCTTTACTAAATTTGAGAAATTGTTTGAAATTTTTTGCAAAAAGGGCTAACTCATCAAGATAAAAATCAAATTCAGACTCATAATCATAAACTTCTTCTTTCTTCTTTTTGGACTGATCTTTCAAAGGAATCCTTATTTCCTTTTTTCTTAACAATTTTGGGAAATATATCGATCTCATAAGTTTGAAGGTCTCCTACGAGTTCTTCTAACCTAAAAGTATCTAAAATTCCCAACTAATTCAGAACAATGAATTTAGAGATAAAACAGGACATTCGTATTAGGAATTCTCTCACATAAATTAAAACTAGAATTGATTATTTTCGATAAATGTGCATAAAACTCATCAAAAGACTCAGACTCTAGCATGGTAATAGTCTCAAACTCTCTGGTGAGATTTTAAAGCCTAGAATCTTTTGCTCGTGAGTGAGTTTGAGGATATCTCACGCTTCTTTAGACGTGATTCACATCATGATACGGTAAAACTTGTTAAGGGTGACGGCTCCAAAAATGATACTTAAATCGTGTGAGTTAAAATTACTCCATTTAAATTCATCTTCTGTCTAGGCAGTGATAAGTTTTTGACCTATGATATCGCCATTGGTCACTGTGGGTGGTGACCACCCTCTTTCATAAATAATCCAAGATCTTCATGAATATATTTTAAGGTAGACCTCATCTTCGCTTTTCAGTACGCATAATTCGACCCATTAAAAATATAAAGCCATATTATACAAGTTATTCATAAAATCCAAATTGTAAAGGATCCCAAAAAAATTTAGTGTAACCGGTTTGATAATAATTTAAAAAATAGGTATCCATTTTTTTTAATAAATCAAGATAACACGATATTTTAGTGCAACCTTCTCTGATGCCAATTTGAGAAGGAGAATTCTATGGATTTATTCGTATCTTAGGCCAAACACACACAAATTCAAATTTTAACAAATTTTATCTCGATTTAACTTAGTGTGCATGCAATATTAGGTATGAAGAAAAATACCAAACCAAATAATAATAATAAGAAAACTAAGGAAAAATCCCTTTCAAGAAAAACCCTTTGATTTAAGCACTGTATCCGAATTCACTGACACTAGACGACTTATAGACTACTTAACTCACTAAGTATAACATGCAGTTCTTCCAGTCTTCTACAAATATGGCGTAGTCCAGGATCGTCCATAGGAAGCATTCTTCCCTTAGTATCCACTAATCACCCTTCTTCTTCAGTAGTTATCCTTAGCTCCACAAATCAGCAGTAGAGAAAATATCTACAAGGGTCTTTTAACAAAGAATTTTTTCTTCTTGATTTAATAAATTATCTCCAATTATCTAAGTGGTTTGGATGAAAATTTGATGGAGTCTGATCACAAAATGATCTCTAAAATTGCTTGGAAAAACCCTAATCATGTATCTCTATTTATAGGGAAGTTTATTGCAAAGAGATAAGCATTAGCGATTTGGATTAGATGTGTTTAAAAAATAAAAACTCGCATGCTTGTTCGAAGGACCTGGTACCTCATTCTAACGGCGTGCCTTTTTTCATTTGAATAAGTTTCCAAGGAAACTTTAAATGACATTCTAGAGCTAGCCAAAAAGCATCGCTTCAGATTTCGTTCGAACGTGGGAAACCCGTTTTAACAATCTACCTAATCTCATTTAAATGACATCCAACAAAACTTTGAATGACATTATAAAACTGATAAAACGGTGTCATCTTAGATTTCGTTCTCACGAAGGAATCTCATTATAATGACACCATGTAAACTCGTTCAAATGACATTCCAATCTCATTCTAACGAGTTAGGAGATTTTAAAAATTTCTGTAAAAAACATTTTGAATTTTTTTTAAATACAAACTCTATAAAAATGACCTGTGAAAATTAAAGTTTTTACCAAATAACCTCATAACTCTTATCGGGTAAAGTTGTGACAAACAATCTTTAATCTTGCAAATGTCATCATATTCTTTTCTTCAAGTATGTGGAAGTATTTATGAAGGTGCAGTTGTATGTAATGGGATAAGCTAAATAAAAACTAAATTGAGCAATTATAAAACTTTCTTTTATAGTGACCGTTAGGTGGGGGTGAAATATTTTTTACCATTATGTGGTGTTTTGTGATTTATATATGTCTCCTTTTTGTAGTAAAATATCATGAGCACCCCTTAAGGCGTGTTCGTGTTGTAGTTAATATCAGCTTTAAATTTGTTTAAGAAAAATATTTTTTAGCATTACGTGTTTGGATATATTCTAAAAGGATATTGTTTCCAGAATGTCACTACAAATCATGATGTGAAAACTGAATATTCCCCAAACTCACCTTAGTTGCATTATACTAAAGATGTTTTAATGATTTCAAAGTGTTTTTATAATAACTGTATTCTTGTAATATTTTCGTTCATATAATTAAAGTGTCTTGATTGAAAATATTAATCTTAGTAGTTGTCAGTTTAGAGTTTTAACCAAATTCCTTGCAAAAATGTGTACAAAATGGTTCTTTGTTTCTTGGTTGTTTACTTTTAATTGTTGATGAATGTGCATCATTTGGCTAACTCTGATACAATTCTTTGTAATTGTATATGAAAGTGAATATCTAAGTGTCCTATATGTGAATTATTTTGGGGTTTTTTGCTATTTTCAATCATTTGCATAGTCTATTTGGTTAAAAAGAGGCATGGATGATAAGTTGTTAAAGTTGTGTTATATTGGAAAAAAAGATTTACATATTTCTAATTTTTGGTGCTTTTAGTTGTTTATAGTTTTTTAATGGTGATGTTTGACCAAAATAATTGGTGTGCGAAAAATAAAGATAACAGGGTCGATGTTATTGTCGAAAAATACGACATAAATCATGTCCCTTAATGTGTATTCTTGCTTATAATTAAGTTTAATATTGTGTTTATTTTATTATTGGAGTCTATGAAAGTTGTTTTGTTTATGTTTATCCTATGTTATTAATGCTTTATCTAGTGGGTTTTTTTTGTTTAAAATAAGGTTTTCTAAAGATCAATGTTAATATGTTCTAACCAATGTTAAGTATATTTAAATTTATTTTTCGATTTCATGTACTTTGGTTCAAGTGCAGATGTAACTGTCATTTAGTCATTGGTGTTGGTATAATATCCTAATAAAAGGTTAGACAATTCTTATTCTTTTATGGATTTGATTAGTTACATGATGCGACTTCTGCATCTTTTGAGATGTAAAGCAATCATGTCGAATGAAGAAACTAAGTCAGCTTAGAGATAGCGAAGGGATAAAAGTTTTGGGACCCAATGAAGACATTTTTAATCGTAGTATTTTTTTTACAATAAACTAGGTATTTATTTTCCAATATAAATTTATTACTTGCAATATTGTATACTATGTGAATGAATTAGTTGACTCTAAAAATCTTTTGAATTATCTAATTTTATTCAATTGTGACATTATTTGACTTTGCGAAACTCTATTGT
Organism: Sambucus nigra; assembly: GCA_949130495.1. Taxonomy (NCBI): domain Eukaryota; kingdom Viridiplantae; phylum Streptophyta; class Magnoliopsida; order Dipsacales; family Adoxaceae; genus Sambucus; species Sambucus nigra. Next base: position 183,492,814 of record OX422211.1, on the reverse strand, counting down.
CTTCAATATTTTAGGCACTTATTGATTGAATCAGTAGATAATAGTTAATGACATGTTTGAGTTGTAAGAATGAAATTAGTAGGCACTTGGTGATAGAACAAACCTCTAATGTTTATCCATTTATAACAAACTTCCTTATAAATAGATATGCGGGTTTAGAGTATTTAAGAACTCTTTCTAATAATTTTTCACACCCTTTTAGAGTTCCATTTGTGATCAAACTCTTCTAAATATCATCTAAAACCCTCGAAATTTATAGATCATTTTATCAACTCAAGAATAACACTTTCATATTCAAGGACCCTTGTAGAGTCCATCTCTACTACTGATTTGTGGAGAAAAAGCTCAACTGCATAAGAAGAAGGCTGATCAGTGGATACTGAGGGAAGGCTACTTCCTGTGGGGCGGTGCTGGATTGTGACGTTGCTGTAGAACATATGAGGAACTATGCGTCATACTTAGTGAGCTAAGTAGTTTGTAAGTCGTATCAATCTTGTGTTGAATTAAAAAAAAAAATCTCAAAAGGGATTTTTTCATATTTCTTCTCGTATTTGACTACTTGGTTTGCTATAATTAATTTAGACCACATCTTTACATGCACAGTAAATTAATTCAAAGAAAAAATTTGGTACAATTGAATTTGTATGTGGTTTGTCTAATATACGAATCCTTTCATAAAATCCTGCTTTCTCAAATTGGTATCAGCGCAAGTTGTACTAAAATATTGTGTGATCCTTTTTACCAAAAAAATAATTTGGATATCAATTTTTTTTAAATTGGTGATCTTAAAAAATTTGGGTTTTATGGATAATTTGTATAATATGCTATCGATTTTGATGGGTCTAATTATGTATATTAGAAAGCTCGAATGAGGTTGGATTTGAAAGCGATTGACCAACGTGTCTGGCTTGTATGTGAGTGACCAACGACAATGTCAAAAGTATTAAACTTGTAACTTCTTGAACTTATGATTAATTTAAATAGAGTACTTATAAGTCATGCAACTTAAGTGTCATTTATCGAGTTGTCACCCTTGACGAGTTCCGCTGCATCATGACCTGCACTATGTTTAAATAAGCTTAGGATACCCTCCAGCTCACTCACGAGGGTACCAGCACTGTGAAAGCTTTTAAGTTTCCCAATCCCACCGTCTAGTTTGAGACTATCACCATGAATGAGTCTGACACTTTCGATGAGTTTTATGCACGTTTGCTGGACATAGTCAATTTGAGTGACAAAATTCCTGAGACAAGAGTTATGAAAAAGATTTTGAGATCCTTGCCAGCTAATTTTATCCCCAATGTATCCATTTTGAATCCATTAGGAATTTAAGATACTCTTAGATTAGAAGAACTCATATAAGGCCTTCAAACTTATGAAATTGACGTGGTTCCCAAAACTAAAAAAAATGAAATATGGATTGCTTTGAAAGCCTAGTCGAAAAAAAGCAAGAAAAAGTTTGTGATTCGAATTCTGAGTTTGATTTTGAGGTTTATGATCTTTCCATGTTTGTGAAAATTTTTAAAAAATTTCTCAAATTTAATAAAGAAAATTCTTCCCAATAATCTTTTTTTTGAGAAAAATAAAAATGGCACTGATAAAAAGAATGTTTGTGAGGTTGAGATAAGATGTTATAAATGTCAGGGAAAAGGACATAAAGCATATGAGTGTCCCACTAGGCTAAAGATACAAGGCAATAAAGTTTCACATAAGGCCACCCTTAGCGATTGTGAAGTTGAGTCGATCGATTTTGAGGATGAATCAGCACATAAAACGTGTCTTGCGTTCATGGCCAACTACATTAGTACTTCTATTTTATCCCACACTAATAAAGACATATCTAAACATGAAAGCCTTGATAATGTTTTGAATTATTCTGGAGAGAGTGAGAGTGAGGAAGAAAATTTGAGTGAGAAGAAGGTGGACTCCAAAAGGCCTTTCGTGAACTTTACACTAAGACTTTAAAAATAAAAAAGATTAATAGAGATTTGTCTCTTAGGGTGTGTAATTTAGAGAAAGGGGTGAATGTTTTGAGAGAGTGCAAGGCATCGGTGAGTCAACTCGAGAAGGTGAAAGTTTCTTTGTGTGAGTAGTTGATAGTTAAAGGTAAGGAGAAGACCAATTTGACTAACATCGTGGATAGTCTTATTAGAGATCTTCAAGTTTCATCGGAGACTTGTGAAAAACTTGAAGTCCATATATCCCAACTTAATATTGATGTCGAACGTGCCCTAGAGGTCAAGGTTACTTTAGAGGAGATATCTAAGAAGTATGGAAAGATGATCCTCGGTCTCGCATTAGGTATCGTTGAGAGGCAAGAAATAGTTATGACGGTGTATCCACTTCCCATGTCGCACTTATGCTGGTTCTTGAGCTTATAATGGATCCTTATGGCCCTCATCCTAACCCACCTTGAAGACCGAACCTGCTAAGAAGAGCTTATTCTAGATGTTTTAAGAAAGGTGGATCCCTACCTATTTATGTTTATTCCCATTGGAAATGTAGAGGTAACCTTAGAAAGGTTTTGTTTTAAGCTAGGGAGTGTTTTTTATATGCATCTTACTTGGTATGCTCCCAGGGAGTTCCTATACATGTTTTTGCACACACTCCCACACATGTTACTCCATATGCTCCCGCACATCATCATAGAGATTTTTAGAGTTTTTGAGAGCAAGTAAAGTTTTTAGTAAGAATCCACAATATTTGATGGAGGAATTTCATAGTATCTCTTCTCCTTATGAGAATTCCTATGGGTATAATGATTGAGGTTTAGATATGTTTCTTGAATAGGGTAATTATCATGTTCATATCTTATATCCCTATTGCTAGATTGTATCATCCTTTTATTGATATGTTTTTCTTTTTGATATATTTTGAAAAATTCCAAAAAGAGATTTTATTTCTATGAAATTTTTTGAAAAAATCAAAAAGATTTTCGGTGGCTAAGAAAAAGTTTCAAAAAGTGAAAAAGATTTTATTTTTATATAATTTTTGAAAAGGACGAAGAGATTTATGTATTTTCAATTTTTCACCGTATATAGATGAACATTTAAGATATTGGTATCACCCCTACATTCCATCCATTCACGTGACTCTTTTATAGTGCTTTCAGACATGACTTTATTTTGTTGGTGTGCTTAATAATGTGTGGATATCATTACGCTGATCATTAATGATTGCTTTCTACATGTTAGAGTCATTAACACATTTATTACGCATGTTCATGAACTTTTTGAATATTGTACTTGTCATATATCGAATACAATATTCTCATCTCAATTCTTCTTAATAACGAACAAATGTAAACGGAGATAAGTTGTGCATGTAAGAGTCCTTGCCCGAATTTTGCTATCTAGAAAATATTGATAATGTTAAGCAATGGAAAGGGGCTATGAAATAGAAAAATATTCTTTGCATTAAAAGCCTCCATTTACAAAAAAGAGCCTAAAAAGATTAACACCACATAAAAATAGAAGTGACAAGGTCATTAGTTTATATTCATTGATGCTTAACTACATATGAGAATTATGATATTTTCAAAATATTTGAGAGTGAATTCTTATATACGAGAGATTTTGAGGGAGTTGTGAAGTAGAAGATCAATAAGATTGCACAACGCACTTTCTTGAAAAGCATTAAATAGTTTGACGTTATTGTTTTGAGAATCATGGAGAAACGAGTTCGGGATATTGATTAAACCAAATTTATAAATTTTGAAGTTAACTTTATTTAATCGGTGTCAATTTTTAATCCAATTTTATTCTCTCATACAACATGCAACTACTTGTGGATAAATCAAACCAACATAAATAATTGCTAACACACAGATTTCTAGAAAAAAAAACTTTTGGGTAAAACTTTTTATTTCACAAATACTACTCACAATGATTACAAGTGAAATCGGTAATGGATTAACCTCAGTAAACCCACATAGGTTGCAACCTAAATAAACAATGGAATTCCACAGTAACTCCACACGAACCACAATTCAGTTAGCTCAGGAACACTCACGAGTACTCCCTTTGACACGCAATCATGTCAGCCCAACACCTCCTTCAAGTGGCACCTGAATCAGCAGTAGAGATCTTCTCTATAAGAAAAGCTTCACAAAATTGTGTTCTTGGGTTCCAAAATAATTCACATAAATATTGGGATGATTTATGAATTGAAAACAAAGCTAAAACTCTCCAAAGTGAGAAGACAAAAGTTTTTGCCAAAGTAGTTTTCATAGAATAAAATTCTTAGGTTTTCTCAAGATAAACGAAACTGTTTAACATAATATTTATAAAAAAGTTAAGGCGGTGCACCGCTCCAAGGAGATGTCACAGTTGCTCGAACGTTGCCACTCATCACTTGAACGAGCTTCGCACGAGATCACATTGTTACTCGAACGAGACAAAATATAATTTTTTATTTCGCCAGAAAATACTCAGCTTCAATACTTTGAAAAATACTTTTGATAAAAAACTTCTCTCTAACACTTAGAAAATATTTTAGAAAATTTATCCCAACACTCAGAGTGAAATGCTAAGGTACTTTAAACACAACCTTACCAACTTGCGGAGGTTTGAATGTTGAAGAACTTTGATATTCTGATCCTTCTTGATGCATGAATGATCTTGAATAATTCTTCACCGGTTGTAGTTCTATATAACATACTCAAATGTAAACCGGATAATAAAATAATGTCCTTACAATCATAAAAATTCATGGCATATTGTATAATTCGAGTCAATTTCATTTAAGTTCAATATTTTACACTTAAGGTAGAAATTGAGTTCTTTATTTAAAAGTATCTCATGACTTCATGCACCTATGTTATGAAAATTTATGATGATTTACTTATGAAAAATATTCACACAATTACATTCCATTTTCACGATTCGGATATTTTAGTGTTATTCCATGTTAATTATGTTTTTTGTACCTATATGTACTTTTTATACTTATACTTGAAAATTTGTTGAAAAAAGTTTTAAAAATAATGGGTCTGCCTTTTGAGATTATCATTACATGTGCTTTAATTGATTATGTTTATGATGATTTCTTGCTTCTTCATGTGGTTCTTCTTATTCTTGTTTATATTCTACTCCTTTATTACAGACAAAAAAGAGAGAGAAAATTTAGGGGAAGAGTTTCATTTATCTTTTAAAACTCGAATGTATCACGGTATTTCTTTTGTCTCATGTGTGTAGGTAAATTCTTCCTTGATGATGATGATTTCTTGGACCCCACGAGATGAAGACTTTTCAGTTGAAGATTTATACAAGATCACATTTTCGTTTCTTCTGATGACATCTTGTGTGACAACCGTCTTATTAAAATAATGGGTGGTCATACCTCTACTAAAATAAAACAGGAATCTCAAATGGATCATTCTTAGCGTCATTGTTGAAAATCCATTAATTACTAACCACCTGTTATTTAATCAAGCCGCATGTCAATTTTAAACTCTAATTAAATCACCATAAATAAAACCATTCACCATAAACTATGCCATATAAATAATTAAATCCACACTCGCATAAGTAAATCTAAATACTGAAATGAAATAAAATCCATTAACCAAAAAATCCATCAGTTTACAATCCAATACAATAATCCATTAAAACTAAATTAAATAAACCTGACATTGGGTGACCTGCCCTGATAATAACTGACCGAATCCTATCTAGAATCTCAAAGATATAAAAAGACTAAACAATCCCTACAACACTGTACAACTATTTCACCTTCGATGACTTGAAGATGATTATTGTGCTTGGCGTCCCTGTGACTAGACGTCCAAAAGTTTTTTTAAAATATTTTGACAGGGGTCAGAGCCCAAAACCGTTTGAAAATATTTTTCAAGTAATTAAAATATATTAATAAATATGAGTGTATTCTTCCATATTTAAATTGGTGTCGCACTCCCATTGGATAATACTCACCCCTCAACTATAGCGCACCTAACGAATACATTTTAACATCCTAGTTATACTACCTAGCCTAACTAGTCTATATGTACCCTTATCCATACGCTACCCTATGTCCCGCGTCTTTGACATGATTAGTTTTCACATCCGTATAACAATTATAATTAATCAATTCATTTCAAACAGCATTCATTAGTTATTAATCAAATATTCACACCTTGCCTGTATATAATTTTCTTCACTTTTATATACACATTTTCATATCACAAAAAATATACATACATATATATCACTCACTACGTATGTATAACTGTAATCCTTCCGAGATATAACTCATTGGATGTGAATCACTAGCATGCTATCAAGCTCCAGGAAATACATACCTCTACATGGGTTACCGAGTCGGCATCTTTCCACCGAACCCAAAATATTAATGTAAATCGGAGGCGGTTATAGTCATACATGCGTGGTCATACATCTGTGGGACGTAACCATACCACACTACCCCACCAGACTCTAAACTTACACACAAGGTGGTCATGCGATAGACCTATGACCCAGGGGACCGATACTACAGCTGCTAGAATTCACTAGGAGAAATCGCCCACAACGTTCAACCTCCACCGATAGCATATCAGCTAGGATAGGTATGTTTCATATAAATATATCATACACATAGATATATTCGCACATACATATACTGTCTCTGTAGTCATATATGTATCCAATATCCTAACTAACCGTTCATGTACCTTCTAGCACTAGCCTATACTCCTGAGTCTAAACCTAAACCCAAATTATTAAATAATCACTTATTTAATTAATCTATCCCTTATAATAATATTCTGAACTAGACCCTATGCCCTTTTTACCGAATTTTCATCATGAATTCATTATCACATTTCCCCCCAAATACTCTGTCTGAAGGCATACTCACTACTGCCCAAGATTAATGAAATGTCTGTTCAAATCATTTCATATGAATATATACCATCATTATTAATGTCTCAGCTTAAGGATGATACACAAAACCATCGTGAACTGCTAGCAGTGCTTTAATAAGATGAGCCTATCCATCACTGGCTCTATCATCCTAATGCTGGGGAAATGCCCCACTTCGCTAGTTGCCAACTTCCTTTATTTTTCAAAAAACACAATTCCTTTAATGGGAAATACTGGCAACAATTTCTAACCACTCACGTTAGTCTTTAACTCCTCGATTTGTGATGACGTAACTCTTATGACTTTCCTGAACTACACGAAAAGAACTGTGATTAACTCAATCCCTACCGATAGACTCTAAATCACGCCTGAACCACGGAACTTGTTACCTCCCCACCCCTAACCAACCATAGGTCAAATGAAAAGTTCTCCCGTACCAAATCTCAAAAGTTTACTTGCAATGATTAACTTGTATGAGTTATTAAATGTAATTATACCAATCGTAATTACTCTTCCTAGTTACCTTATGTGACAACCCTCCCAATTAAATATCGGGTGATCATCCCTTTATAAATTTATAACAGAATGTTCGGTTGCTTCATTCTTAGCATCACTGTCGAAAACTCAAATCCAATTAATTACCTAACATTTAATTCAGCTAGTGTCAAAACATTTCCCAATTTAATTTGAAACAAATTAATTCAATTAATTTCTGAACATTGAATTATAAACCACACACAATAAATAGATGTTGATTGAATTAAATACTGAATAATTGAGACTAGATAAAACCTTCCAGTTCAAGTCACAAATAAAACCAAAATAAATACTCAATCCAACAGAAAAGAACTACAAAGGAACTGAGTACAATCCCGCTAATGAGGATGTGCGACACATGCCCGAACTGAAGTATCTGAACTAGGAACTGAATAAAATTAGAGAAGCATCTAATCTCAATAACCCGTAACTTCCATAACAGCTGCAGCTCGACAAACCATCCACGTATCTAGAAGCAGTGTCCCTATAGCTAGGCACTGTACTAATACATACATACATACATACATATATATATATATATATATATATATATATATATATATATATATATATATATATATATATATATATATATATAAACGGGCCAGAGCCCGAGGTGTAAAAATGATTTAGCAAGTATTTAAAATTGTTTCTTAAAATAAGTCTTATACGCATGTTAGTTATCGAACTCTCACATGAGTTTCTCACCTTTCATCTATCGTGCACGCCTAACGTAAATCTAATCTCCCCTAGTTATACCTCCCAGTATAACTAGTCAGAAACCATATTAATACTAACTATGATCACTAGTAGTATTCCCGTATTGCCCATACAATACGCTATTCAAATAGTTTTTCTCATAATTAAATTTCATTATTCACCGTTCGAAAGGTTAAATCTTTTATCCACTAAGATTATTATATCTATCATTTCCACTTTATCTACTAGTTTCACAAGTACACTCATACATATATATAGTCTCAGCATCCCTATATATATACATTAATCCCGCACCCTTAGGTTAAGACCACTTGGTGCAATGTAATGATTATTATTATTACCAAGTCTACTAATTTCACACAGTAGAAATATTTTGAAGTTCATATATATATATATATATATATATATATACACATACATACTAATCCTGCACCCTCGGACTAAGACCGATTCGTGCACCTATCAAGAAAATACTACATCCCCGAGTTAGAACCCATTAATGCACCTATTAATAATAATCCAGCACCCCAGGGTTATCACCCATTAGTGCGCCTATCTAGGGAATCCTGCATCCCAAGGTTAGCACCCATTAATGCACCTATCAATAATAATCCGGCACCCCCGGGTTATCACCCATTAGTGAAACTAACAATAATCGCCATTGTACCCCCAGGTTATCACCCATTAGTACACTTAACAATAGAGTTTCTGCACCCCCGAGTTATCACTCATTAGTGCGCTTAACTATAAGATTCTTGAACCCCCAGGTTATCACCCATTAGTGCTCTTACAATAATATCACATAATAGACATACACACATCCTATTATAATTTATAGGTATTTCTCCAACCTACATATATACTCCTCATACGTATTTTAACCTCATCACTACGTATAGTATAAATATTTAGATTACTATCTCTATCGTAATCTCGGTGCATTCTCTCTTTATCGAAATAATTAAAGTATTAATTCTCGCATACTTTTCCCAAAATTCTGTCCTATTTGAATTTACTATTTGGCAGTTTCTCTCACTCCAATAAGCCGGCAAACTCAAAACTGGACTTTGAGAAAATCCCCAAAAATTCCCTCTGTCGCTCGAACCAGATGGCATGTCATTTCAACGAGTACCACGTGTCGTTCGAGCGACTTCGCGCGAGATGCCATCTCGCTCGAAAGACTTTGCGCAAGATTGCATTGTTCGTCTTCCTGCCCAAATTTTCAGCGTTTTTCACCATTTTAGAACCTAAAACCCTCTAAGATTCATCACCCAACACCTCATCATCAATCCGAATCAAGCCATAGAAGTTTATATAACATTCCTATCATCCTAGGATCATTAATTCATCATCAATCCTCATAATTATATTAAATCCCCAAATTAGTTCATATGAACCCTAGTTTCCAAATTTTCAATTAAAGAACCTAATCAATCCAAATTTGTTCATCAATATGTAATTCAATTTCATGATTAATCCTCTACATACATGAAGTAATTTCAACCACTAATTAACCCAGTCCTTAATCATAATTTAAATCTCCAATTTTCACCCAATTAACAAGTAAATCATGATTCATTTCACCTACACTAACACGAGCATGATTATTGGTAATGGAAAGCAAGTAATAAACACTTGCCTCGAATATGATGGTCTGATCCGTTGGTGATGTTGACATATACGCGTTCCTCTCTTCTCGATCTATGCATTGGTGGTCACGGTTGTGCAAGGTGTGGATAATTTGGCCTTCCCTCTTGGAGTTTGGTTCTCCCTCACACCCTCTATGGCCGTTCTTTCCTCCCTGTGTATCCGAACCCTAAAAGACTTTTCTTGGCTGATAAAATAACTTCCAATTTTCGTCCATTAATTAAACCCAAAAATACAATTTACCATAATGCCCTCTCGGGACGCCGGTTAGGCCTAAAATTGCCCCGGGACCCAAACTAAACACCCGGGTATACTGTTTTGACTATCTCGACCCTCCCGGACTCAATGACACACTCGAAATGACCATACCAGTTAATAAAAATAAATTCTCTCTTTATTCTATTCAATTAGTCCCGACACGACTCACACGCGTGCTAGACTTAAATTACCAAAATGCCGTATTTCTTACGTCCAATAATTTATCAAATGTTATAATTCCATATTACATATCACACAGTAATATTCAATAATTCTCAACAATAAGTATTAATCCTTGGCACGCTAGTTAATAATTATTTTAATCCGGATTAATAACAAATTAATTTCTCGCATTTTAATTTAATTAATCCAACAACAATAATTAATCGTATACTTATTTCCATAATAATAATTAATCATATAATTATTTAAATCGTCAAAAATACGGGGTGTTACACCTTACAATCCAGAATACGCATCTCTCACATCCACCCACATCTTAGCCATATCTCTCCCTTCCACTCCTTAGTCTATAGGTAATATGTCTTTTTTAAAACACACTTCGTGTCCACCACCTCTTGATACTCCCAATCAGAGGTGTGACTTAAGGATCTCCTCCTTATTATAATAATGTTGAACGATACCTTGTGCCAGATCATTCCCTTTTCTTTAATGAAACAATGGACACCTTGTTTGATAGTGTAACTCACCCAATTTAATAATAACTTCCCCCTCTTAGTAAACCCATTTCACTAACCTAGAGGGAACCCTAGCCATTCCACAATGTTGGTAGCCCAACTTAATCAATCTGTATATCCATTATATCACTTGAATCACCAATCATTGAAAAATATCACCTCAGACCACCCTTTTTCCCATCTATGAGTGGTGCCCCTGGAGATAACTTTACTATGCATCACGCCAAATCAATCGACACACTCTATATCCCACGTTAAGTGGTACCTCTTAATCCCATTCCTAGTTACACCAAAACCTGTTACCCATACATGTGCTCCAAAACTGCGCACTTCCTAAGTCATTTTTTTGGGTAGAAATCGATATCCTATTTATGCGAAAGCCACCCTCAGCATTCGATTGATTAAGACTCCGCTATACTCGCCAAAAGTATTTCATCCTATATTTTCAAAAGATATCTTTCTACATGCGTCTGCGCAGTCCGTCAACCTATCTTGGGTGTGATATTTCTCCTTAGGGTATATATATTCGGAATATCTTCTTCCTCAACTGAAGTTTAGTCCATCTTACTTTTCCAATCCTACCTCTAATTCCCCACAGGCATACTGTTCAATGTATTTGTTACCCCCTCCCCCTCATCTGGGATGATTTTGAAAATCAAACTAACCAGGGAACCTATACAGTCTATGTCCCGTACATATCTGCACAAACATTATAAACATAATATATTTATCTCAAGATTGGCCCTGCATACTCGACCTAGCTATATAGTAAGGCATTCTCTAATACCCCATTACTCACGATTTAATTCCTTTCAAGATTTCCCCACCTATAAACTAATGGTGAAAATGTTTCCCTCGTGTTTCCTACATAGCACTGTCCGGCTCCACTGGCCTTATACAGTATAACAACCCTCAACTCAAAGTGATTTCTCTACACGCATAATGATTAATATTCAAAATTTATGTCCTATCATCCATAACATCTCTCAATTCCTGACATTCCCTAGGGTTCATGCATGGGATGTCTTGCAAGAGAAACCTAAATAAAGAACCCCCCAATACGCCACTACCTAGCATGATCGGTCATTGAGTTCCGTAGGCCCAAAGAATATAATCGGGACACTCAAAATCCTATCCACATACATATAAGTCTAACATTCAACTCCCACATCTCTAAAGGAGTCTTGTAATATGGTGCTCACACTATCACTAAGTCCTCAACACTAAATCAATAACGAGCTAAATCTCTCTGCTCAACGGTAAAGCCAATATCCCTTGAATCACATCAGTATGGTTCCTACACACCGGGATCGAATATAATGAGACAACTATACTCTCTGAAGTCTTCACTACAGTATAGTATATATGTGGGCTTGACCCTCTTTCAGGTAAGACATTTCAAAAATAACACATCATATCCTGGAACAGTGAACACGATAGCCTTACTATAATAATCCACTATCGCTCAAACCATCGCTAACCCGTCAATACTCAGGATAACGTCATACTCGCATATGACATCTCTCTAAAATGATTAAATCTACAAAAACATATTCTTTCAGTGTCCACACCCACTCCCCCATAGATGGAACTAAAGAGAACCCTGCTACCTAACGATAAATTTATGCACATCGTAGTGATACTAAATATATATCCACTAAACCCATCTCACTCGCGAATCTAGTGCTAACCAAAAAAATGTGACCCACCCATTCACGTAAAACTTACCCCATTTGCCCAAGGATAAAAATTGAGCCTTCATCTGCCATTGGCACTGGATGTCCAACTGATTCCTGGACATAACACTCACATCTAAACTAAACTAAAAACGGTTGTAAATGTTACCCCAATTAGGAACCTACTCCTATCCCTTATCTCTCTTTGGATAAAATCGATGTATGTGGTCCTACTCTCCACATATAAAACATTTCCTTATTTAGTCCTCCTATCTCTGGCCCCCTTTTCCATATCGGGGCTACCTTACACTCTCGCCCTAGTAGCCTCGGCCCTGATGGCTACCCTTATTATTCCCTTGGCTTTTCTAGCCCTGTGGAACATGATACTATCCCTAATGGCGCTGTGTGAATCCATCGTCACTCAGTTGGAATTACCTTGATCTGAATCTTTTAAATAGGTACCCTATTGGGTTTCCCTTTTGTAGTGTGCCACTACCACTATACACATAGTCTTGCTTTATTGCTTAGACTCTCCACTTATCTTAGCCCCCTTAACATGAAAGAATTGCTATTGACATTGTAAAAGTACTGCATTGTAGACATCAACATAAATCATCCTAGATGGATTTCCCTATAAATGGCAGTGTATTCAACTCGTGAGTCCATCATCAAACGTAAGAACCCTATTCTCCTCTGTATCCACATCGTCGGGTACAAATTTTACTAAATAAGCAAACTCTTCCTCATACTCAGCCACTGTCCTGTCCTCCTGTGATGATTCTAAAAATTTCCTTTGCATCTTTGTTTGAATTATAGAGGAAAAGACTTGTTGTCAACTGCACCCAAAAGTCCTCAATATTTAAATTATATCTTTTCTTAGATGTGGTGACTGACTCCCTCCACTACAATACTATTGCTACGAATTTGAATGTCATTAAAATTTATTTATGAGTGTCACTGCACTCCACCATAATCAAATGCCTTTGGATGTTACTGACTACACTACGTGAGTCTGAATTGCCGTCACCGTATGTCGTGGCTGTGCTTGGGAAAATTGTTACACCCTAATGGTCATTGCAGCATGAGCTGCCTGAACAACACTAATGGCGACCTCTGATGGGGTCACCATCCCCAGAATAATCTGCGCCCAGGATAATCTTCTCCTCCTATGATACTCCTAATGTACCTCGCTAGTAATCCTCTACTATTCGGCATATGAAACTCAACCGAACCTGTATTAGAGTTACTTCAATTATACACAATAGCAGGAGAACGTAAATCACAATATGAAACAATAGTCCTAGGCATATGGATCTACATCAAAGAGAAAATAATGTTGAAAATGCTGTAAGTCCGCATAGATTCTAAGGACACCAGAACCTAATGCTCTGGTACCATCGGTGACACCCCACTTATTAAAATAAAAAAAGAATCTTAAATGGCTCATTCTTAGCATCACTGTCCAAAACCCATTAACTTCTAACCACCTATTATTTAATCAAGCCGCATGTTAATTTTAAACTTTAATAAATTAGCATAAATAAAACTATTCACCATCAACCATGCCGGATAGATAATTAAATCCATAATCACATTAGTAAATCTAAATTCTGAAATAAAATAAAACCAATTAACGGAATAAACCATCGGTTTACAATCCAATACAATAATCCATTAAAACTAAATTAAATAAACCTCAAATAAAAAATGACATTAGGCGACATGCCCGGATAATAACTGACAGAATCCTATCCAGAATCTCAAAGATAGAAAACGGCTAAATAATCCCTGCAACACTCCATAGCTGCTGCATCTCCAATGATCCGGAGATGATAACCGTGCTTGGCGTACCTGTGGTTGGATACCAAAAAGATTTTTGAAAATATTTTTACACGGGTCAAAGACTAATACCATTTGAAAATATTTTGCAAGTAATTAAAATGCATTAATAAATATGAATGTATTCTTTCATATTTAAACTGGTGTCTCACTTCCATGAGATAATATTCACCCCTGATCTACAATGCACACCTAACGAATGCATTTTAACATCCTATTTATGCTACTTAGCCTAACAAGTCTCCATATGCCCTTGAGTCCATATACTACCCCGTGTCCCGCGTATTTGATATGATTAACTTTCACATCCGCTTAAAAATTATAATTCTCAATTATAATTAATCAATTCATTTCATATAACATTCACTAGTTATTAATCCAATATTCATACCTTAGTGTCTTATGCCCGTATATAATTTTCTTCACTTTTATATACGCATTTTCATATCTCAAAAAGCATATATACATGTATATCACTCACTATATATGTGTAAATGAAATCCCTCATAATTATGATTCACTAGATGCGAATCACTAGTATGCTATCATGCTCCAGGGAATACACACCTTTATCTGGGAAAAAAGGGGTCAGAATCTCACCACCGAACCCAAAATATAAATGAAAATCGAAGGCAATCATAATCATACATCTATGATACGTAACCATGCCACACTACCCCACCAGACTCTAAACTCACACGGAGTGTGGTCATGCGACAGACCTATGACCTAGGGAACCGATATTACACCTGCTGGGAATCGTGAGGAGAGATCACCCATAGTGTGCAACCTCCACCGATAGCATATCCGCTAGGATAGGTATGTATTATATAAATATATCGTACACACGAATATATTCACACATATATACTATCTCTATACCCATATATATATATATATATATATATATATATAGAGAGAGAGAGAGAGAGGCTATTATATATACCAAGTTTGTAAAGCAATTTTTTTAAAATAGTAAAAAAATAATTTTTGAGTTGAATTTATTTATAGGGTATTTAAATATTTCAATGGACCCATATAAAAAAAATCAACTCAAAATAATGTGTTTTGCCATTTTTAAAAAATGGTCAAACTTTCACAAATTTTAAAGTGCTTTAAAAGCTCTGAAAGTTTGACCGATTTTATAAAAATAGCAAAAGAAAGTTATTTTCAGCTGATTTTTTTATATGGATCCTATGAAATGTTTAAATTTCACATAAAAAAATTCAACTCAAAATCATTTATAAAATTGGGTCCGCGGTAGCGGTATGTAAATTTGGTATGTGTGAGAGCCCGACTCTCTCTCTCTCTCTCTTTCTATATATATATATATATATATATATACCGGCTAACCATGCCTGTCACTCGTAGCACCAGCCTATACTCTCGAGTCTAAACCTGACTCCAAATTATTAAATAATCACTTATTTAATTAACTTATTTGTCCGTTATAATAATATTCTAAATATGTAATCATTATAAACCATATCGTATCCCATTTTTACCGAAGTTTCATCACGAATTAATTATCACATTTTTCGAGTATTATTCACCCCAAATACTCTAAATCTCACCCTGAATGTATCCCAATCATCACAAGGCAATTTATCCTTGTTATATTAATATTTCCAGAGGTCCTAACCAATTTAAGGATATTCTAAATCCACCCGAACACAATTAAATCACAAATTCCATTTAAATACCCAAACTGGGCATAATAGGGACGTCGAACCAGTTCGATTTGAGGGCAAACTGGTTTTCCCCTACAGAACAGTCCTAAATATTCTTATGTCGAATTCCAGTATGATTTTACCAATTTAATCCACTAATAATTCCAATCTCATCAAGAGTTCTCATTCTTTATAGATTCTAAATATGAAACTAACTCGTTTTCATATTCAATTCATTTATACATGATCAACTACATGGGATCATCGTTATATTCAATAATTGTTAAATTCTCAATACTATCACAATAATTCATGAATTTCCAATCATTTTAATCAAGGTTTAATCTTTCTACACGTGATCTTATTTTTAGATTACAATTCATATAATTCACATCTCATTTCTATGAATTGATGTCCCTGAAACCCATTTTCATATGAATCCCACCCCAAATTAATTATACCAATTATAATATGAATTGACATACAACCATAAATTACTAAGCAAGTTAATCACTTATAGAATCTGAATTTGTATGAAGAAATCCCTTTGGTGATGATCCTAGTCCAAAATTCTCCCACCCTTTTCTCCCAATTGATCCTCTTTTTATTCCTTTTGGTCTCCTCTTGAAATTCTTTGAGTGTCCTTCACTTTTCCCTCTAACTTCTCTATAAACTCTTGGTATAACATTTTAGACTTTTGATATGATAATATGGTTGCCACCCTTCTCTAAAACCCTTTTATCTTCTCCTCATCCTGAAATTAGGTTAAATAATAATACTAAAATAATCTTAATAGCCCTATGCAGGTCCCTTTAGTTTAAAAATCCCCCGGAACCCAATCACTACCATCGAGTATTTAATTGTGACTATTTTGACCTATTCCAGATCAACCGTGCACTCGAAGTCATTATTCGAGTCACCCATTATCAATTTACTATCTTATTTCCAACACGACTCCACACGCGCGTCCCGAATATGATATTATCAACCCGTTGATTTTTCTCACTTACGAAATAATATCAAATAATGCAATTTCACTTACTTATCACACAAGTAAATATAACACTACATAAATATTAATCCATTTCTAGCTAATTAATATTGATTTAAATTCACTTTATTTTTGCAATTTAATTAAATTACTCTCACTAACTAATATTTATTTAAATTCACTTTATTCTTGCAATTTAATTAAATTACTACGACACGTGTAATTTAAGTATTCCTAACAATACGAGGTGTTACATCTTGCTTCTTCTTATGATGATTGTTAGTCTTATTTAGATTCTACTACTTCTTCTATTACGGAGAAAAAGTGTGAGAACAAATTGAGGGGGAGAGTTTTATTTTTCTTTTAAAACTCTTATGCTTCACGGTATTTCTTTTTTCTCATATGTGTAGGTAAAATTTTCCTTTATGATGATTTATTGGACTATCATTCGATAAGTTTTTGGAAGCTGGTTCAAACGAAAATGGGTACACCAATGGAACAAAATACCAAGGCATTCGAACGAGCATGCGGAAATTTATTTTTTAATTATATCTGATCCAAGTCTCTAATGTTTATCCCTTTACAACCACCTTTCTTATAAATAGAGATGTGGGATTAGAGTATTCAAGAAATCTTTTTATTGATTTACCACACCTTTTCAGAGTTTTATTTGTGATTAAACTCTTCCAAATATCACCTAAACCCCTTGAAAATTTAGAGATCACTTTATCAAATTAATAAGAACACTTCCATATTCAAGAACCCTTGTAGATTTCGTCTCTATTACTATTTTGTGGAGAAAAAGCTCTACTGCTGAAGAAGAAGGCTGATTGGTGAATACTGAGGGAATACTACTTCTTGGGCGGTGCTGGACTATGTCGTTGCTATAGAAGATATAAAGAACTACGCATAATACTTAGCGAGCTAAGAAGTTTGTAAGTTATATCATGTTTTCCAAATTTGTATAGAGCTGAATAAAATATTTTTTCCCGAAAGATATTTTTTCCTACTTCTTTTATTTGACTACTTGGTTTACTATATTTAATTTAGACCACATCTTTACATAAACACTAAATTTATTTAAAGAAAAAATTTGGTAAAATTGAATTTGGTAAAATTTGATAAAATTAATTTGACTAATATATGAATCCTTTCATGAAATCCCGCTTTTCTCAAATTGGTATCATAATAGGTTTCACTAAAATATTGTGATCCTTTTTACCAAAAAAAAAATTTGGATATCAATTTTTTAAAATTGGTGATCTTTAAAAATTTGGGTTTTATGGATAATTTGTATAATAAGCTACCGATTTTCAATGGTTCTAATTATGGGTATTAGAAATCTTTAATGAGGTCAGCTTTGAAAGCAATTGACTAGCGTGTCTGGCTTGTATATAAAGGAGGCTGGACACCATCAATAGTGACCACCGACAATGTTGAAAGTCTTAAACCTGCAACTTATTGGACTAATGATGAATATAAATGGACTACTTATAACTCACGCAGATCAAGTGTCATTTCTGGAGTTGTCACCCCTAGCAAGCTGCATCATGACCAGAACCATGTTTAAAGAAGCTTTGGATACCCTCCATCTCACTCACGAGGTTACCAGCACTGTGAAATATTCTAAGCTTCCAAATACCACCATCTAGTTTGAGACTATCACATTGAATGAGTCTGACACTTTTGATGAGTTTTATGCATGTTTGTTAGACATAGTCAATTCGAGTTTTCATTTAAGTAGGAAAATTCCTGAGATGAGAGTTATAAAAAATATTTTGAGATCCCTACCATCTATTTTTCTCCCTAATATCACCGTTTTGAATCCATTAGGAATTTTAGATGAGGTTAAACATGCATCATGGTGGCCCTCCATCTATTTGCTATACAGAAATCTGATTTCATCATCGTGATTAAGGATGAGAAAGTTGTGGAGTGAGGATATGACTCTAATCTCCTTTCCACATATGGTGTAGCTTACTCTCCATGTTTGTATATTCTACATTTAAAGTTAAAGATTGGAATATGTTGTTGTTTTAATTTGAAGGGATACCTCCTTACCCCTCAAAGACAATGGTTAGTTGTAGGTTTATATTTGTTTCAATTTAAAGAGTATCAAGGTGCTAAACCCACAACAATTCAGCAGGCCCATGGTTGAGATGACGTCCCAAACATCTTGGATGTGTTTGCATTTTCTTATCCAATTCTTACTTTTACATTCTATTTGTAAAGAAACCTAGATTTCACCAATTATGGTCTATTTATATTGTTTTCGACATTGTACACATTATAGTATCTTTAATTTTCCCATCTTAGGTATGCATTATATAAAGTATTGTTTCTCTAGGTATGTTTTCTTATAATATTTATGTGTATGTAATATAATCACTCATTGGTAAAACAATGCATTTGTTATTATCAAAAATTAGTTTGGTGAATTTAAGCCTAAGCCAGGGGTTTAATCAGTAATAAATAATAATAAATAATAAAAAGAGAATGGAGATGGGAGATAAAGAAAGAAGATAAGATGTATGTGGTTCGGTTAAAAAATGGTACTAATGTCCACAGGTGCAGTGATGGTGAAATTCTTAATTTTTAAAAATGGATACATGTTTAGGGCTTGCACGGGGGCGATGACTTCCATCCACTATCTCTATCGGATTTCATGCTATTTATAGATAGTTATCTCAGAGTATTGAGGGACATGTGGAGTGTCTTTATAGGTTGGGCAAATACACCATTTACGCATGATATGACATATTGGAACGAGTTAGTTACAACCCAAACGGAGTGGGCGAGAATGCATATTCTCCACGTGCTCACGTGTCACTAATGTGACTAGTGGGTCTTCTTTATGTGTATAATAAAGTACATGAACAATAATCATTACGTCAACAAGTCAAGCCCATTAGTTTCATGAGATAAATGTCGAATTAGAGGGCAAACTACCAAAGCCGAGCATAGAGGTATCTGAGTCGAGCATAATTAATAATAACACCGACCTCTTTTCCTACCCTAAGGGAGAGGTCTATGCCTTGACATGAAGGCTCCACATGTCCTATTTGATTTAGGATATAATAAAAAACCCCAAGACTTCATGCATGAGTGGAATCTTGTAACAGCGTCTCTGAACTGATGAGGGTCTTGAGTAGTTCTTACATGGAACGAATAGATGGAGTGTTAATTTTGTTTGAGGAAACAAGTATCTGATCGTCTTTCTTTCTGGTTGGCCTAGGTCGAGAAAATGGACTTGGAGTATTATACTTTGTAAGGACACTTGTCAGGATAGGGGAATAATAGTCAGGTAATAATTACAGACATGCTTGGGTGCATGTTCTCTGTACCGTCGGTTGGCTTTCTAACTCTTACGTCATTCAATAAAGTGACCCTTTATCACCAAGAACCTTGTAAAAAGTGGCATGTACCTTCATTTAAGTTCACCCTGTTCAAGTTCTATAAATGCTTTTAGAGAGAGAAAGTAAACTCAACTCCATTAAGAAGATTCGTTTCCTCATAGATCGAGTGTTCCCATAGTCTTCTCTGTCTTGTTCCTCCTAGTGCAGTTACTAGCTTTCATTTTGACTCCCTTTTTCCAAGTAGCAGGTATGTTCCCTTTGGCTTTCTTTGAGTTTTCTTCCTTTATTTTTAAAAATTTTTATGCATTGTTTCCTTTAAATTGTTGTTGGATTCATTTTACTGAATATCTTATTGATGATTTGAATTTTTAAATAGCCATTGAGTTGGTTGGCTTAGGATCTAGACATTTCAAGGGGTTCTTAGTATTTTTTCCGTTATTTGTAGTATGTTTATCCCCCAATTTCATTTATCTGTGCTAAAAGGCCCAGTTATTATATAAATGAGTTTTCCACCTCACATACAATGCCTATTTGAGATATAAACTGAGTTAGAACCCACTCTCTTGAGTATTACTGCTAGGAGGTTTCCACGCCCCTATAAGTAATTGGGACTGTAGAAGAACGAGGGCATCCCAGTTATACTCTTGAAATAACTTATTTTAGTGATTCAACTCCCTTTCTAATGGAGCGCTCCACCGTCTCTCCTAATTTAGACAATTAAGCCGTGGGTAGTTCAGTGCAATCTAATGAGGGTGTAAACTTAGAGAATAGGGAATCCAAGTCTTCCATTAACTTGAAGTCTTCCTCTAAAAAGGGAAGGTCTGATAGAGCCAATGGCGTCAGGCCTAAAAGTGTGGGGCCATTCCCTTCCACCTCTCCTATAGATGAGCCTTTAGGTGAAGGAATAAATAATAAGGATTAGGACACTACTGACTCTTCTGATTCTTGTGATCCTGCCACTACAAACATATAGTGGTATGCCAGTGATATTGAGGAGGATGATCTGAACTTTTTGAGGGAAAAATATAGTATCCTTATCAGTATTAAGACCAGAATTCCTACCCCTGAGGAGATGGTATATAACAGCTCAAACTCTGATAAGATTTGTCTCCCCTTTTAGGCTCCTCACGTGGGCCTTAGATTACCTCTCCATCCTACTATAAGGTCTATCCTTAGTGGATATGGTGTTACCTTGACTCTGTTACCCCTAAATGCTTATAGGATTGTCCTTTGGGCAATGATGTTTTGGAAGACCAGAACTGTATTTAACCACATGGGATATTTTTAGATATATCCATGGGATGAAAGACAATGCCAAAGCCCCCGATTATTATTACATTTCTACTATGAGGTTCCATTTTAGGATGGTAAGGGTGGTTCAAACTAGTAGCCACAAATGTAAAGGTCAATATGTTTTTTCCAAGTGTGATTGGGGATTTAGGAATCATGAGAAGGATAGGTCTTTTAGGGTTCCTCGAGAATGGAATGGACCAAACATAATAGGTAAATTTCCACACAATTATATAATCTTGTCATCTGAATATGTTATCTACTTATGTTGATCTCTTTATTTTCCTCCTTTTCCTTTTTATTTTCATAAAAAAGGTTCCTCAATTGCTTACTGCCGTGGTTGACTTGATTGAGGCATATTACATGAAGAAGCCTCCGAAGTTTGAGGAGTTGTATACTGTAGAAAAACTTATTTAAGCTAGGTATCATACGTTGCCGGACGGAATTCTTCCTATTGAAGTTGAGGTCCCATTAGAGGAATGCGTCTTAGGTGAGACCAATTTAGGAGCGGTCGATAATATTGAGGATACCAAGGCTGATCGTGAGATAGGTACCAATGTGATCCTTCATTGGCCTGTCCTTATCTACTTTTTCTTAACTTATTAATATTTTTACTCATCCTACACTGTCCCTAAATATTTACGAACACCCGTCTGAGTCAACATTTAGGATGGATCCTCGTTATATCGACCAAAAAGTAATGGAGTTAGCCCGTAAGAAGAGAATAGAGGCAGGGATAAGTAGGTTGGAAGCCAATAGGAAGAAAGGTGAGGATAAGAGGAAGAAGGTCTAGGATGAACAAGTTCAGGATGAGCAAAATGCTCAAAGGAAGGCTGAAGAAGAAGTTTCCAATATGGCTAAGTTAAAGGGGAAAGACCTTATGTATTCTAAAGCCCCCAAAGCTAGTGATAAGAATCATTTTGTGCCTCTAGTCATCCAAAGAATTTTAAAAGTTCTAAGGGCTAGTAAAATCAGGACTTTTAAAAAATTAGTGAGACGCTAAGGGTCTGCCCCCCATTATGAGAAAGTGGGGGAGTTAAAATTCGATCTTACCTATAATATTTCTTAAGATGAATTGAGAGTCGACCCCGAGTCTATTTTTCATCATTACCGACCTTCTAGGATATCATGGGTATAGTAAGGACTAGGATATCTTGAAGGGGTATGATACGAACTTGCTATGGAGATTGATCCAGTACAGACTCTCTATGGTAAGCCACTTTAATGTCTTTCTATTTTATATTGTGGAATTGTTTCATAATTGATGTATTTATCTCTTTTAGCAGATTTTTGCCTCTTCTATTATTTTCAGAGAGAAAATTGTGGTCAACCACATGGCATATAAGAAAATGTCGGATGAGAACAAAAAGTTGAAGACTGATTTGAATAAGTTCTTCGAGGATTTGAAGAAGATTGGTGAGGAGTTAGAAGAATGTAATGAGAAGTTGGTAACTAAGACGGTGGCTTTGAGATCGATTAAAGAGGAAAACATTAAATTATGAGATAAGTTGATCACTGACAATGCCACAATAAAGGGTTTGGAGCAAGATTTGTCTCCACTAAGTCTTTAAAGGAGGCCAGCCAAGTCAATGCCAGACTAGCCAAAGATCTAAAAAAGTCCCAAGAAGCTCTGGCTACTACTGAGGAGGTCTAAGTAGTGAAGTATAAGTCATCTGGTGAATATAATGTGGACAGTATAGGTTTCTTTATGGATGGATATAAGAAGCTAAAGAAGAGGGTGATGGCTCAGTACCATGCTATAACTACGGTGGTGAGAGTTTAGCAGGGTGATGATAATTAGGTCGTTGCCTTAGTAGGTAAACAAGATATGGCCATCGATGAACCTATGGGTGAAGATATATACATGTTTGTTGCCTCTGACCTGCCTCCTCCTTCTGGCAACAACAATGATAATTTTACTACTTCATTTCTTTTGTGAAGCTTTTTAATATTTTGTCATTTTTATAATTACTAATGTTCAAGTTATTTTGCAATACCAAACTTCATGCAAGACATAATTAAGTTTCTCGATTATGGATTAACTTTGTTGTATGCTTTGATATATTGTATTGCTATTTTTTAATCGTGAGCAGATCATTTGATTAGGCTTAGTTTCTACAAGTGTTTCATAACTTAGTAGGTAAATTATGTGTTAACCACTGGTTACCTTAGTCGGATCCAAAGTTCTAATGGTGGTTATTCTTGTGATAAATTATAGTCGGCTTTCAGTCCATCACAATGCAAGAACTCTTTTCACTTTGGATGGGGTACTTCTAGTTCACGATTTATCAAGGGACAAGATCATAGCGGAAGTTTAGTTTATGTTCATGAATTGTGTTATCCTTCGAAGTCATATAGGATTTCTGTTCCTGACTTGTTTATTCAATGAAGTCATACTAGATTCTTGTTTGTGACTTGTTTGTTCAACGAAGTCATACAATAATTTTTTACACTATTTCTTGTTCCCAACCTGATGTATTGAAATTGTATAGGATCCCCTATTTTGAACGTTGATACATGTATATACATATCTCATGCCCAAAAAAACAAAATAACAAGATTGGAGGAAATGGAATTTTTTATTCATAGAAAAACTTAGAGTACATAATAATCATAAAGAACCATGGTCCTTTTCGTTATTGGTATTACTTTCTCAAGTGTTCGGCATTCCACGGGTTCTTAAATTATTCAACTTCGAGAGTCTCTATGCAATAAATTCCTGGACTCACTACAATTGACATGCGATACAACAAATGCTAATTTGGTTCCTACTTATTTTCCTTCTGAATGACCTTTTTCAGTATATAGTCACCCTATTTTAAATTGCTCATCTTTACTCGACAGTTTTAGAAAAGAGCGGTTATCTGTTGGTAAGTGACGACCCTTAATACTGCATTTTATTGTACCTCTTCCACAAGGTCTAGGTTAAGTCTTCTCATCAAGTCACTTTTCAAAGAATCAAAATTAAGGACCCGTTGGCTGGGGAGTCCTATTTCGATGGGAACCACTACTTCATTACTGAAGCCAGCATATATGGGGTTTTACCAGTGGCAGTCTTGGGGGTGGTCTTATAAGCCCATATTACACTCTATAATTCATTGATCCAGTTCCTCTTTGCATCGTCCAACCTTTTCTTGATACCATCTAGTAAAGTCTTGTTGGTGATCTCCATTTTTCCATTGCACTGCGGATGTCCTGGTGTAGAGTGGAGCTTCTTAATCTTTAAGAAAATGCAATAGTCTTCAAACTCTTAATTATCAAACTATGTGCAATGTTCGATGATGAATGCATAAGGCATACCATATTGGTAAATGATGTTCTTCCAGATGAACTGGAAAACTCTTTCGTAAGGTATTTCCACCAAAGGCTCTTCTTCCACCTATTAGGTGAAGTAATCCACAACCACAACCAAGTATTTAAACCTTCCCTTCTTCCTCGATTATGGGTCGACCAAATCGATTCCAGAAATCACAAATAGCCAAGTGGTGGTGATCAACATCAGAGGGGCACTCAATGCGTGGTGGATGTTGGAAAACTTTTGGAATTTATTACATTTCCTAGCATAATCTACATTGTCTACCTTTAGGGTCGGCCAATAGTAGCCTTGTATATCTATTCATTTTAATAATGATTTTTCGACTTAATGGGCCTCGCAGAACCCTTTATGGACCTCCTTGATTAAGTTGATGACCTCGATGGAATGAATGCACCGAAGTAGGGAGATAATGTAACCCATTATGTACAACACTCCACTTTCCAACACTTAATTGGCATCTTTGTACCATTGCTTTTTTTCTTCTTTTGGGTCAGATGGTACTGCTCCTATCTCAATGTAGGAACATATCATATCCATCCATGAAGGACCTAGATTCACTTCCATAACACTGGTAACTTCCACATGTGTGCTATGGTAGGCAAGTATCTAAATTGAGAATACTCTACGCAACTCTGTTCGGGTGGCAAATGCTAACCTTGCTAGCGTGTCTGCCCTAGCATTATCTGCTCGGGAGATTCTTAGAATTTTTACTCCTAGAAATTTGGTCAGCTAGCATTTTACGTTGGCTAGATACTTCATCGATTCTTCCCTGGCTTCGTAAATCCTGAGTAACTAGTTAATCACTAACTGGGTGTTACTGTGGGCTAAAATCTCTTCGGCACCAATGGATGAAGCCAGTCCGAAACCATCTATCATCCTTTCATATTCACCCTCATTGTTAGAGGCTTAAAATTAAAAATAGAGTGCATATTCCACGTCTATTCATCTAATATGGTGATAATGAGACCCGCTCCACTACCAGTTGTGAAAGATAATCCATCCATAAATAGTTTCCAGATAGTAATTTCTTGACTAAACTCTCCTTCAACTAATTATTCAAATTTGAACAGATTTTTCAACTATTTATGATCTTGAATAGGGTCGCCATTGCTTTCGATAACTCTAAGAAGGGCTACTTGAGGATTTGTAGTTGGAACAATCTGGCCATTCCTTTCAGTAGGTGAGCTCTCTCTCAATGGAGTTGATTAGCGCATGAAATGTGTGTTCGTGTAAGGACACAATCGTTGTTTTCGTTTCATCGTGATAATACAAAAGACTAAACTTATGACTACACTATAGCGGCCAAGTCCGGGTATCGAATCCACAGAGAATGTTCGATAGATCGTAACGGATTTATTAATTCAGGAATGAAAGTGTACAAAGGTAACGTATGGTAGTAAATAAAAGAAAAGAGAGAAGTTAAGTCTAAATAAAGTAAAAGCGAGGATCGGGATATCATCCAACCATACGGCTCAAAACAACTACTAATCAAGATTCCATCTTGAAAGCTATTTAATCGAGCATTATCAATTAATCATAAACTTCACACAATAAGGAATTTAACCCAAAGTTGCGAGAATAAACATTTAACCGAAAATTGGTCACATGTAGATTAAATTCAGATTATCACTATAAACACTAACGTTGAATGGCAAAGAAAGTTAAATGCATAACAATCCGACTTTAATTCGCACTGGTTCAATTAAATGCAATTTTGCACAAAACCTAATTTTCGGAGCTCGGGGCCCGAAAATGGGGGAACGAAATCCCAACCCTATTTATCTAAGGGAAATACATGATTTAAACTAAATTCAACCAATTAAACTAAGAAAGAAAGAAATAAAGAAATTAAACTAACTACAAAGCATGGAAACTAATTTACAAAGCAAGGAAAATGAAGAACAAAACTATATTAATGGTAAATGAGATGGAAAGTTCAACTTACACACACTAAATGGATGTCAACCCAAAGAGAAATGAATCCAATATCTTAAAACGCATAAAACCTAGCCTAAAACTAAAGAAAAATTAATAATCTAAGTATATCTGATATTACAACAAAATTGGGTTATATAGTAAGTTGGGGGAAAAGAAAAGAAGAAAGAAACTAAAAGCAAAATATCTGCAGAAAACAGGGGCTCGATCGATCGACCCCTTTGGTCGATCGATCGATAGTTGAAATCGTGGAAAAAATCTAAAGGATTGATCGATTGATCGATCAAGCAGGTAGCCTGTTTCATTCCTTTTCCTCGTCTTTTCCTCCTCTTTGGTTTCATTGTTTTTCCTTCAGCCAAAAGTGCCTTAACTTCTTCGTTAAGGATTCGAACTGCGCACCGTTCACGGCCACGCGAAGCTTGCAAGGAGGGATACAACTTTCATGAGATGTCGGGGTAGGTGCCCTAATTGTGAATTGACCGAATTACCCTTGAACGTGCGGTTGTGTACGGAACTTGAGCGGAATGCTTCTGAACTCCATTCTTAGTACCTAAATACCTAAAAAAATCCCAATTATACCTCATATATCATGTTAAAAATATAAACCGAGGTTGTCTGGTTAACGGGCTTAAATATAGAGATTAAGGCACCCGAGGGGTCTAAAATGCGTAGGTTCGACGGATGAAATACGTAATATTTGCGTATTATCACACCCCCTAACTTACACATTGCTAGTCCCTAGCAATGAAATAGGATGCAATAAGAACAACTAGTAAACCGAAAGAAGGATAAGTACAAAAATATGGTATAAACGCATAAGGCCACTTCCATGGGTGATTCGATTGCATTTAGCATATACAATAAGCCATTAAACCCATAGGTTACCCTAGTGGACGAGTGTCGTCTCGTGAGGGTTTTCAGGGATGAAACCCACAAACATCATACAGTTTCCTCAAAATATGCCCAATCACATGCGACAAACTCAATAATATGAACAAGATTTCAACATGTTATTAACATAGCAAACGAATTCGCGTGAAAAGTCCGTAGTTATTAACATTATCAAATGCACCTCAATGAATTGAAACTTTAAAATGTGGGAGGGGAGTGAGCACACGCAAAATATGATTTGGCAAAAACTTAAATAACTCGAATACTAAATATCAAAGCATACATAAAAGTCAATCCTCACGGGCATTAATAGGGAGGTAAAACAAGGGACATGCGGGATTAAGGAGTAAATGTAAAGGGAAACTAAGCCGCGCACATGTCACAAATGAAGAACACTATATGTAAACAGACTATTAATGCCCGTGAGGATTAATAGTAAGTAGCTCGGGTACAATTTTTACACAGAAGTAATATATTCACAATCACATTGTCATATATATAATATATGTATTCACATCCACTTTATTAAATTAGGCGTGCTCACGACCCATAATTATAATTATCCGTCATTACACATTTTACTAAATTATCTCGTATAACAGACTCATTCCTTTTATTCTCGTAATTAAGTTATTCTAAACCCACTTCTCGTCTCTCGAAGTATTCTCTTTACCTAAGTACAATTTCAGTAGGCCCTCACTCACCTTCTAATCCAACTTCCTAGATGTTTTGATTATTTAATCAATGCACGTATGATTTCTTAAGTATAAATGTCTCCCCGTTTGCCCTTTATTTCCCATCACATTAAAGTTCCACTTAACGGGGTTTATCTTGACCCTACTGGTCCTATTTATGTCCCATTATATTTTAGCAACCCTAATCAAGGTTTACTACGTATAAAATTGGATTAAGATAATAGGAGAAAGAAATGCAATTCTCCAGGAGGGGTCGATCGATCGATTGATGCTCTGGGCTCGATCGATCGATCAAGTAGTTATGACGAAACTGCAGAAAACCCATCTACGAGATTCTTACCCCAAACTCCTCCAAATCATCATGTTTCAGTCCCAAACTCTCAACCACTTATACTACAAGTGTTGTATACCCATATAAACAATATCCTACGTAAAACATGCGAATTTTCACCAACTATAACAAGATAAAAGGGTGAGAATCTTTATAAATCTCAAGAACCCTAATAATTTTCTTTAACTTAGTTTCTTCCATTTTTCTTCCTGATTTTTTATCATTAATACCATGGAAGTTCGTGGTTCAACCTCTACATGTGAAATGGATTTCCAAAATATGATCTTTACCTCTACAACATGAAATTTTTGTCTCCAATTGATGTTTTCTTTCAAGAACACTAATTCTAGTCAACCCTAGACTAATATAAATGGATGCATTAACTTGATTAAAGCAAGATAGATACTTGACTGGAAATTTAGTCTCTGAGTTGTGGAAGAAAAAGGTGTGGTTGTGATCCCGTTCGCGCGATCTACGATTTGGCGGTGACGACGGTGCAACCGAAGGAGTTCTTGGCCTAGAACTCCTTGGAAAACTTCTCCTCTTCCTCTCCAATGTCCGTCATTAGTTTTTGGTTCTCTTAACCCTAGAAGACAACACTTACCAACTGATATAACCCTAGAAAATCCGTGGGTTTAATTACCCATAATTACAAAATGTCCAAAACGCCCTCCCGGGGTACTAAATAGGCCAAAAAATGCCCCGAGACACAAACTAAACCCCTGAGTACACTTTACTGACTATCTTGACACTTTCGGACACTTTGGCGCACTCAAAATGACCATACGAGCAACATATAATTTATTCACTTTTATTAATCAACATTTAGTTCCAACACGACACGGGTGCATCCCGACTTAAATTTTCATAATTGCCATTTTATTCACACGTGACAATTTTATAAAATAAATCTCATTTATTACTATACTCATCAAGTAAGATTCAATAAATTTCAATAATTGCTAACTCTCGTCACGCTAGTAAATATTTAAAACAACATTTCGGATCAAAATTAAATTAATTTATCTCAATTAAATTTAATAAATCCCTAGATTTAAAAGCTATAAAAATACGGGGTATTACATACTCCCCCCCTAATAACGGAATTTCATCCCGAAATTCGAAAAATAAGGCTTACCTGGTAGAATAATTCTGGATATCCTTTCAGTACGCAAATTATCTACATAGTAAGGCATTTTAATCATTATAGCCCCCGCCTCACAACAAGCTTGATTAACATTCTCATTGGAGACACTTCACATGGTGCTCCCAGCTGACAACATTCGAATAGGTCACACCTATACATTATAAATTTCCATTATCTCACTATCATTGGGAGGCCGCACCTCACTACATGACAACTACTCGGATTTATTCATATACAAAACTCCCATTCTGAGAAAACCATACGAACATTTGACCACTCTTGTTCGCCTAAAATAGTCATGGAATTCCACCATAGTTATCGGATATTTTTCTCGACCGATTCAAAATTCTGATTATCCACTCACCTCTAAACATACGGAAGGGGAATAGTCAAGGTTCTTCCATACCAAAACCTTAATAAGCACCTCGTACGTGACAAACAGGTACGAGTGTTTCTACAGAGCATTCCTGAAATCATCGTACCAAGATTCCAAAATTTCCTTCACGTGGCTCCACTAATCTTTAATCACCGTGCGCCTATTCACTGGCTAAGGATGATACATCCTACTCGAAACAAAAACTTATCTCTGTTGGTTCCTAAAATCCAATGTCAAAGTGTGATTCACAAATCTCATCCTGATTCAGAAATTAACACTGCGTCGGACCATGCACTGGCGTGATCCTTCCTTTCAAAGGAAGTCTGGGTGCACTAGTTAACATTGTAAATCACCCCAAAGGAATATCAATCACTTCCTTCTTGGGCGACTTAAATCAAATTTCCGGATGAACCCTTGATCTTGTTTTAAGGATGGTAACCCATCCAAGAACTTTATCGACCTCTTCCAATTACAGGAATTGTCGATAAACACATAATTCTCTGGTTGATTCTCCTCTTCCAACCGAACCTTACCTATGGGAGGTGAATGTAGAGACTACTCAGTACGTCCCGCTAAACATCGATTTTTCCTTGAAATATTTCACATTAAGTGACACGTAATACTCCCCTTCCTTCCTTGGTGTATGCCTAAAGTTTCGACCCGTGCTCTTTCCTCCACGATGCACACTTCTGGATCTTTTTTACCATACTAACATCATCACTCTTTGTATGCTCAATTCTCTCTTACACTTGACTACTAACAACTCCGCTCTAAGTGTTCTTCATAATAATTAAATTCTACTCTATTCAAGGAATTCTCCTTCTTAAATGCCTTCCCACAGTCTTCCAATTAAATTAGGGTGTGCTATTCTAATTGTACACTTATGTATGGATTATCGCCCCTCATGTGACGCTTAATCCACTCCATCACTTCCACTTAGTTATGCTAGTCCCACAAACATATATTCCACACGTCCATTCCCACGTCCCCTCAACTCGGATGATTTGATTATCAGATAACCGGGATGCCCGCACACCCTATAAACGGTGCATACTAGCGTAAGCATCACATACGCTACACACCTAACAGCCAATTATTTATTTTTCCCTAGTGCTCGCAACATGATCACAACACTTGGGTACTCTCAATCACCCTAGAAATCAAAATTTTAAATCCTCCTTATCGTCGTTCCACCCCTCAACTTGTGGGGATAACTTTCAATGCTTTCTTACCACATAACCGGCTCCACTGCCCTTAAATCATGATTCAACTTCTAACTTATGGATATAATTACCTACCCCTAGTACGACTGAGGTATTGAACTCACGGACTAATGACCAAACGTCTCCCTATTTCCAACCTAACGCTAAGTTTCATGCGTGGGGTGTCTCGCAAAGCGAAATCCAAATAAGGGACCCCCCGATACACTACTACCTAGCATTGTTGGTTATCGAAATTCGTTAGGTCCTTTGACCATAGTATGTACCCCTTTATTCCGTCTCTTGACATAAAAGTTACATTTTCTCTCATAATTATACTTAACAAAGAAAATTTCACCAATTGCACTATCGTTCAGTATTTTTGGTGGTAATTGCATTCCATAAATCTCGAATACACACTATCGGAATTCTCGAAATCCCTTTCCCTAATAATAAGGGTATAACTCTTAACTCCCACATCTCTAGAGGATAGATATAACAATGCACTCTTCCTGTCACCAAGTTCTGAGTGCTAAACACAATACTGGGTTAAATCTTTTCGCTCAACAATAAACTCGATACATACTAAATCATAATGATGAAGTCCATACATACATTGGTATCGAATATCTCGAGCCCACTATTCCCTCCGAAGTCTCTAGGATAGATAATACAAGTGTGAGTCCGATCTTCTTGCAGGTGAAGCCTCGCCAGAATAAAAACATGCTGCACTAATGCATCCACTCCGATAGCCTTGCAGTAATTGCCCACTATCGTACTAACCATTTCTATAACATTTTAATAAAGATATTATCATACTCGCATATCGCATCACTACAACGAGTAACCTCAATAAAGTACATAACACTGTTAATATACTCATTCATCCTCCGCGGATAGCACTAAAGAAAAATTCCGCTACGCTAGGGAAAAATATTCACATAATAATAACGTTTATAATTATATGCATTAAACTCGTCTCACATGCTAATCCAGCAATGAACAAAATATAGTGACTCATTCGTGCCACATAAACACGCCTCATCCTTTGAGGATACAACTTATACTTCCACCTTGGCAATCGTCTTGACTGCACAAATGATTTTCGAGCGTAACATGTCTGCCCAAACCAAAACAAAACTACTTTAATCGTTGTCTTTTACTAGGCACCGTATTCTTGTCCCTTTACTCACTTCGGAAAATATAATCGCGTGCAATTTCACTCCCCATAAAATGCCTCAACACATAATCCACTTATCACCTGTCCTACTAACCATGTTAGGATTGTCCTCCTCTTGGACTTTAGTAGACTCGATTCCTGTTGGCTACCCCAGTTATTCCCTTAGCCTTTTAGGCCCTAAAGAACATATCACTTTTTATAATAGTCCTTACTGGATTTACCATCACCTGGTAATAATTAAACTATCCGAATCATTTAAATGGGTCCCCTGATGTGTATCCACACCCCTTTTGTGGTGCTACATCACTACCGTTGTATTCAGTCTTATTCTCGACTAAATTTTTTCGATTCTTTTAGCTTCCCACACAAAGGAGCATTACCATCTTTATTGACAAAATACGAAATTTTCAACCTCTGATTCAGCCGTGCATCAGAATTTCCTCTTTGAGTGTTATCAAATATTACTACGAGTCGATCTCCTACTTTGATTCGTTTCCTCCACCTGTATCTAAATCTCCCAATACAAAATTCACTAACGGTTAAGATTCATATTCACAAATGGACCTCTGTCACGTCCTCCCGTGATGAGTTCAGGACAAAGTTCACTTCTAATCCTGAACATCTGATGAAGGAACATACGGTCAACACTACACCTAAGGTTCTCCTATAGACATAGCATTCCACTTCTAAATTGGTGGTTGACTCCCATCATTATAAATTCATTCCGACAACCAAGAAAAATTTGTCTAAATTTTCACTTTTAGTTAGCCACACTCCGTCCTATATCTAAACCTTTGGATACTTTACCTCCTTTGGTAAACTCATACAATTCCCGCATTTCAAGAATTCTCACTGACAGTTATCTACACGTTTTGTAACACGTTGGGTCAGTTTACTCTCGCACCTCATTCGACTATAGAAGCATTTGGAAGTCATTGCCATGCCTTAGTTGCCTTTCTAGTTTTGGCTTCTCGTGCCATAATGGAGGTGACCTCGACTACGGTCATCATCCTCGGATATATTTTACAACCTCAACTGAACCCTGCCTCCTGATGTCCGCTTAACGGACCTCTTCTGACATCCGTCATCGCTCGACATACGCACACATCCGAACGAAATTAAAATTCACTAATGTATATACGTCATAGAAGGAGAACGAAATCTCATCAAAGAAATCGACAATCCTAAACATAGGGCTCTATATCAAACAAAGCAACGCTCAAAGCATAATAAGACGTACAAATCCTAAAGGTCACTAGAACCTGATGCTCTGATACCACCTGTGACACCCCGCCTAATTAAATACCGAGCGATCAATCCTTTATTAAATTAAAATCAAGGTGAACAGTTGGTTCATTCTTAGCATCACTGTCGCAAATTAAAATTTCCAAATTTAAACACCCTGATTAATTAAGCTAAGTGTCAAAACCATTTAAAACCTTATTTCCATTTTATTAAATCCAATTATAAAACCTTTAACCATTAAAATTTAAAGATTCACCCATTAAGTATAAGAATAAAAATGAACATTCAAGAGTTTAACCATCAATAACAAATCCCAACTTTAAAACACTAAAGAAAACATCCTGACAGTAATAAATCCCGAAATAAAGATACTGAAAGTAAGAGAATTTCAATTTCTAACAAAACCAACTAAATAATGGAAAAGGGAGACACATGCCCCACTGGATAAAACTGAACTAGAAGTAGAGTCAACAATGAGGTCGTCTAAGCAATGGCCTGCAACTCCCACAAAAGCTACAGCGCGTTCCATCCAAAGGATCCTAAGCATGACACCCCTGTGGATGGGCACCTGTAATACATATATATATATACACTAGAGAGCATAGGTAATAGCAAACGAGTCAGAGCCCGAATGTAAAACTGTTTTAAAAATAGTTTACAAAGTATTTAAAATGTTTACCGGCTAATGCAATAGTCATATTAGTGTGCCACACTCTCTTGAGAAATCTCACCTCTCATCTAGTGTGCACATCTACCATACTAATGATTCTCATATATCTCTCTAACTTATTCTCCATAAGTCTTATCATGTGAAATTAAGGTTACCTTATTCTCTTTTAGAAAATCTATCTCTTCAAGATTTCTTACGTTTATTAGGATAATTCCTTATCGTTATAACGTTTCCGAATACTTATAGTGGAGTGAAACATTTATTCATATTAACTACTTATACCCACAGTATGAAGTTCCCATATAGATATACGTATATATATTAGTTACATATATAATATATATATACAAATGGAACCCCACATAAAATCTATGGTGCAAAGTTTCCATAAATAAGTATATATATACCAATCTCTCATATAATACATATATACTAACGGCACCCCACATAAAAACTATGGTGCTGGCATACTCTGCTATCAAGTCCCCGTATCACACAAACTAAGGGAAATACTAGTTCGGAATCACTCTCTAACTGTATTAACACAAAACACAAACAAATAGAGGCGAAGCATAGTTCCCGGTCCTAAGAGGTCAGGACATACCCACACGTCTCTTAGGCCCGTCTGACTATCAATCAGATAGCCTGTACCAGGGAATTCTATGTTCTAGGGTACAAGTCAATATCCCCCATAAAGGTACCATCGAGATAAGACTGTCCCGGTGCGGAAACCCCCTGATAGCAAGTAGCCCGGGTACAATTTTTACACAGAAGTAATATATGCACAATCACACTGTCATATATATAATATATGTATTCACATCCACATTATTAAATCAGGCGAGCTCACGACCCATAATTATAATTATCCGTTATTACACATTTAACTCAATTATCTCGTATAACGGACTCATTCATTTTATTCTCGTAATTAAGTTATTCTAAACCCACTTCTCGTCTCTCGAAGTATTCTCTTTACCTAAGTACAATTTCAGTAGGCCCTCACTCACCTTCTAATCCAACTTCCTAGATGTTTCAATTATTTAATCAATGCACGTATGATTTCTTAAGTATAAAGTCTCCCCATTCGCCCTTTATTTCCCATCACATTAAAGTTCCACTTAACGGGGTTTATCTTGACCCTAGTGGTCCTTTTATGTCCCATTATGTTTTAGCATCCCTTATCAAGGTTTACTACGTATAAAATCGGATTAAGCTAACACGAGAAAAAAATGCAGTTCTCCAGGAGGGGTCGATCGATCGATGAAAGGGGGTCGATCGATCGATTTATCGATCGATCGATGCTCTGGGCTCGATCGATCGATCAAGCAGTTATGACGAAACTGCAGAAAACCCAACTATGGGATTCTTACCCCAAACTCCTCCAAATCATCATGTTTCAGTCCCAAACTCTCAACCACTTATACTACAAGTGTTGTATACCCATATAAACAATATCCTACGTAAAACGTGCGAATTTTCATCAACTATAACAAGATAAAAGGGTGAAAATCTTTATAAATCTCAAGAACCCTAATAATTTTCTTTAACTTAGTTTCTTCCATTTTTCTTCCAGATTTTCTATCATTAATACCATGGAAATTTGTCGTTCAACCTCTACATGTGAAATGGATTTCCAAAATATGATCTTTACCTCTACAACATGAAATTTTTGTCTCCAATTGATGTTTTCTTTCAAGAACACTAATTCTAGTCAACCCTAGACTAATATAAATGGATGAATTATCTTGGTTAAAGCAAGATAGATACTTGACTGGAAATTTAGTCTCTGAGTTGTGGAAGAAAAAGGTGTGGTTGTGATCCGCTTCGCGCGATCTACGATTTGGCGGTGACGACGGTGCAACCGGAGGAGTTCTTGGCCTAGAACTCCTTGGAAAACTTCTCCTCTTCCTCTCCAATGGTCGTCATTAGTTTTTGGTTCTCTTAAACCTTGAAGACAACACTTACCAACTGATATAACCCTAGCAAATTCGTGGGTTTAATTACCCATAATTATAAAATGTCCAAAATGCCCTCCCGGGGTACTAAATAGGCCTAAAAACGCCTTGAGACCCAAACTAAACCCCCGAGTACACTTTTCTGACTATCTTGACCCTTCCGGACACTTTGGCGCACTCAAAATGACCATAAGAGAAACATATAATTTATTCACTTTTATTAATCAACATTTAGTCCCAAGACGACACGGGTGCTACCCGATTTAAATTTCCATAATTGCCATTTTATTCACACGTGACAATTTTATAAAATAAATCCCATATATTACTATACTCATCCATTAACATTCAACAATTTTCAATAATTACTAACTCTCGTCACGCTAGTAAATATTTAAAACAACATTCTAGATTAAAATTAAATTAATATATCTCAATTAAATTTAATAAATCCCTAAATTTAAAAGCCATAAAAATACGGGGTATTAAAAAGAGATGACTTATCATCACTCAAAGTTGGAATTTCAAAGGAGATAGGATCATTTTCCATGAAAATTTCTTCTTTGGGATCCAAAGAAGAAATCATCTCATTGCAAATAGATACTACATCAATTTCATCCTCGCTTTCATTCTCAATTACAAGATGGTCCAAGTGACGAAAGGTTTGTTCCAATGTAGGCACAAAGTCCTCAATTGGTTCAAAACATTCCTCGACTTTAAAAGTCTCGGAAGAGAAATCATTATCGAATTCGAATAATAAATCCAAGTCTTGCTCCCAACTTCTTCCCGATAACGTTATTCATACCTCTCATTCTCAAGCATAAGCAAACCCTCGCAGAAAGTCATAGGCCGAGGTGCGGATGCTTGAAAATGAGAAGTTTGAAAATCATTATCAGCACTAAAGTTAAACTTATTATTATAGGAATTTTGAAAACTATTACAATTCGTTTCAAAATTCCTATTATAAGGAGGTAAAGGCCCAAAATCATTATCGTCATCCTCAACATATACGCACTCCAAAGATTGACTTTTGTAATACTCGCCCAAAGTCATTTTTGAATTTGTAATTTTTTGGGACTCTAAGTATTGACCAAAAGTAATAGGAGTGCGGGGATTTTGAGAATTATCATAATGATTACCGAAATTATTGGAATAAGACATGCTTACCCCAAAGATGGCTCGAAATGGCGAATCCCACAAAATGATGCGTGTGCGAAAAAATTCAAGCAGTTCTTGGCGCTCAAATGTAGAAGTCCTTCAAAAAAGGTTAAAAGAAAGAATACTACGAACTAATAAGGCAATCACAATCTATAACAAAACACTCCCCAGTAACGCGCTATTTTGACTACCGCATGAAATGTGCGCGCGTGTAAGGTGTGCAGTCATTGTTTTCGTTTCACCGCGATAATACAAACAAACCTAAATTACTACTACACTTACGAGGCAAGCACATCGGTAAGTCGGGTATCAAAAATCCACAGGGACGAGATGCTAGAATTTATATAATTTAGTGATTTGAAATAAAAGTGTAAAAGATGATTACAAACTAAATAATAAAAGATACATAAAAGGGAAATGTTTATCTAGGCGAGGGTATTTAAACTAGACTAACAAAGAGAGTAAAACTATAGGTTGCGTCGAATATCCCTCACCTGAGTTAATTTGTATAAAATGGATACATGGGTTGACGAGTTATTTAGAATGCGTCAAGGGTTGTCACTCCCCTAAATTCGGATAAAAGCCTAATAAGATTTTGGTGTCAACAAATATCTCGAAAATTACACACGAAAGGTCATAAGCATGGGACATACATGATATGCCCCGTCAAATCTCCTAGGCACAATAACTAGGACAATGCCTCAGAAATAGACCCATAAATGCCATCACCAAAGCAAAGTAATGCGTCAACTCAAGTGAGTTCAATTCAACACAGCCTAATTTAAATTAGCTAGAAAGCATGTTAAAAATGCGGTAAATAAATGCGATAAACCTACACTAGAAAGCGATTAAATCAAAGCATGCAAATCTAATTATCGAAGCAAGAAATAAGGAAATACACACTATATTAATGGAGAGGGAGAGGAAAGTACAATCTTACAAACCAAAATGTTGTCACACCATATGAGGAAGAAGAAAAGAGCTCTCAACTCTCAAAACCTAACCTAAAATCTATTCTAAAACATTATTCTTTGATTATTACAACAAAAATGGCTTATATAGTAAGTGGGAATAAAAGAAAAGAAGAAAGAAAAGGAGGCAACATATCTCCTGGAAATAGGGGATCGATCGATTGGCCCAAATCGTCAATCGATCAATGGTGAAAAAATCTGCCCACTGTCATGAAGGATCGATCGATCGATCAAGCAGGTATCAGTACACTGCATTGCTGTTTTGGGCTTCTTGGATTTCTCTTCTGCTAAAACTCCCGTAACTTCTTCGTTCTGTATTGGAATCGCGCATCGTTCACGGCCATGCGAAGCTTACGAGGAGGGATATAACTTCCGTGAGATGTTGGACTAGGTGCCTAAGCTGTGAAAAGACTAAATTGCCCTTGAACTTGTAATCGCATACGAAAATCGAGCAAAATGCGTCCGAACTTCACACTTAGCATCCAAATACCTATAAAAACTCAATTAACCCCTGCAAAACATGTTAACGTAGAAATTCAAGGTTGTCAAGTTGACGAGCATAAATATAGGGAATAAGATATGTGAGGGGGCTACAATGCGTATGCTCGAGGGATGAAATACGCAATAATTGCGTTGTATCAGGAGTTTTCTCGAATTCAGCCATGACGAAGCTCTTTTTTGGAGAAGTCTGCTTTGCCTTAGGTGTTGAGGTCTCTCCCAACAGAGTTTGCTCAATAAATTTCTCTTTATACATAAACTCGACTATCTATTATTGATTGGAATTTGATAGTTTTTGTAGGCTCGTATTGGATGTCATATTCTCCTAACTCCACTGCCCAAGCCATCATCTAACCTAATTTTTCCATTTTATAATGGATCTTTCACAAGAGTAGATCTATATAAACAATAATAGTACGGTCTTGTAAGTAAGGTTTCATCATCCTCAAAGCTTTAATTAGAGCGAAGGCAAGTTTTTCCATCATGGGATAGTGGAATTTAATTCCCCTATACAATTTTATTGTATAGTATACTCATCTTTATATTCCATCATCCTATTATGGCCATCTCGTTGTGATCGGTGCACGTACACGGGGCCTTGTGCCCTTCCTTGGGGCACTTTGATCTTCATCAATTGGGATGATGTATAGAAATAGGGTCCTAGCCTATTTTGCATAAAATAGGAAAATGAAATGTTGCCACCTCTAGATAAAGGAATTAAATACATATGGA
Organism: Sambucus nigra; assembly: GCA_949130495.1. Lineage (NCBI taxonomy): Eukaryota > Viridiplantae > Streptophyta > Magnoliopsida > Dipsacales > Adoxaceae > Sambucus > Sambucus nigra. The sequence goes on along the minus strand of OX422211.1, from coordinate 183,452,973 downwards.
TGCTTGTGAAACCAATTAGTTTAAGGATTCGAGGGCTAAGTTATGGAATGGGAAGGTGTTAGGCACCCATCCCGCCCTTTCGATCTCTCATGCGCATATGTTATTTTTCTCCTTAATAACTATATGAAGTATATATGTGTATATATAAATGGAGAGTGGAATCACTTGACTCACGTCATGGATAAAGGCGAAGTGAGGCCATACATAGGAGTGCTCCCAAAATAGTAATGAAAAATATAATTTGTGTATTTGTCAGCTCACCGATCATTTATAGAAGAACGATGGTATAGGTTAGACAAAACATGAACATGAATCACAAATATAATGTATGCAAACAATATATAAACAAAAATAAGAAAGGAGGACTCGAATCTCATATTTTACTCGAGATGCCTATGTAGCTTAAAAAGACATCAAAGTCCACGTAGTTCGCATGCAGCATTTGGATGGTGTTTATCCCATAAATCCAACATGGGACTTTATTATATGTGTGTGTGTAGAAAAAGGATGTTTTAGTGTGAGAATATATAGTGAGAAATCCCCGTTTGGAATTTATAAGCAAACCCTCATACTCTTTTTTTTTGGTAGAAAATATAATACGTGATATAGTACTAATAAAAAAGTTGGATATTGATATGTGTGTTCTAATGAAGATGAAATGCTAAAGTAAGAATTAAATAACTAATGCGAAAATAAGATAATTTAAAGAGAGAGTGAAAGGTTTGGACCTTCTTTAGAATATTTAAAGTTGATCTCTATTATTGAAGGGCTGATCTTGCAAGTGGATGAAGGTGGTAGGAGGAGAGAGAAGGGAATATTCTAAATTAGGTAAGGAAATGATGGAAATGGAATATGGGGTAGAGGTTTCAATATGGAAACCACGCTGACTTCGAGAGAATGTTGTTGAGATCACTAAGAGTGATGTTTCTAAGGTGCCTTTCGAAGTTAACTCATGATTCCTTTATATAGGGTCAAGGGGGTTTTGATCGGCATTGTACTTGACTTTCCTATCGGTAGGCAACCCCAGACATAGTACCGATGGGCAAGGAAATGGGTTTTCCATTCGACAGCCTCAGGTAGATGCTTTGGAAAAATAGTTATAAAATGCAGTCCGCAAGTCCGAATTATTCATGGGATGAACTGTTGGAAAGGGTATTCAGATTCCTTTATTAATACATGTGACACTTCTGGCTTTAGTAATTGAAAGTGGTCAAATGGGGCTCGAAATCTCTTGAAGGTCTTTTAGATAGGAGGAAAATGAATTATTTATCCGAACAATAAGATCGATTCATGTACAAGGTAGACCGTTAGAAAGGTTATGCAGGGACCTTTGATGCTCCAAGATCTTTACTCGGTTTGGAGGGATAACCTTGGTCAAACGGGGCCTAGAAGTACTGATGACCCTTCGAAGTAAAATGAATCGTTCGTCCGTATCGTAAGGCTTATTTTTACACTAGGTGGACCATTGTAAAGGGTATTCAGATTCTTTAAAAATTCATTTAGTCTTATTTAAGTTGAAGATATGATAGGAGTCAAACGAAGCCTGAGAGTGCCCATGGTATTTGGATAAGTTTTTTAGAGAAAATAGTCCATTCCTCTGAATTATAAGGCCAATTTGAGCACGACGTGGACCGTTAGAAAGAGTATTTAGGTCCCTTTAAAGATTCATTGAGCTTCCACTCAGGCGAGGAAGTTAATTACGATCAAAATGGGGCTTTAGAGCGCCCACTGGCCTCAAAATCAAGTTTTTGATAGTAAAAAGGGACTCTTTATCCAAACCATAAGTCCCATTCACACATGGGGTAGACAGTCAAAAAGGGAATTCAGAGACCTTCGATGATAAAATGAGTTGTCGCTTAGGTGCAAGAGTTGATCGGTAGTCAAATGAGGCTCGAGAGTGCCCAGTGGCCTCTGAATTAAACTTGGAGTATGACTTGGAGTTTGATGGTGAAGTAGGAAGTCCTAAGAGCCTAAGGAGATGCTTAAGGGGTCCTAAAATATGGTGCCTATAAAGCCCATCGGTGGGTGAGCTTGGAAAAAGTGAAGGCCGTCGAATAGACACCACATGGATGTTTTTAGGAAATAGGTCAATTCTTTGGACCAAAGGGATGAGGATGACTGGTTTAGAGGGTCAAGGTCGATTATGAGGTCCTAACGTTATGCTGGGGTTGACCGATTCTGCGAGTTGAGGTAAATTATAAGGAACTAAAGTTTAGGGGAGCGATTTTGCAGGTCGAGGTCAATTTTGAGGACCTAAAGTTGAGGGGGGATCGATTCTGCAGGTCGAGGTCAATTCTGAGCACCTAAAGTTATGGAGAACGATTATGCGGGTTGAGGTTAATTCTAAGGACCTAAAGTTATATAGACTGGTTCTATGGGTCGAGGTTAATACTGAGAACCTAAGGCTGTGGAGACCGATTAGAAGGGTTGGTGTCAATTCTGAGGGCCTCATATTCTACGAGACTGATTCTGCAGGTCGAGGTCAATTTTGAGGACCTAAAGTTGTAGGGACCGATTCTGAGTGTCAAGGTCAATTCTTAGGACCTAAAGTTATAGAGAGTGATTCTATGGGTTAAGGTTAATTATGAGGACCTAAAGTTAAGGGACCAATTCTGCTGGTCAAGGTCAATTATGAGGACCTAAAGTTATAGAGACTGATTCTACAAGTAGAGGTTAATTCTAAGGACCCACTACACCAAAATGCTAATTTTGTGACTACCTTTTTGTGACTTCTAATGGGGGTGATAAACTTATCACTCCCGGGAGGAGTCACAAAACCATTTGTAACTCCCATTAGGGGTGATAAAATCAATGGTTAATAAAAAATTTGAGTCAATTAGTTTGTCACCGATAATGAGAGTCATAAATATTATCATATAATTAATTTGTGACTCCTAAAAGCAGTCACAAATTTATAACTGTCACAAGCAGTCACAAATTTATCAATAGGACTAAGTTATAACTCTCATAAGAAGTCACAAAATTATAACTGCTATAAGGAGTCACAAATTTTGGTCTAATACTAAATTTATGACTGCAATTGACAGTCATAAATTTGTAACCGCTCCCAGAAGTCACAAATTTTAGTCTAATACTAAATTTGTGACTTCTATTGACAGTCATAAATTTGTAACCACTCCCAAGATTCACAAATTTTCGTCTAATACTTAATTTATAATCGCGGTTGGCGGTCACAAAATTTTCGAACTTAACTTTCATTTCCCTCCTCTCTCTCTTTTCCTACTCCTGCCCTTTTCTCTTTCATTTTGCTGGAACCATTTCAATCTCCCTTCAACCTCAATCTCTCTCAACTGGTAAGCCCTAAATGCTACTCTTCATTTCCATTTTTGTAAGCCCTAAATACGTTTCAAAAATGATTTTGCTAACAGGGTACATTTTTTATACTTTGCTAATAGGGTACGGTTTTTATACTTTGCTAACATGATACTTTACTAAGCCCTGAATACGATTATACAACGATTTTTCTAACAGGGATACGTTTGGATTCAAACAGCTTGAACAATTATTAACAAGGGTACGTTTTTATACTTTTTTATATGCTTTATGGTATTTTGCCAAGTGATATATGAGAGGGTTATAACTTTAGTTGGATTTATCGAGTATAGTGACACTATTTGTATGCTCTATTTGTTTTTACACTTTTTTCAAAATGTTTGTATGCTCAATGGTTCTATCAATGGTGTTGAGATTCAGTTTATAGTTTATAGTTTGTATTTTTACAATTTTATGTTTGTATTTTTTTTTTATTAGTTGGTCTTATACCTCAATGGGTCATATCTGTTTGGAAGGGAAGTTTTAATAAGCTTGGATCAAGGAGTTTGGATTATCATTCCTGAATTTGGTTAATGTTGGTAGGGCTTTTTTGCAAAGTACAATATATAAGCTTTTGGATAAGATGTTAGGGCATTTTTTGTGCCCTTTATACATAAACTTTTTTGTGCTTATGTGCCTGTTGATAGATAAAAGTTACTTGAAATTCACCAGTTATGCTCTAAGTCTTAGATTTTTAACTAGGTTTATATTTCTATGTATGTTTGTATTGTGTTAGCTAAATTGGAATTTGGTTGATATTAACGTGCTACAAGTATGTTTGACAATATAGGTCCAGTACTGCATATTCAACTAAGTAGATTCGAGTTGAGGCGTAATTTTCATATGACCCTCAAGTAAAGAAACATCTAAGAATACATTATCTAAGGAAGTCGATAAATCTTGGGTGTTTTGGCCCTTGCTCTGTCTTTGCCTTAAGTGATCCGGAGTAAATTATTTTGAATAATTTGTCAAAGTGAACAATTAGTATTGTTGGGAACTATTTTGATGTTTTGTAATCATTTTTAATGTATGTTGATATGAACGTACTCTGATTTGAATGTATGTTGCTCTGACAGCATGTCATAAGGATCAGTATGTTATAACTAGTAGGCTTAAACACTACACCAACAGTGAACTTATTAGTAGTCTTAAACAATTTTGTTTTGATTTTGTTGGATCAATATCTTCAGTTGTTCAATTAATGAGTTTATCAATCAGTTAGGTACATATTTTTTACTGAGTTTGTAGATCAGTTAGCCTTAATTGTCTCAGGGATAGCCAATACACAACTCTAGGTTTGGTTATTTTCGATTATGGATATGTTGGTATTTTGTCTGTTTTGTCTTTATAGGTTGGTTATTGATCTGTGTTACCATGAACCTGGTCTCATCAGTATAGTTATAATGTGGAGGGTTATTGCATTTGGCTCTCTGATTTTTTACCGCAATGAAGATTTTTTTTATGAAAATTGGTGTATATAATAAGAAGATCAAAATATTTGAATATGTTTGGACAAAAATAGTGAAAATTCTGAATAGATGAAAATCTCTTCACTCTAAGCTAAAGGAACCTGAATCGTTAAGCTTTCAATTTCTTGCGTAGGAAAAATTAGTTAGTTTGTCTAAAACTTGTTTAGGTTTGGGATGTTACGAGAAGTCAAGTATTCATAGAAATGAGGGAGCATGAGAGGCGGGTATGGTCCATAGACTTCTTACTAGTGGATCCAACAGCAATTGGTTTCTTAAAAAGTAAGGTGTTATCCTTTTGAACATTACAAGAGTGAATAGTTATATTTTGTTCTAGTATTTGGTGTTACAGTTCTTGTTGGAATTGTGGAAACAACTTATTGATATACTTGTTGAATTATTACTATAGTATAGAGGAACTTGATAATCACTTGACTGCCATCCAGAGGGACCACGAACACAGATCCCAAATAGAAGAAAGAAGAATAAGGGATGATGCCGCTGTTGAAGAAGCCAAGAGCAAAGATAAGGCGTTTCAGGAAGAAAAAGTGTGCCAAGAGAAAATTAAAGAAGAAACAGAGGTTTCTTTACTTTGGTTATCAATTTTATTGGTACTATTTATTAGGATTAAGACAAGAAAAAGTCAAATCATAATCAAAAGTTTGTTTAATTTGTTAGGATTAAGACAAATTAATAAGAATTCTTTTGCTTCCCACGTGTCCGTGTTCCTTTATTGATTACTGCACTCCACCTTTTTCCATATAGATCTGACTATAGATAATCATTCTTCCTTCTCAGTCTAGAATTTTAGAAAAGAAAAAGATTTTATTGGTCATGAGTCAATCTTATAACTTGTTGCGGATGGATTCTTCTAAAACAATTAGTAGTGATTTGATATTGTTAAAGGGGAGATAGTGATGAGGAGCTATATTATGAGCGTCTGAACATAAGAAGTCTATTATGATCAATAAACAAGCATTTCTAGATTGGAGTAATCGTATTAAAATTATTGAAGGGATTGGTAAAGTCCTCTTATATCTTCACAGAGATTCAAGATTAATGATCATTCATGGAGATTTGAAGGCAAGTAACATATTATTGGATGAGGATTTAAAGCCGGGGGTTTCAAATTTTGGCATGGCAAAGACTTTTGGAGGTGACTAAGAACATGCCCATACTAAAATGGTTGTTTGAACTTAGTAAGTAGACCCTCCTTTGTCCAAATTCTGCATTTTCTTCAAATGATGATAATCCCTTTTTTTCATGGGGTTATTCATTAGGATTTGAGCTGATATGAAATAATGCAGTAGCATGTCTCAATTTTGCAGTGACATTATTACTTACCAATTATCAACGAATTGTATGATAATTGAAAAGTAACATGTATTTGTTTATATCAGTGTGAAAAGCAAAAGAGGATCGTCGTCTGAAGCTTGATGTTTGTCAAGGGGTATGTACAACTGAAAGAAAATCAATTGATATACTCGAGAGATTGTTTTTGCATATTTATTTTCACATTTATATTGTTTGTGAAGAATTGTAACGTGTATGTCGAAATGCATGATTTGGTGGATAAATATGGAGATAATGTTTGGTATTTGCCTTCAAAAGTTATTTAAATGATCCAAAAAGTTGAGTTTGTCGGGCTGTCTTTATTCGACAAGTGTCACGTCCCAACCCTGCCCTCATTAAGCTACTGCGTGACACAATGCCTCGACTCACACTAAAACAAGATCTCGGCTTACTTTATAACCTGAGATAAATTGAACACATTATGTATTACCTCCAATATATTCTCATTAATAAACAAGCTATGATCATAGACAAGATGTGTTCATAGTTACATTGAATATCTATGAACATAACACTTAAATACACATTTGTTGGATATTGATGAGAAATTTCTTACTTATGCTCTAGAGGATGATGCCAAAGACATGTTTTTAGAACTTGACATTGGGTACTCGACCATTATATATAAGCTTTCTTGATTATGTTTATGCCCCTTTTATATACTTAACAACATATATTTTAGACATCAATCCTTAGCCAAATATATGAGAAAACTAATGTTTTTTTTTTCGTTTTTGTATTTTTAACAGATATGTTATTTCTTTTACAAGAATATTGCATTTAGTTTGACTCTTTTATTCTTCGAGGCATATGCTTACAACGATTAGTATTCAACACTTTATAATGTCTTATTCACATCATATCCTGTAATTTTCCTTGGAGTATTTGATCAGGATGTATCCACACAATTCTGTCTGAAGGTTGATTTTGAAAACAACTCTCCTCCTTCTCATTTCCAAATCAATAATAGTGATCACCACAACACGAAAAGTAAATTATTCTTTGTGTGAATGCCATAGTAGTTTTGATCTTATTATGTTTTTTTTCCTTTAAATTAATTCACTCTGAATGTCGTAGTAGTGGTCTACCAAGGCAACCTTTATTTCATTGGAAAAATCAAGATGTGCTCAAGGACATTAGTGCAGATCCTAATGTGGTCTACCGAGGCAGCCTTTATATCATGTCACATTGTGTTTGGTTTATTTCATGTTGCAAAACAATCTTGTGATGGCCACACTTTTAGGTTATCTATATATTGTCACCATATTTGCATGTTTAGAACTTGATATCATATCATTTAAGGCATTATTTCCCAATGATCATAATATATGAGTTCACCATCTTGTTACTTTTTTAGCAGCAAGTGTGACAGTATTCTCTTTGGTTTTGAAGCTTCATCAATTATGTCCTCCATGGTCCTATAGTGAATAACTCAAATGTCATTGGTTTTCATTCCGAATAAAATAGTAATTTTTTTTACTAAAATGGCTCCTGAAAAGTGTGGGTACTAGATTTTAGTGTAGATTCTGTTGACATTGTTTTATGGCATTTCAAAGTTTTGGCTGTTGTTGTTGCAGTTCACTCTGCTCTTCAACTACTGATTAATGCATCAAGGCCGCTGCAAAAGTCTCTGACATCCTGCCTATGTACGACTCTTCAGCAATGAATTTTTAACTCAAGTGTGGGATTTCTTCACAGATGTGAATGTGGAAATAAACTCATTTGTTACGAGAGTTGAAATTAATGTTGTCATAACCGACTTCCCTATGACATGCTCTAAATATAGAATAAGTGTTATAGCTACTCATATAATGTTTACTCCGATAATCATTCTATTAGAGTGCATTTAATTGGCTTACCTAGAAAGAGAAATTAAAAATAACTTACATGGATACTGAAAATTTGGGAAACAAAAATCTGTGGGGGTGGAGTACGAAAAAATTTACAAGTTTATATTCTCTGCTTCCTAGGATGACAAGTTTCAAGTAATATTTACTTCATCAGATTTAGTGTCTAAATAGTGTCTGAATTTTGAGTTAGTAGAATACTAGTAATATCTACTTCTCGATTTGGTTTGGCTCGATACTACCAAACTTCTTTCTACTGTGAATTGCTGGTTCAAGTGTATGTTGCTAGACCCTTACAATGAAACAGACCACCCAGAATGCAAGAAGCATTAGGATGTTCATTCATGTCCGATGCATTTGAGATAAATCTATAAATTGTATCAATAATATAATCCAAACGCATTAATTTTCTTCGGTTAGTGTATTCTCATATGGAGCTAGGGTTATAAACTAGCCGAGTTGGGTGGTGCGTTGATCCATGTTTGGTTCATGAAAGTTATCGAGTTTTAAAATACGATTGAGGTTGGTTTCTTAATCTCTTGAGCCATTTTAAATGAGCATATAACCGAATCAAGTTCGGGTAAAAAAGTGAATAGTTTGGTATCCGCCTTGTTTACTCTTGCTCATTATATAATCAATTGTCTTTTCCTCTAGCATCTAAAAATTTATCACTATTGATCTAACAAATTTACTATTCGAGCTCTGTTTTTTTTTTTGCAGACATATATTAAGCATTGGATGCTCATGAATTTTTTTGACAAAGCTCCTACGGTTGATAAGGATTCATCAACACTTCCATTTTTTTAGTTTTTTTTATTTGATGTTCATCTTGTATTTGGCGCCCGAGATGGGTTTATTTGATGTTAAATTAAGTTTAAACAAATTTTATATGTACATGATATTTGTAATGTTTGAAATATAAATGAAATTTCTCGAATTTTTTAAGACTTGTATATTGACGGCATCAATATTTTTAGATTTGTCACATGTTCATGTCATTTCATCTACTCTTCTATTTTAGTTCACTTTTTTATTCTATTATTTTTTTTTAAATATAAAGATATTTGTAACCGCTTGAGCAGTTACAAATATTAGATTCGTAACTGCTGACAGCGGTTATGAATCTAGTATTTGTAACTGCTCGCAGCGGTTACAAATATAATATTCGTAACTGCTCACAGCGGTTAAAAACAACAGTTACAAATTGGGGTCACAAATCCTAACCCCTATAGGGGTTATAAAATTTTTTAACTGCTGTTAGGAGTAACAATATTTCTTTTGTCACCCCCTAAATTATGACGGTAAATAGCAGTTATAAAGGTCATTTGTGACTACTAATAGCACTCACAAATGACCTTTTTTGGTGTAGTGACCTAAAGTTAAGGGGATTGATTCTGCGAGTCAAAGTTAGTTATGAGGACCTAAAGTTAAGGGGACCAATTCTGATGGTCATGGTCAATTCTGAGGACCTAAAGTTGTATAGACTGATTCGGCTGGTAGAGGTTATTCTAAAGACCTAAAGTGGTGACGACCGATTCTGAGGGCCAAGGTAAATTCTGAGGACCTAAAGTTGTAAAGATAAATTTTATAGGAAGAGGCCAATTCTGAGGACCTAAAGTTCAAGAGATCGATTATATGGGTCAAGATAAATTCCAAGGACTCGAAGTGGTGATGACCAATTCTGAGCGTCGAGGTCATTTATGAGGACCTAAAGTTGTAATGTGGGGAGTTGCTCTTTTGGGATTTTTTTTACCTTATCTTGGATGCAGATACACTTGTTGTTTCATTGAGGATTGTGTTGTTTGGAGCTTCTACTGGGTAAAGTTTTACCCTTGAGACATCTGGATAGGGATAGCTTTGCTGGGGAAGCTAGGCATATCTTGAAATTTCGATGGTGGATGGATTAATATAAAGTTTAGTCTAGAAATTATGCTAGGGAATTGGGAAGGTATTATTTTGATATCTTATTGGGGAAGCATTGGGTTTGGATTTTGCTGGGGAATACTCGAGATTCGATATTCCACTAGGGAATTGAAGTGGACTTGGGTTGTGGGCGGAAAATGTGTTGAGGGTTGGTTAGGGTTTATGGTGGGGGTAAGAGCATAATACTAATCCCGGCGGGGATTTCTGGAGTTTGTTCCAAAAAAAGATTTTTCCCCATGAAGAGATGCCCCAATATTTGTTTGGCATTTTTCACATTTTGTCTTTTAAGTTGATGTTAATTCTCTGCTGGGGATTAAAAGTGGCCTTCTATCTTGAGGGTATGACTCTACAGGGGTTATGGGCATGCATTCATAGATAGGGAGCTTGCAGTCATACGAGTTTGGGTATGTTCAGTACCTAGGAGAGAGGGTTATGGTGCAGATGATGTGATATTTAATTCTAGTTATTTCCCTTTCGGAATTTTTTACAGTGTCATCCTTGACTGGGGGAGCTCGACGTTAACCATGTTGCATGGTTGATGAAGCGATATTGCACCTGAAATGGGACTCCAACAAGCAAAAATGAGATGCATATTTTGTTTGATTATCTTAATTTAGTTGTTTGTTCTACACGCATTTTAATTTGATGTTGATTTTTTTCTTTGAGAAAGAGAAGGAAAAGTGTGTTTTTTTGGAAATTTTTGAATATGTTCATGTTTAACTAGAATATGTCCTCGGAGGCTTGGTAAAAAAAGAGCTTCCTGTTTGAAGGGATTTATTTTGAGGAAAATTAAGAAAAATGAGTTTTTTTGGACTTTTTTGAATAGAGGAACGCCTTGGCGGCTTAATTGGTATATGGATGAGGGGATAGAAAGTTGAGTTATAAAATGGATCTTGTCGCCTTCGTTGGATTGTGCTGAATATGGTGTGTTAAATAAACTATAATGATATTGGTTTTATTGGAGCTATTTCTTTGGATGAGATGTCACGTTCTACTACAATGTTGTGTGATTTGGAAGAGAAGTGGCGGGACACTGCCCTTACTGTTCATCTTGTCTTTCGGGAGGTGACTGTCATTCCCATTGACGTTCTACAGCTATTAGGGATTAATTATGAAGGGTTTTGGTGTTGCTGGCATTGCCAGAGTTGTTGCCTTGGGCCTTATTGCGAGGATCTTATTGGTGACGGGGGACTTAATGGTGGATACCCAGTTGGCTATAATAATAATAGCGTGGATGTCTTACCATCGCAGTCCTATGAAGTTGATACCGGAGGAGACTCTGGATGGTCTTGATGCTTGAAAGGAAGGTCACTCAGATTTTTTAAAAGGGATCCCGATGATGTTTTTCATGTGTATGGCCGAGGGATTCTATCTGGCGGTTCCTCCTGAGTATCCCTTGGTAGGTGTGCCAACTTTCTTTGCTCGATATTTTATTAGTTTTGGACCATCTGTAGAGAAGTATGTGAATTGGTTTATAGAGCATGGAGCTCGGTGCCTTCATTATTATGTGCCATGGTGGGGGGAACTGCAACTTATTCTGAGATTAAAGGAGTACCAATATGCGCGATAGTTGGCATGTGGAAGACTTTGTTCTATTTCCCTTGGAGGCTTTCGCATCAAGTTAGATGGGAGAAAGTAGTGTCTCCTCGCACACTAGACTTCTTTCCAGTGGAAGACTTAACTGAATCCATGTGCATGAGGCTAGGTTTTCTATGGGAGAGTCATCGACCATCAACCCGTCCATCTCAATCTGTAGGCAGGGTCTATTTGAAATGGATGTGGAAGAGAGTGGTGGTGAAGATCCTAGCATAAGAGACCAACTAGAGCTGGTTTATTCTTTTTGACACCATGGAAGGAGGGGTAGTGGTTTTTTCTAGGATGTTCAGGGCATACCGCTCCATGGAGCGTATTTGGCATATTAACTAGGCAGGGGAAATATGGGAACCTCCAAAGGCTAATGATGATGGTCATGGGTCTTCTGGAAGCTATGGATACGATTTTTGTGAAGCTTTTAGGTGATTGGGATGTTTTTATATTCAGGATTTGGGAATAATTTTGTGAAGTTTGGTTAGGTTTGTTTAGAAACACTTTGGTCAGCGGATCGGGGTGGTTTGTTTAACTCCCTTTGTTGATACTTCGTGTAATGGTATCAAACTTCCTAGTTTAAAATAAAAAAGATTTTAATCATATTGTTGTGCCTCTTTATGAGTTTTATATTTGAATTATTCATACTAATCGCTATGGCATACATAGTCCTTTTGTTCATGTAAATAATAAAATGAAGCGTCGTTCTCGGAGATTAGAAAAGAATAACATTTTGTGAAAAAAAGGGGACTGTGCCCATATAAGGTGTATGAGTTGCCTACGTGCCTATGGGATTTTTGAAAATTCTCTGAGTTATATTTTGAAACAAAAGGTTTTTGAGAGGATCAGGCTCCACTTAATTCTGAGTAGAGAGAAATAAAGAGATTATTTTAAAAGGAAGATGATAAGAGTTGTAGCGCACCAAGATTTTGGACTAAGGGTAAAACTTCTTGAGACAATCCTAGTTGACTGGACACGCCATCTCTTCTCCATCGAGATCAGTGCGCATAGTGGCGCCGTCTAATAGGATCTTCTGCATCATTTCTTTAATGTCATTCCCTGTAATGTAATGCAAATGGCTTCCATCGAAGTTTCTCTTAAATAGTGCTTGATCGAAGATGATACACTGGGTAGCCAGTTTATGAAGGGTCACATGGTATTTTTTTATCTACACCTTGAGGATAGATACCATACTTGAGGAGGTGCTAGTAATGAGATCAATGGTTTGACATAGCTTATTTTTGGACTAGAAAGGGCCATCATTAGCCACCCCCGAGCATGTCGACCATGGAGGCTGAGGTGGAAAGGGCATCAACTAAGTTATCCTTTGCACGGGGCAAATAGTGGAAGGTGATACCTTGGAGGCCAGATCTTCTAGGTCAGTGTGGAAGGGTAAGAGATGTTCATCTTTAACTTTCCATCTTCTAAGGATTTGGCCGATGATAAGGGCATAGTCCCTGTATACATCTAGTTGTTGAGAGTGACTTTAAGTCTTACGATGCATGACTCATATTCAGTCATATTGTTATTGCAATGAAAATCTTGATCAATGGCAATGCGAGTGTGAGAGTCATCAGGGGTGATTAGGAGTATCACAATGCCATATTCTTTCTTGTTGGTAGCGTCATTAAAGAACATTTTCCATCAGAGGTCTTCCTAAGAGGTGTAAAGGATATCTTCATCCAAAAATTTAGAGATCCAAACGTTTTCCTCTTCCAAGGTGTAATCATCAAGGTAATCGGAGATAGCTCTCCCTTTTATCGGTTTTTGTGTGACGTACATGATATCAAACTCAACTAGTCATATCAACCATCGGTCCATTCAACTAGATAGGGAGGATTTCTCAAGCAAGCATTTAATAGGATCCCTTCGAGACACAAGTCTGATGAGAAAAGCGAGCATGTAGTTTCGTAACTTTTGATTGACCTAGACTAGGGTGATGCATGCTTTCTCCAAGGCAGTGTAGTTAACTTCCTACCCAACCAATTTTTAATTGTCATAGTATATGTCCCTCTCTTTGCGAAATTCTTTAATGTATTGGGCCAACAACTCCCCTGCTGCAATATCTGTTATGTTCAAGTACAAGCGTAATGGGAGATCGAACTATGGAGGCATAAGTACCAGAGGTCGGGTAAGATATTTCTTGATTCTGTCGAAGGCTTCCTGACAAGCCTCATTCCTAACTTTGATAGAATATTTTTTAGGAGTTTGAAAATGGGTTTGTAAATAGAAGTTAGCTAGATGATGAACCGACTGATGTATTGTAATTTTCTCAAGAATCCCTAAACTTCTCCATTCGGGGTGGTGGCATTTCTAGTATGTCTCTTACATTGATAGGATCTGCTCTAATTTCATTTTCACTGACTATGAATCCCAAAAGATATCCTTTTATGACATCAAAAATGTACTTTTGTGGGTTTAGCCGAATTTGGTATCGCCATAGTCATTCGAAGAACTTCCAAAGACTTTATAATCATTTCGTCTATATAGACTTCGACCTCATTGTGTATCAAATCATGCAAGATGGTTGTGGGAGCCCTTTGTAGGTATACCCAACAGTTTTTAGCTCGGATGGTATAATCGTGTAACAAAAGGTTCCCCAAGGAGTGATAAATGTGGTTTACTCCTGCTGGTCATGATACATATTGATCTGATTGTATCCAATAAATATATCGACGAATGAATTGAGGACGTGACTTACTGTGTTGCCCACTATCATGTCGATGTTGGGCAAAGGGTAGTCGTCCTTTGGAGATGCTTTGTTCAAATCCCGATAGTCGACGTACATGTGGACATTTCCTCCTGATTTTGACACAGGGTCGATGTTGGTGATCCATATGGGATATTTGATCACCCAGATGAAGCCTACATTGAAATGCTTAATTACATTTTCCTTGACTTTGAGTGGCCATTCTGTACGGAGATTTCGCAACTTCTATTTAACTTGCTTTCATTCTAGGAGAGTTAGGATCTCGTACTCAGCTATTTCAGGATTGATGTCGGGCATGTTATCGTAAGACCATGCAAATACGTTCACAAACTCCTTCATCAATTCTTCAAATTGTGTGGGATCATGCTCGTTAAGGGTGGATCCTATCCTAATCTCGCGTTGTTAGCTAGTAGAACTGAGATTGAGAACGACAATTTCGTCCTCATTAATTTGAGCGTGATTATGTTTATTATTATTAAACTTATTAAGATCAGTTAAGAATTGTTAATTTACAAAATCATCATCATCAAGAGTTTGATTAGAATTAAGATAATTAATCTAAGGCACATTAAGATACTCAAAATCCTCATTTATTTCACTTTTGAAAAAATAACGTTGAGAACCTTGTCAAAAGAGGTCTCGATTGCATTGTTATTAGAAAAATAAGGAACAATAATAGATAAAGATACGGGATAAACAAAAAGGTTCGGTTCCATCTCAGCAACTGAGACTAGTATAACATTATAATTGAGAAGAGATTCATCAGTGGACTTGATAGAGTGGATGGGTCCAATGGTGTAGAGTCTAAATGGATCGTACAAAGGGTCAGCCCTAGTGTTTGTAGGTTGAACGAGTCTTCAGAACCACTTTCCTTGGAGACCTCGACAATGGGTACGACTTTCTCGATGGGAGGTTGCACTTTATATTGGCATTACCCCTTATTGTGAGTTTTATAAATCCCATAACCTATTGGCGAGTATTATCATAGGAAGTAGGAGTAAGATCACTTACTTTAAACTCGAGAAAATAAAGGTTCTTAGTGGGAAAACATTGAGGGAAGATCCGTTATCGACGAGTGAGAGCAGGATTATCTTTCCCATCATTTTAACAAAGATGTCGAGGGCATAGGTGTGGTCAGGGTTGACCTTTGAAATTTCTTCTTCGGAGAGGAAAGGAGTTTAGTGTTGGTCAAGGACCCAACCAGGTTTATAGCTTCTTCTGGAGTGGTGGAAGGATGGAGTGTAGGCCCAGTGAGATGATTTATCATAGTATTTCGATGCAACTGGGAGGACATGAAAAGATCCTATAAGGTGATGTTGTCTCCAGTCTTCTTGAGTTGATCAAGGATCTTGCTCTCTTTAATGGTCATTTTTGATATGGGAAGTTCTTCGGTAACTTCCTTTCCCTTATATGTTCTTGATGACTGAGGATTTAGATCCAAGTTGTGTCTTCCTGTGTCACGTGGTTTATGGAGGAAGGGATGAACAAGAACCTCGTATCCTCATCTATTTTAGGCTGAATGGTTACCTTACTGATTTCCCCCAATAGGTCTTTAAAAGATATCATTCTGCACATGTTGATAATTGGACTGACTTTTTTTTGACTCGGTTCATCATTAGATCTATCAAATTTATCCCCCCATTCGGTGGTAATGATGTCTTCTTGCCAAGATAAATCGATGCATTTAATAACCTTGATGACTTCCTTATATAAATCTGCCCACTCAATAGGGAGGTGTAGGAGTGAAGGGACCAACTGTCCTTGCATCTTCAAAGTAGTGAGTAATTAAAAAATGCGGCAGATCACATTGGTCTGTAGAAACATATATGCCATGATATGTACTACGTCGTCTAAGCTGACTTCATCAATGGGTACCACCTAATCATCTTACTCTCAAGCCCATTTTGGGGCTTCCATGAGCAAGCAACTAAATTTCTGATCGTCGATGGTCATCTCGATGGGCAATTTCAGCCCAAACTTCATGAGTTGGTTCAGGACAGTCAATAACTTGATATCTATCCCTTCGTATCGGGTGCGAACAGTTATGCAGGCCCTTGTAAAGAGTGATAAATCCTGATCGGTGAAGCAGGTAGGGTATAGGAGAAAATATGGGAAAACTTTGAGTGGTTTGGGTGAGATTCCGATTATGATGGTGTGACACCCTGCCTACTAAAATACCAGGTGGCCAGCTCGTGATGAAAACTAAAAAAATTAGTCTCATATGGCTCATTCTTAGCTAGGGGTGGAAATTCGGGTCAACGGGTCATGTTTTGGGCTGACACGACATAACACGACAAGGTTTTTTCATAAACGAACATGACGGGACACGAATTCGTATTTTTTTAGTGAACACGAACACGATCCGAATAAAAAATAACACGACATGACACGATATGAATACCAGAATTTCTTAAATTTCACGCCTAAAAAACACGATAACACGACTCATAATGAAGACACGAACACGACACGACTTCGTGTAAAAAAACACGACACGAACACGAAACATCGTGTCAATTTCGTGTCATTTCGTAAATTGCCACACCTATTCTTAGCATCACCGTCGAAAACTTTTTAAAGTTGCAAACCACCTAGTAATTTAATTAGGCTGGTGCCAAATTTTATCTTTCATTAATAAAAAATATGCAAAAATAAATAATAATTAAACCATCCACACAAACTGGTAACTGAATCCAACACAGATGAATAATATGAATAAAGATGACCGCATCAACTATCGTCTCAACAATAAAATACAATAGTTTATGGAATTAATAACACGGATATACAAGGTCACATGAATAACTGAATAATAAATTTGAGGGCGACATGCCCAAATGAGTACTTAAGTGAAGATCCTACACTAGGAATAAATGAACGAAGCTTCTATAGCAAGGTCCTGCAACTTTCACATGAGCTACAGTTGCGCATCCCTGGATAGAATCCTCGAACTAGGTATCCCTCTGGCTCGAGGCTTAAAGGTTTTGAAAAATATTTTGACACGGGTTAGAGCCCAAGTAAAACATTTTGAAAATATTTAGCAAGTAATTAAATTGAATAATTAAATATGCAAGCAAACTCTTAATATTTAATCTAGTGTCGCTATCTCTTGAGGTATATCCCACCCCTTATCTAATGTGCACACCTAACGCTTGCCTTCTAACCTTCCTAGTTAAGCTACCCCACCTAACTAGCCGTATCACACCTCTTTCTACCGCACTACTCTAACTCGAGTAATCTCACTTTGATTATCAAGTTGTCTACTCATTAAGTTATTAATAAGTTCAACCATATTAGATCATATAACATTACCACGAGTTATATAGGAAGCACCTTTTTAATCATATAACTTTGATACTACTTATATAAGAAATCCCCTTTTGAAATCATATAACTTTCACACTAGTTATATAATAAATACATTCACACTTACGTATTAATCCCTTATATATTATCTATTTATATTATAAACGTACTAGTATACTACAACATTCACACACATGTCAAGTATAATAATCATCCATTCCTGAGTAATAACTGACTAGATGCTTTCTATAAAATGCTATCATGTTCTAGGTATGCTCACTCAAACTCGGATACCTCAAGTCGAACTCACTCTCAAGCTTGAGTAAAAATAATAATAAGCATAGCAGAGGCGGTCATAGTTCCCCTGGTGTGAGACATAATCATACTCAAGACGTCACACCCCGAAAATAATCACAACATATAAGTACTAGACGCTATGACATGGGGATTATACTATCCACTCTCCTCAATATAGGGGATTCACCCACATCGCGCAACCTCATATGATATCACTAGAGGGGTATGTATTCCTAAAAATATCATTCACACCAATATTTATAAATATATATATATATATATATATATTATCACACTAACCGTATACATATATTTAATAAAAGTTTGGCGAACCCCTGCCTAACACTCGTAGAACTAGCTTAAAATACCCAAGTCTATATCCCGACTTGTAACTTAATTAATCACACATTAATTATTTTGTTATTTAAGTAGTGTCACCAAACTACAATACCCAAACTTACTCATTCGGACCGTATCTTCACCCTATAGAATTTGTTACATAAAATTTTACTATTAAGGTTAACACGTCTCGTTAAATTTAATATTTGATAATTTATTATATATATCTTTAATAAATTAAACCGGCTACTCCGTACCTAACTACCATCTCACTAGACTGAAAAACAATCTGAGTAAAATCTCTGACCCTTAATTAAATTAATTCCACCTCCATTAATTTCATCAAAGTAGTGTCACTCAATAAAAATGTCCAGACTTTTTAACTTGGTCCATATATTTGCCCTTTCATATATTTCACCCCAAATTCCATTATTTAGTTTGGCCCTCTTTCTAAATTTAAAGTTGCTTGAACTTAACCCCCAAGGCCTTATGTACTGATCTACCTCATATTCTTTTATACTGATAAAACCCTTAGAAAGAAATCCCAAAAGAAGAAAAGAAAAAAATCGTTATTTCCAAAAGTCCCCACAGTCGCTCGAACGATAACGGGGGTTGTTCATGCAACATCGTATGTCGCTCGAACAAGGCCCTAAGTCGCTCGAGCGATGCCTTCTTCTCCACGATGCTGCTTCAACCATTTTTTTTAAACCCAGTTCTAAACCTCAAACCCAGAAATCAAATATGTTACTCCCAACCTCAAACCCAGAAATCAAGTCTATTACTCCCAATGATTTAAACATTTTCCCAATTTTCAATTTCTCATTTATCATATAACTATCATTGATTTGTAACACTGTTAATAATATCAGAGTTGAGATGTCACGATTTCTCCTACACGGTTTACATAAATTTTGGTTTCAAATTTCCAATTTAACAACCTCGATTAACAGTTTATAAACACAACCTGGATTCTCACACTTTCGAATCAGAATACCACATCATTCAAGTCTCAAATCTATCTAATTTGTTCCAGTTCATAAACACCCATTTTTTAGGTAAATACCCACCCAAAAATGTATTTGATTTACATCCACTGTAATACTGCAATTAAATTGAAAGAAAGTTTAACTACTTGCCTGATAGATTCGTAGAGTCTAATTTTTCTTTGATGTAAACGAATGTTTGACGAAGAACACACCCCTCTTCTCTTAGTTTGGATCCCAAAAGCTCTCCCAAATTCTCCCTCTTTTCTTCTCTATAAAACTAGGGTTTTTTATTTGAGTCGTGTATGCCACAAACTACCTAATGTAATTTTTATATTGCTACTCCCGAAATTAAGCCTTTGGGCCAAATTAAAATGACCCATACACCCCCGTGTGAGCCCGGTTATGCCTAAAAATACCCCAAGACCCAAATTACTACCCATGGGTACTCTTTTTCGACTATCTCTACCTATTCGAAATAAATCGTGCACTCAGAATCATCATCCGAGTTACTTTACTAAAATCTTAAATCTCAATCTTAAATTATGACACATGAAAATTTTAAAATAACCTGAATTAATTAAATCTTAATTCAATAATTTAATTAAATCCTCCACATTAATTAAATCCTATATCACAAAATTAATAAAATTCTATGTCCTCAGAAATACAGGGTGTTACATACTTCCCCCCTTATGAAGGAATTTCGTCCTTGAAATTAGGATGAGTCTAGTACTCCAAGCCTCGTATACTTTCCTACTCACATGCCCCTAAGATCGCTACACATATCTCTACCCCTTCTAATTCCGGGTTATATTAAAATTAAATTAATTATCCAGGTCGCCCATACACCCTATATCCATGCTTATCTGCACAAATGTTATTCGGCTCCACTAGCCTTAAATAATAATATAACTTTCAACTCATAATTATAACCCCATATGTGTATAAACCTATTTCTTAATGACCTAACATCTCCACACTTTCAACGTTGTGCTAAGTTTCATGTGTGGGACGTCTTGTAAAGAGGAATCTAAATAAGGAACCTCCCAATACACTACTACCTATCATTATCGGTCGTTGAGACCCGTTAGGCCCTCAGTCCATCGAACTTACCCCCAAATCCCCGTCTCCTAACATAAAAGTATACTCGTCAACTCTCATGTTACAAAAGACATCATACAATGCGATGCCCCTTACTATCACTAGCTTCTTAGCACGAATAAATCACGAGTTATATCTTTTCGCTCGATAATAAGCCTTATCCACCCTGAATCCCATCAGTAAACGTCCATAATCCCCGGGATTAAATATAACAATACAAACATTTTCTTATAAGTCTATTATGTACCACACCATAACATATATACATGTATATATAGGCCTGGCCCTCTTTCAGGGGATAACTAGCACAAATAAATCATAACTTGGAATAATGATCATAAAGTTTTACTATACAATCTATTATAGTCCAAACCATCTCTAACCAGTCAAAATTACAAAATAGTCTATTCTGCTCTCAACGTTTATTAAGGTCCATGTGCATAACAATCCACAACTAATCTTAAAATAATTTTCCCCAATGAACTATCCCCTAGCATTGCCGATCATCGAAATTCGTTGGTCCAAAACACATAGCTATTATATCACAAATCATATCTTCTGACACATAAATCAAATCATTAATGCCCATTTATCTCAAGGCATTACACGATATGGTGCTCTCACTATCAATAAGTTCTTAGTACGTAAACAACAATGAGCCAAAACTCTTCACTCAATGATGAACCTGGTATACCTTGAATCACATCAGTAAAAGTCCTTACGCACCAGGATCCAATATAACCAGACACCTATACTCTATGATTCTACTTCATAAAATATCACCGCGAGATCAACCCTCTTTTAAGTGAGACATCAAAAAAATATACATCCTACCCCAGGACATCGAACATGATAGTCTTATTGTAACTGCCCACTATCGGTCAGAGTCTGTACCCAGGATAGAATCATACCTTGAATATCACCTATCAAAATGATTTAACCTCATAAAATATATAATGCCTCAGTGCCCACAACTTCTCCCCTATTGATGGGGCCAAAAATGGCCCCGCTAACTCAACGATGAATATATTCAATTTTTGTAATATTAACGATATCTCTCCTATGTCCGTTTCTTATGCGAATCTAGTACTAATAAATCACTGTGGATCGTTCATGACCCACAAAACAGACCCCAATCACCCCGTAATACTTTCAATTGAAAAAATTACTGGCAATTCAAATGGTTCCTGGACATAACAGCCCCACCCCAACCAAACTAAAAACTTCTTATAACTGTTGCCCCTACTGGGCATGCTGTCCTTTTCCCCCAGTTAACTGCGGACATGATTCACACATATGATCCTACTATTTACACATAACACACCTCTCTATGTCATTCCCATTTCCCTGGCCGCACTGGCCATGTCGGGGTTGTCCTTCTCACGGACCTAGTAGTCTTGACCCTGATTGCTACCCTCGTTATCCCTTTGGGTCAGCTGACCCTATGGAACTCATTGCTAGCCTTGACAATCCTAACTAAATACACCGTCACCTAGTAGGAGTTTTATTGATCTCAATTATTAAAACGGGTTCTCTATTGGGTATCCCCTCCGGTGGTGCCTCACAAGCACTTCACCCTACACAATTGCCTTTGGATTATTTCCTTCCATTGACCCATCACACTCCCTTTCTTCCCCAAGCCTTTGAAAATATTTAGCAAGTAATTAAATTTCAATAATTAAATATGCAAGAAAACTCTTAATATTTAAGCTAGTGTCGTTATCTCTTGAGGTATAACTCACCTCTTATCTAATGTGCACACCCAAGGCTTGCCTTCTAACCTTCCTAGTTAAGCTACCCCACCTAACTAGCCATATGACACCTCTTTCTACCGCACTACTCTAACTTGAGTATTCTTACTTTGATTATCAACTTATCTTCTCATTAACTTATTAATCGGTTCAACTATATTAAATCATATAACATTAACACGAGTTATATAGGAAATACCTTTTTTATCATATAACTTTCTTACTAATTATATAAGAAATACCCTTTTGAAATCATATAACTTTCGCACTTGTTATATAATAACTACATCCACACACTTATGTATTAATCCCTTATATATTATCTATTCATATTATAAATGTACTAGTATACTACAACATTCACACACATGTCAAGTATAATAATCATCTATTCCCAAGTAATAACTCACCAGATGATTTCTCTAAAATGCTATCATGTTCTAGGTATGCTCACTCAAACCCGACTACCTCAAGTCGAACTCACTCTCGAGCTTGAGTAAAAATAATAATAATTATAGCAGAGGCAGTCATAGTTCCCTGGGTGTGCAACATAATCATACTCAAGACATCTCACCCCTAAAAAAATCACAACATATAAGTACTAGACGCTATGACCTGGGGATTATACTCTCCCTGCTCCTCAATACAGGGGATTCACCCACATCGCGCAACCTCATATAATATCACTAGAGGGGTATGCATTCCTAAAAATATCAATCACACCGTTATTTATAAAGCGCGCACACACACACACACGCACACACACACACACACACACACACACACACACACACACACACATATATATATATATATAAATGTATATATATCATACTAACCATATACATATATTTAATAAAAGTCCGTCTAACCCGTGCCTAACACCCGTAGCACTAGCCCAGAATTACCAAGTCTATATCCCGACATATAGTTTAATTAATCACACATTAATTATTTTGTTATTTAAGTAGTGTCACCCAACTACAATACCCAAACTCACTCATTCGGTTTGTATGTTCACCCTTTAGAATTTGTTACCCAAAATCCCACTATCAAGTTTAACACCTCTCGTTAAATTTAATATTAGATAATTTATTATATATATCTATAATAAATTAAATTGGCTACTCTGTGGCTAACTCCCGTCGCACTAGCCTAAAAAAAATCGGAGTAAAATCTGTAACCCTTAACTAAATTAATTCCACCTCCATTAATTTCATCAAAGTAGTGTTGCTCAACCAAAATATCCAGAATTTATAACTTGGTATGTATATTTACCCTTACATTTATTTCACTCAAAATTCCATTATTTAGTTTGTCCCTCTTTCTAAATTTAATGTTGCTTGAACCCAACCCCCAACATCCTAAGTATTGTTATCCCTCATATTCTTTTATACTAATAAAACCCTTAGAAAGAAATCCCAAAAGAAAACAAGGGAAAATTCGGTATTTCCAAAAGTCCCCACAATCTCTCAAATGACAATGGGGTCGTTCACGCGACATCATCTGTCGCTAAAATGCGACCCTAAGTTGTTTCACCGACGCCTTCTTCTCCATGACGCTGCTTTAGCCATTTTTGTTCAACCCAGTTCTAAACCTCAAATCCAGAAATCAAATCTGTTACTCCTAACCTCAAACCCAGAAATAAAGTCTATTACTCCCAACGATTTAAATGTTTTCCCAATTTTCTATTTCTCATTTATGATATAACTATCATCGATTTGTAACATTGTTAATAACATATGAGTTGAGTAATCACGATTTATTTTACGCGGTTTTCTCAAAATTTGGTTTCAAATTTTTAATTTAACAACCTCGATTAACAGTCTATAAACATAACTTGGATTCTCACACTTTTGAATCAGAATACCACATCATTCGAGTCTCTAATCTATCTAATTTGCTCCAATTCATAAACACCCATTTTTTATATGAAAACCCACCCAAAACGAATATTATTTACACCCACTAAGATATGAATTAAAATATTGCAATTAAATTGAAAGCAAGTTTAACTACTTGCCTAATAGATTCATATGGTTTGATTTTCCTTCGATGTAGATGAATGCTTGGCACACCCCTCTTCTCTTGGTTTGGCCCCCAAAGCTCTCCCAAATTCTCCTTCTTTTCTTCTCTGCAAAATTAGGGTTTTCTATTTATGTTCTATCTTCCACGGACTCCTTGGTGTAGGTTTTATATTTCTAATCCAGAAATTAAGCCTATGGGACAAATTAAAATGACCTAAACACCCCCATGTGAGTCAGGTTATGCCTAAAAATGTCCCGACACCCAATTAATACCCCAGGTACTCTTTTTCGAATATCTCAACCTATTCGGAATCAACCATGCGCGCAGAATCTTCATCCTAAATACTTTACTAAAATCTTAAATCTCAACCTCAAATTATAACACATGTGAATTTTAAACTTACCATAATTAAGTAAATTATAATTCACTAATTTAATTAAATCCTCCAAATTAATTAAATCCTATATCACCAAATTAATTAAATTCTATATCCTCGGAAATACGGTCTGTTACAAGTGGGTGCTTTACTGTGCACAATTTGGGTAGATGGATCGAATTATGGGTCATTCTTTAGAAATATGGCATTTATGTGGGTTGGAAGTGAGTTATGAGTGTTGTTGGGTTTAGGATTGGCTAGTGGGGCAATGATACCCCGATAAATAAAGCCTTGAATCATGTTTCTAATATGGAAGAACTAGTGAGTAGTATGGCTAGAAGAGTGGTGGATATCACAGTGGTATTAGTCTTGAAGTTCTTAGGAAGTGGGTTTGGTAATGGAAGGGGTCCAAGAGTTTGATGAGGTTTCGGTTTAAAAAATCTTGGTATAATTTAAATAAGTTAGCATGAATCTCGGTGTATCCCTTTCTGAAGGGAATAGGATGGATTTCTAGTGCCCAAAAGGTAGCAGGTTGGGAGATATTGCAAATGGTTGAGACTGTAGTATTGGGAGGATTTTCATACTTTTGGGGAATGAACTATTCTATCTTCTTATTTGTCTCGGCTTCTACCTTGGTAGTACTTTCTTCAATTTTTAAACTCCCTTCCTAGAGAGATCAAAAGTTTGGATAATACTAACCTCCCATAGTTGTTAGAATATAGGGTCGAGAATTATTCTTCACGATGCTCACTTATTCTTCTTCGAAGGGTCGATTGATCATGGTGGCATTTTTCTCTCTCCTTCTTTCTATGAAGCTGTTGATGATTTCTCTCGGGTTTTACTTCAGAAGCTCTAGATCATGGCGTGTAACTTCTAGTTCCTCGTTGTACTTGTACTATGACATGAATTCTTGGGCAACATCTTCCCAACTATGAATTATGGATTCTTCAAGGGATAGGAACCATCAAATGGCGTTCTCCTTCAAAGTCTGTTGAAATATATGGGCCATTATATCTTCAGAGGAACCAATAATGGTCATGGCTTGGGGATAAATTGAAAGTGAATAATTGGCACCCCGTTGCCCCTAAACTTCTCGTTTTCTGGAATCTTGAACTTCTCTGGCAATCTTTCTTTGGGGTAGGGAGACATATAGGTGTGGTCCGTGTAGTTCCTAGATATCCTAACTAGTTAAAATTTCTTGGACAGTAGTTTGAGATCTTCCTTGACCCTATTAAGTTCTTTCTCCTTGGTATTAATGGGTATTGGACAATTAAACCCTAGTTGGGTAAGGTTTGTCATAGGGAGCTGACCCATTGGCATGCGGGGCACGCGAAGCATGCTGATGTTATTCTAGGACCTAGACAGGCTTGAGAGCAGGTAGACCCATGGCACGAGGAAAGACAACCTTAAGTTCTTTGAGAACTTGGACCCACTTTGGATGAATCTCATGGACCTCAATTTAACGGTTGTCAATCTTGGCACTGAGTTGGAATAGGGCTGCCATCAGATCAGGCAACACATTCGGTGCTTTGTCGACATTTTTTAGGAATATTTGGTGAAGGTAGACTTTGGACCCAAATGAAGTATCAGAGGAGCTGGTGGAGCTTCGGGGTGATTTTATGGAAAATCGAAGCCAATAGGAAGCCAGGCCAAGGATTGGGTATGCGATCGACCTAAGGATGAAAATGATTCAAATTTATTTTTGAAAGAGGGAAGAAGTGATTATTTTTTAGTACTTTTAAAAAGGAGGAAAAATATTTGACATTTTTTATATAAAGGAGGAAAAATGTTTTGGGTATTTTGGCTTTTTGAGACAGAGGAGGAAAAATTAGATAAGAGTCTCAGCATGATTATTATCATGTTTTCACGTGTATTAGGTTTACCTAAATTAAAAAGAAATCTTGGACAAGACTCGAGCCTGGGAAAATCGAGTTTGAAAAATATATAGGACGTGGTTTGACATGTTTCCAAGCTCATTGATAGGGTCCTGTTTTAAAAAAGGAGAAAATATCATGAAAATTTGGTCGAAAAGTCGACCCAACATTTTGGCAGAGTTTCGTATAGCAATCAACAAACTAAATATGAGTGCCCTACACTTGACACCTATATGAGGTTAATGTAGTTGTTGGGTTAATGGAAGGGTTCTCCCCTTTGGCATGACTTACACGATATAATTCTCTCTTTTGATGGAAATCAGTATGAGTGGATAAGCCATTTGATATACCTGAGTGTGCATAAATTACCTCACTATATACCTCATGGGAACAGCAGGTGTGTGGGAAAATTCGTTAAACACAATGCATGTGAATGAGTTCCCTACTATATACCTCTCGTAGTGAGTTTGGTCAAGCGTTACGCGCGGGGAAAACCGTTCGATATACGTCGAAGGAAATAGGTCAATGGAAGGTGATAGTCATATTATTTTGGCTAACTGTGACCTGCTGGACCATCTCCCATCACAAAGTGACCCCTCAGTACGGGATAAAATTTTGGTCAATATCCATTCTCTTGGTGATGTAGCGTGAAAAATGCATAATTATTGATTAATATATTATGGAAATAGTCTTTTATTTGTCATGATGAGTAAAAGAAAAAAATATACTAATAGGGAAGAATGTATAAGTACTATTAAAAGTAAATATAGCATCGAACATGAAGACTACACTAAGCATGGATACGTGTGAGTGATATATGAATATCTACAACCGAGTGTGTGGTAGTAAGATGAAGCATGGATTAACTAGAAGTGGCATATGATATGTTCAAGTGAGCATGGATATGTATAAGCGTGATAAATGGCGGTGTGTGCTAGTGAAGCCTACGCATGAATATTCTAAGTGGTGTGTGAAGCATGTGGGTATAAGTAATCCTACAAACAAGTGTAAGTAGCATGAGGTGTACATGGAGGGTATTTACAAGTGTGTGAAGTGAAAAGTGAGTTAGAGGTGATATGAAGATGAGGTAGATATATACAAGAAGTAATAGAGGAAAAAGGGAACATACAGGTAGGTGCATACGCAAACATGTGGAAAATGATAACACCAATGTAAGAATAGAGTCTAGACCTCTTATGACAAATAAATTGCCCAGCAGAGTAGCAACTATGGCCATCCCATCCCGATTTGTGCGCGCGCACGTGGGGGTCTCGTGCCCTTCCTCCAGGCTCTTTGTTCGTCGTCAATTGGGGTGATATATAGAAATAAATTCGCCAGCCTATTTTTCATAAAAAAGTAAAAGAAATGTTGTCTCCGCGAGAGAACGACATGAAAGACATAATGATTATTTCAAAACCAATTAGTTCAAGGATTCAGGGGCTAAGTTACGGAACGGGAAAGTGTTAGGCACCCATTCCGCCCTTTCAGTCTCTCATGGGCATATGTTATTCTTTTCCTTAATAATTACGTGAAGTATGTGCATGTCTATATATAAATGGAGAGAAAAATCACTCAACTCGCATCATGGATAAAGATGGAGTGAAGTCATCCATAGGAGTGTTCCCAAAATAGTAATTAAAAATATATTGTGTGCGTTTATCGGGTCACCGATCGTTTATAAAAGAACGATGGTATAAGTTGGACAAAATGCGATCATGAATGAGAAATATAATATATGGAATTAATATATGAACAAATATATGAAAGGAAGACTCGAATCTCAAATTTTACTCGAGACGCTTACATAGGCTAAAAAGGCATCAAAGTCCACGTAGTTCTTCTGCATGTTTTTTAAGTCACAAAAATGTTTTTGAAATCTTGAGGGTATTTTCGACAAATCTAATAGTAGAAATTTGGAACCTTCAAAATATGAGAATCATAAAGTTTTGAGTAATATTTGCAACATTACAGTGCATCATTCAGACATCAAAGTCAAAAGTTATGCTCAAAATAGTGAATCTCATACAAAGTGACCTTGTTTGTACAAGTTTTTTTCCTATGAGTACTTTGAACGTGGTTATGAAAAATTTATGGAAATTATCATATGTAAGACTTGTACGATTTCTATACAAAATTTCTCGTTCATATGAGGCTCGACTTTTGAGGATGTGGTTTTGTCTTTTTCAATCGAAAACTATAATTATTAGTCTTGTTGTGATCTACAACAACCTCTCCTGATGCTTCAACTTTTTAAAACCTTGTAGGGAGCTTGATTTCTATTTTATTTGAGTGTTCTTGATAATTTTTCTAAACCAATGATCCAATGACAATATAATACTGAATCATATTCATGTAGTTCATATTTGGTTGGATTGTGATTATGCAAGGGTAGTTTTGCTTTAGGTGTTGGTGGATTACAAAAGTTATTTGTCAGATATCAATGTGCCTAAGGATCAGATATGTGGTTAGGATTCATGACAAGTCCCCAATGCTGAAATTGGTGGATACCAATACTTGGGGATTATAATTTATTTGATGTGAAACTATAGCGGAGAACAATTGGAGCTAGTGCGAGCATAGGTTGGAAGACATAACATAAAGAGAGAAAATTCATGGATGGTACCAGGTATGTCTGTAAGTAGTGTTTGAGCTTTATAATTCAGGTAAACATTATTATTAGTATCAGTGTATTTGATTGGATAGGAGTGCAGTGGTTTCTCACATGGGCTTCCAATTAAATATTACGTTCATGTGTGTGTTGCTTATTAATAAATTTGTCATCATTTAATCTGTAATCCCCATATATCATAATTAGATCTAATTAACTAATTGGGTATATCATAAAAGTGTCCTTAATTTGTTTAACTGGACTAATTAATAAATAATTCGAATTTATTTTTTATTTAATATTGTGTGTAAATAATTATATTTGGTCAATTTAAAACCTGGATTGAATAAATCAATTTGTGTCATTGATAAAGAATCTAAAAATAAAAATTTGATTGTGTCTTGTTATGACGTTTTTGATTTTTTTTAACTCACGAATTAACTTAGGTTAATTAATTGAACATAGAAAATCTAGGATTCTCAAACTGGAACTACATCAAAATGCTAAAATTGTCAGGGTCCTTGATCGTGATACAACCGTGACAAGACTTGTCACGGTCTTTGATAGTGGCAAGATTCTTTGCACGCGACAGCAATTCACCATGCATACAATCACTTATTTTTGTCACAATTTTATCACAATCCTTGAACATGACAAGGACCATGATAATTTTAATGGTATTTCAACCCCTAAAACTCACTTTTTCCCCAAAAAACACACACTTTCCCGCCTCTCTCTCATCATGGATCCCTTTTTCTCTCAGGTTAAAAATCCTCTATTTTTTCACCCAAAGGTAGGATATATATATACAAAGAGAGAGAGAGAGAGAGAGGCTCTCCAAGATACCTCACTTAACGTATCTGTGAACATACCCATTTTCAAAAAATAGTAAAAAAATGTATTTTTTTAATCAAATTTGGTATACATGATGTACATGGTAAGGATATCATCTAGAAAAAAAATCATCAAAAAAATAAACCCGAAAGTGGGTGAGCTGATGGAAAAAAGTTTAAATGATCGAAAATGCACATATATATATATATATATATATATATATATATATATATATATATATATATATATCCACTTTTATTTCACCCACTTTCAAGTTGATTTTTTTTTTAATTTTTTTTTGTAGATGATCTCCTCATTATATAGATTGTGTATATAAAATTTGGTTGAAAAGTACATTTTTTTTACTATTTTTAAAAAATGGGTATGTTGCTAAGATTTATCTTAGATAGAGTGATTTTATGGGGGGGGGGGGGGGGTATAAACTTCAACTTAAAAAATAAGTTTTTTAATATTTAAAAAAATGGTTTGCACCATTAGTTATGTATACTTGGAATGTATGAAAGCCTCTCTCTCTCTCTCTCTCTCTCTCTCTCTATATATATATATATATATATATATATATATATATATATATATATATATAGTTGTAGTTGTTGAATAAATGTGCATGTTTGTTATAAAATAGTTGTATTTACATGTATTTCTTTGATATTGTTAGAAACATAATGGGAAAAACCTAGGCTCAAACAATTTGCCTATGATATTTATTTGTACTTGAATATATATAGTTGTTTGTTGTAAAATAGTTGTATTTAAATGTATGTCTTTGAATTGTTTGAAAAATAACGGCAAAACCTAGGTTAGAACATTCTTAGAATGTAAATATTTATTTTTGTTTGTTGTAAATGTAATCATTTTGGTTAGGGGTGGTTTTAGTTTGTGGGTTTATTTAAACCTAGACTTTAAGGGGGTTCATTTTGGTATGTATATGTGACTAGGGTTTCAACCCAGGTTTTAAAAATTGGATTCGATTAAGGTTATAAATACATATAAATTAACTCTATTGGAAAATTTCCCTTTCAAGTTTCACACAATTGCCACAATGACTTACTTCTTCTATTAAAATTAAATTGCACATTTTGTGGTACTTTTCTCTTCAGTTATTTCCCAAGTTCACTGAAAAATATTTTTTTGAAAGCAATATATATATATATATATATATATATATATATATATGTGTGTGTGTGTGTGTGTGTGTGTGTGTGTGTGTGTGTGTTATTATTGTCGTTAGTTTGGACAACAAAAAGTGTTAACTGTTGTAGGTTTGGAAGAAGTAGTCTGAATAAGGTTAGTGCAACTCAATTTGTTAATGTATATTAAGTATTGGATGGTACTTAGGTCAAACAATTAAGTGGAGTTATATATTACAGGTTCGAACAATCGTAGTTTGTAGGACTTTAAAGTTTAAGAAAGTGTAGACTTTGATCACTCATACACTTGATTATTTGCATGTTCATACAACCATACACTCTAATGTACTTAATTTTTTACTCAGTCTAAAATGTATGCGAATTACTTCAAAAACTCTAAGCTTTTAGCCTTACGATTGGGCAATGGGAGGTGAAAATGTAAAATGATAAGAAACCAATCAAAAAGAGGACCAAACTCCTCGCACAGGACTAACGTAAATTGCAAAAACAACACGTCCAGTCATGGAGCTCACGGGTTGAGACTTTGATCTAAATTTGAAAATCTAAGCTTTTAGCTTAAAAATTGAGTGTTGTGGGTGAAAAGTAAAATAAAAGAGAAAATAGCCAAAAAAGGACCGAGAACTTCACACGAGACTAATGTGACTTTTAAAAACAATGTGTGCAGTCATGGGGATCATGGGTTGAGACTTCAATCCAAATTTGAAAAACTTTGTGGTTTTTGCTTAAAACATGGGTATTGGGTAAGGAAAACAAGAAATAATAAGAAAACAGGCCCAAAAAAAGCCCGAGCACCACGTATGGGACTATTGTGATATGTAGAAACAACCCGTGCAATCACGGGGCACATGGGTTGAGACTTCGATGAAAATTTAAAAAAACTGAAGCTCTGAGGTTGAAAATTGGGCGTTGGAGGGTAAAACGTAAAATAATAAGAAACATCCCGAAAAGAGGCATGAGTGCCGCACACAAAAATAATGTAACTTGTAGGAATAACCCGTGCAATCATGGAGCTCTTGGAGTGAGAGTTTGATCTAATTTTTTTTAAAAAAATAAACTTTTAGCATTGAGGATTCCAATTAGTAATACGCAATTTGTAATAATCTCAAACATCAATTTATTTTTTGTTTACTCTAATGTTGGTTCTTATAATAGTCATGTAAGTATTTCCATTTGATTTTTATATCCTGATTGATTTTTATAGCGCAAATTTACTTTATTGGAAATTTGTCCTTATAAGTTTAAGACAATGACTTTCTTCCTCTTTTAAAATTAACTTGCGAATTTTGTGGTACTTTTTTCTCCAGTTATTTTTAAAACACTAAGAAATATTTTATTGAAAGTAGTATATATATGCACATTATTATTGTTGTTGGTTTTGACAATTAAAAGTGTTTAATATTACACGTTTGGAAGAGGTTGTTCGAATCAGGTTAGTGTAACTCAATTTGTTAATGTACATTAAGTATTAGTGCTAATTTGGTCAACAACTAATTGGAGTTATTAAGTATAGGTTTGGACACTCGTACACATGGTTTGTAGGACATGAAAAATGAAGAAAAGTGTAGACTTTGAACACTCATACACATGGTTCGGGCACTCGGTTATTTGCAGGTTCATACACTCTAATGTCTTTAATGTTTTACTATATAAAATGTATTAGAATTAATTTAGAAACTCTAAGATTTTATCTGTAAAATTGGGAAATGAGGGTGAAGATGTAAAGGTTATAACCAAACTATATCAAGCAATAAACATAAGAGACGTGGAATGGACGTCCGAACAAGCATTGGAAATATATAATATTGTGCTGACAAAAGTCCTTAGTCTACATAGAAGGCCACAACATGTACCAACCAGGCTACAAATAGTACTACCATTGTCTGTAATAGGTCGTGAACCCTACAACACCACCAATATCCTTCCACCTATCCATCTTCGAGAAAGATTCCATCTTATCCACACTGATCCATAAGTCATGTGCACCATGCACATGACACTCCTACCAACTACTATAAATAGAGATCCTTACCTCCTCATTTGACAAATAAGGTTGGGTAATGAAGTTCTTCCCAACTCTCTTTAGTTTCTCTGTACACCAAAGTCCTCACTCCGATCACCTATTTTGGTAACCAAATTAACCAATAGTCACGGTGCCCCTCTAGTCTACACTACAAGGCATCAACCTCCTTTGCAAATAATTGGTATTTAACCTACTTATCTCTTCTTGTATGCCTTGAAGCCCCCACAAACTTGTACAATTACATGAATATAATGAGAATAAGGCACCAAAGTGGACATAGGCTCATTTTCATGGCCGAACCACTCTAAATCTCGTGTTTATCTCTCTTTCTCTCTCTTTTACTCTATTTTATACTTTGAATATTGTGTATGGCTTTGATGGCATGGTTTACTCTAGTAGATTTATTTTTTAATGATAAAAGTTTGGCTTTGTTTGTGGAAAACAAGGTGTTCTACCGAGTTTCTCATAAGTCGGGACAATTATGCCTTAATTTATCCATAAGGATCTCAAGATCTACATCTTACGGGTGAGATCTTGGTGGTTAGAATCATATCTGCGTATAAATCCATTAAGGGTATATTTATCTTTTTAGATCTACTTTCCCAAGACAATATTAAGGTTTTTGGGCAGATCCTTATACCCCAATGATGTTCCCATGTCTAATTTTTTTTTCTAAGAAGATTGACAGTCCATGACCTCATAAGAATTGGGAACTAGCGATGCACATATTTCCTGCTTTCTTGGACTTTTAGGAATTTCCTACCATGCTATGACCTATATAGTAGGAATTTGATAATAGACTTATGCTATTATGCACAAAAGGTATTCCTGAGATCAACAACCTAAAGACTTTTAGACTGATTATTGGGGTGTAAAATCACATGTGGGAAAATTTATGTTAGAATCCACTTTTTGTTCCATACTGTCTATGGACTGATTACATTATTGTGTTATAGGTCGTGTCCTTTAGTTAACATCTTAGGCCAATTATTTTTATTTTTGGCTTATTTAGAACTTTGACTTAAAGAATTGTTTTCTATTAGACCAAAGATGCCACGAAATGCTTAGAAACCATCGTAACATATATCATGTCTTAAGGGTCGGGTTAAATCCATAAGGCTAAGTGGTATGATTGAAAGCCGATGATTCCACAGTCAAATACAACAAGGCTATTTCTTTAAGGATTATTAAACCGCCCAAGATAGGTTAATATACTTTTATTAACTTTGCACTTACTATTATGCCTAAGGGCATGTGCTTGAAAAATTATCCGATAGATATAACTATCGCAAGACAAAATCATGTTTGTATATATCAATCAAGGTGGAAAAACTCCTTGTAAAGGACAAATGCCACGGCCTCATCCCGTGTTGGATTAATAAGTCATGACCTTAATGCGAAAAGTGGCATCCCATTACTAATATCTACTTGACTTTGCTTACTCTATGACTCTTGGATTTTTCACTCTTTTTAGTTCCTCTCACAGAAAATATTTTCTTAAGAGCTAACAATATAAAGAGAAGAATCATGAAAGGAAGATCCGGATCAAATTCCCAATAGACTGAAGACGTAGCCGACTTAATGAGATGAATCAACCATCCGTATAAGGGTTAGGCCTTCCTACAAGGCCATATTAATATCCTCGGACTAAAAATTCTAATCCTTGAGTTCGCAGCCTTCACCAACATGCTGAAGGTCGAAGACTCCAAGAATAAGACTGGGTCTATGGCCACTAAAAGGAAGGATCGGGTAGAATCAGTGTAAGGTAAGATATTTTAGGCCACATAAGGAGTCTACCCCTCTAAACTGTGACTTGGAAGATATTTTAGGCCACATAAAAAATGAGAACCTCCTTAGATACCCAGGGAAGATGAAATTCCCTGTGAGTAAGAGAAATAAAAGCAGGCGGTGTGAATTTCACAAAGACATTATCCACACAACTAACAAGTTCCTATGCCTAAAAAATGAGGTTAAGATACTTGTCACACAGTGAATAATGAAAAAATTCACAAAGGCTGCATCCTCAACTAAATAGAAATCAGCCTTAATCCTCGGGAAGTTCTAGGATAGTTGTCTATTTTCAAATTCTGCAATCATTGCAAAGCTATAGATTATATATTAATTTTGTATTACCTAAACATATATATTAATACAAATTTGGCAATTCATAATAATGCCTTTGAAAATTCTTGTTCAATAGGTTTAATGAGAAACCTAGCAACAATCACAAATTAAGACAGTGACCAAGGAAATAACCCTTCATATCATAAGAAGATCGCAGCCAAGGAGGAAAAAATGCCTAATAACCTTATCAATGGACACAAAGATAGAGGTGATGATAAATGTTAATCACAAGAAGAGCGCAGTGAGAGAGGCAGAAATGCCCAATAACCCTATCAACGATCGTAAAGGTAGATTTTAACCTAGGACAGAAAGATAATCAAATTCAACTCCAATGGTAAAATCTAAGTCAAGAAATCAAACTTACTCTGCATTAAGATCCCAAATGGAAAGAACCTTATACTAATGGTTCTGGACGGATCTTATACGATGGTGGTTCCCTGATTGGAATTAGTGTTTTATTATAGACTCGGGGCCGACTATATAATAACACAACATAGCCTTGGGTGGCTCCTAATACTCCACATAGCCATGGGTGGCTCCTAACACCCCACATAGCCTTGGGTGGCTTCTAACACCCAACATAGCCTTGAGTGGCTCATTGGGGGGCCATCTAAGAGCTTAAAGACATCAGTTTAACGTTTGCAACTACTAAAAAGCATTATGACCAAAGACTTGGAGGGCCACTTTACCCTTCAGATCCGTGGAGTATTCTTCAAAGCATTTGGGGACACTATATCCATTAGTTCTTTGGTTTATTATCTAATGCATTTAGGGACATTGTACCCTTTAGGTTCATATAATACTGTTTAGAGACATTTTATTACTAAGCTTGAGTCCACAATCAAGTCTAGCAGTTAAAATTAAACGTAGTTCAAAATATAAGGCTACATCTACAAGCAATAAAGCTTCAATTACAATAAAGCTATAGTGAAGACAACCAGATACGTAAGTCAATGAAGATAAGAAAAAATAGGCAAGTATAGCATACTGTGAAAGTTCAAAGATAAAATATTCTAAGCAATAATGCATATAAGGCTACATAATTAAAATTTTATTCTAGTAAATCAAAGCTACATACAAGCATTGTTTATCACAAAGGTTATAATAAAAACGGGAAATAAGACCGTGGAAAAGGCCTACGACTCCGCATCATCTTTGTCGTCACCATCTTCATCTTTCAGGATAATTTTAATTTCCTAACAAAGTCATCAACCTCTTGAAGCTTCTCTATACACTCAATGTTCTCAACATCAGTGAATCTCCAAGAAAAGATGTTTTCTTTGGCTTATAAACAGTTTTGTATAACTCTATGTATCATATCCTTGTAGCCACAGATGTACGTTTTATTCTAACAAAAAAAAAAGTTCCTGGTGGTCTTAAAATTGGCCACAGTGTCCTTAATAACATTCTTAAAGGTTGTAGTATGATTATCGAAGACCTTTTTCATGGATATGGAATGGTTTTTAGTTAGGGCCTGGATCTTAAACTCAACCTGGACAACCCTCTCCTGATTTACTACGGCCTGTCTAGTTACCTCTTGGTACTTTACCTCAGAAACCTTTAGAGCATCTACGACCTACTTAAAATTCTCCTTGGCCTCATTTTTGTCCTTGTCAGCATCATTTTTTGCCTTGTAAAAAGCCTCCAACTAGAGTTGAGCAGCCTTAACAGAAGCTTTCGTATATGCCTTCCTAGTCTCGAAAGAAGAGGCTTAGTTTTCAACATTCTAGCTAGGTGTATAGACTAGTAGCCCTAGTTTCTTGGAAGAATAAAATAGAAGTTATTTAAGAAGACACAGGAAAAATTCATGGAGGTATATAATATAGGCAAACCTACCATAAGAAGACAGTGGAGATAGTATTTTTCTAAATCCTCAACATCTTCATTAAATAGATATCTAAGGTCGTCAGGGTCCGCAAGCCCTCTCATTAAGGGCACCATAGAAAAAGTAGTATCGTATGGATATGTTGGGTTCACTTTTATAGTATAAATCCATGAACGAGAAGGAATGAACCTAGTTTATGTGTTTGGGGCATTAGCATGTGCTGGAAGAGACGTTTGCGAACATGACTTTGTAATGGAGATATTCCCAGAATGTGATTAATATTTATTTTTCTCCTCGACGGTGGGGGAAACTAATCCAACATTAGATATATTAACCACGACATCATCAGAAAGTGGTATGTTGGAGTCACCAGTCGTGGCCTCATTTTGGGTCCTAACGGGGACATCATATTTAGGGTAACACCTTTTTCCACCACCCTCTTCCTCATTATTCCCTTACCCTTCCGTGGAGATTTATTTAAAATTTAGACGTCCTCGTCTAGCATATCTAATTTGGAAAGAAGCAATTCCCTATCAATCTTCGTCATTGTGTGTCCATCTGTAGAGAAACCTGTATGAGAATTGGCAAACACAGTTAATAGGAAGCAAACAATTTATGTTCTATAAAGTAAAAATTGGTTCCCTTCCAGTTCTTACCTCACAGGTGAATGGTGGGAAGTGTTGCATCTAAGATCGTATAAGGCCCTAATGGTAACCACCACAACAAAGTACTTCTTCTTATCAGATATCAAGACTTTAACCTCTATCCTCTTCCTTTGTTGCTTGGTGGGGGATAAGCCAGTACGGACTACAAATTTTACGTTAGTTAATACTACTTAATAAAAATAAAAGGTTGCGGTGCAATTATCTACCTTCCATAGGGGGACGTCCTCAAGATCGCGGAACCCCACGTACTCTCTCTCTATAAGATTCCTTGGCATGTGTCTCCCATTAATCTCCATAAATAAAAAGGTACTTGCCTTTATAGTTTTTGGTGCTGGAAGTTGGTCCCCTTATAAGGTACCTACTACAATTCCATAGACCCATATAGTAGTACCACGAATTCTGTACGAAGTTCTCTTTTGGACTAACAAATTAAATAACGCCATGAAAGTAATATCCCTTCCGAATTTATTCTGCCAAACCATAAAGCTGCTAAGATAGACATCCACCTAATAGGTTCAACTTGGGATGGTGCTAAATTCATCACTTTTAGAATATTCCTCACATGAACAAGCACTATAAGTCGCAGTCTAAGAAATAAAGCATGTACTGAAAGAAGACATTATCATTGGGGACTGTGAAAAAAAATCGTTGGTCCGCTAAAGGCAGTGTACAGATTTTCCTCTCTAGAAATTCTTAAGCCTGATCCAATTGATCTAAACACTCCTCATTCATTATACAAGGATGATTGAGGGATGAAGGATACCTTATTATCTCAATACTGCGGTTGGATGACCTAGCTTCAGTATTCCTCACTTTTGCAGTAGGAGCTTCTCCACTAGGAGCCGCAACATTCCTCTCAACTTTGACTTAATTATTTATTGATCAAGCATCCTAATTAACTCTATGGTAATCCTCTGTAACCTCAATTAGATCCCTACAGTTAGAAGACTCCACAAACTCAAAATCAACAAGAATATAGTTTGGGCACTTGTTTTATTTACACCATCGAGTTTTTAATGGTTTTATGATTAACATTATGGGAGGAGGAACACTGAAAT
The DNA here is from genome assembly GCA_949130495.1 of Sambucus nigra. Lineage (NCBI taxonomy): Eukaryota > Viridiplantae > Streptophyta > Magnoliopsida > Dipsacales > Adoxaceae > Sambucus > Sambucus nigra. The sequence goes on along the minus strand of OX422211.1, from coordinate 183,414,393 downwards.
GCCTTATCAAAAAATCTCCAAGTACTCATAAGTATTTCAATGCATAAGACCATGACAGAACCTATAAAAGTAGAGCACTCCACAGTTAAAGGGTTGTATCCATCATGAATGAAGTATAAGGAGTGCGTAAGTTTCAAAGACCACGACCTCAATAAAAATAGCAGCAAATGCATGTAGTCATATGGATAAGACTGAAATAATAGTTATAATGCCTAAGGCCATGGACACCTAAATCTAAAGTCTAAGACCACGACCATATTAAACAGTAACAAAAATTGGAAAGGAAAATGCCATGAACCTCATAACTAGCAATAAGAGACTTTGGCATGTTTAAAACTTTCTTGAGGGAAAAAAAATAATTAGAAGACATGTCCAGGCCCACAGCCAACTGAACAAAGCCACAGTCACAATTTCTCATCCACGTCCAGAGAAGACAAACACTTGGGCTCCTCAATTATATGGTCTAATAAGATCAAGAGGGGCAAAAACTAGGGGTTTGGCCATGAACAACCACGAATAGAAGTTTATGTTCTTGGCCCAAAACCAACCTATAATGCACAAAATCAACACCAAAAAAATTTTGGTCAAATAATTTCAATCCTAACTAACCTAAAACTACTCACCTACTCAATATTTATTTATAACCCCTCAAATCCAAACTTTTAACCCGAAATCTCCAAAACCCAATAAAACTAAAAAAAATTGCAAATTCAATTCGACCAGAGGTATATTTACTACCTTGATTAAGCATAAGAAGTATATGCATTATGGGTTAAAGTACACATATGTTAATGATTTTAGAAGTTGGTTAGTTTCAGCAATAATGAACACAAAAAACCCAGAATTATCCAAGAACATAAGCCTAGAAAGAATAAACCCAATCGGCGTGGAAACATTTTATACATGTTAATTTTTTCATAAGACTAGTTGTAAAGATTAATGCATGATAATTAAGGAAAAATTAAAGAATAAATCGAGAGAACTGGCCTGAAATGGAAAATGAAGTCATCGTGAATCGCCTTGGATTGCCATCGGAAATCACCTCTCCTTTGATTGGAAATTGTCAAAAATTTCTTTAAACTTTGGATCTCAAGTATTGGGAAAGATAATGAGGCCACTAACTCTGAGTATTTATATAAGAGTCTACGAATTCAAATTGTCACAAAATTTAAAAGGCCTCAAGTATTGTGAAAGGTAATGAGTCTGCTGCATAATCAAGGCACTCGGTCAATAAAAAGCCTCAGCTCCAAGGAAGCACACTGCAAGCTTAAAATGAAGCCCCATCACAATCCTCCACCTCTTAGAACTAAGGCTTGGGGGCTTCTGTTAACCCAAAATATGTCAATAAGTAAACATAAGACATGTGGAACAGACATCCGCGCATGCACAATAAAGATATACTCTAGTGCTGAAAAAATCCTTAGCCTATAAAGAAGACTGGTGCATGTACCCAACCAGGACGGGTACATTACTCCACTTGCCCCTCTACACTCAACTAACCTGTTGTATAGACAGGTCGTAGACTCCATATCATGACTGCATCAGAAGCCCATGGCTATGCCTGCAATAGGTTGCGTCCCCTCAACCTCAATACATCCTAGATGTATAAGCCACAAACCCTGACACGTCATTAGTATCCTGCCAGTTGTTCATCTTATAGAAATATTCCATCTTATATTCACTTATCCACAAGTCACATCCCATACACGTACTAACTACCATAAATAGAGGTCTTAGCCTTTTCATTTGACAAGAAAGGTCTAGGTAATGAAGTTCTACCCAACTCTCTTCAGGTTCTCTATACGCTGGTGTCCTCATTTCGGCCCCCTTCTTTGGTAGACTAAATCACTGACAGCTTTGGCCCCTCTACTCGGCCACAACCTCCTCATCACGGAATTAATATGCTTACACATTTATTGTACTTATCTCTTCGTATATGCTTCTAGCTTCCCGTAAACTTATACTAATACATGAATCAAATGAGAACAGGGCACCAAAGTGGACGTAGTCTCATTTTCATGTCCGAATCACTCTAAATCTCTTGTTTATCACTCATTGTCTCTGTTTTACTCTATTTCAATACATTAACTGCTGTGTATGGCTTTGATGGCACAGTTTACTCTAGTTATCCATTTTTATGATAATAGTAAAATGTTAAGAAAACAACCTAGAAAGAGGCCTAAGGACCTTACGAGGGACTAACGTAAATTATAGAAATACCTTGTGCAGTCATGGGGCTAACGGGTTAAGACTTTGATCTAAATTTAAAAATCTAAGCCTTTATCTTAAAAATTGGGTATTTGGTGTGAAAATATAAAATAAAAGATAATATATCCCCCAAAAGGACCGAGCACTTCACACGGGACTAATGGGACTGGTATGAATAGGTCGTGCAGTCATGGGGCTCACAATTTGAGACTTTTGTCAAAATTTGAAAAACTCTAGGGTTTTTGCTTAAAAATTGGGCATTGGGCGATGAAAACATAAAATAACAAGAAAAAAGCCTGAAAAAAATCTCTAGTACCTTATATGGGACTATTGTGACTTACACAAACAACTCGCGCAGTCATGGGGTTCAGAGGTTGAGACTTCAACGTAAATTTGAAAAACCTATGCTTTTAGCTTCAAAATTGGGCGTTGTTGGGGGGGGGGGGGGGTGAAAACATAGAATAATAAGAATCAGCCTGAAGAGTGGCTTCATCATCTCACATGAAAATAATGTAACTTGAAGAAACAACCCGCATAGTTATGGAGCTCACTAGTTGAGAATTTGATCTAAATTTAAAAAAAAAAAAACTTAAGCATTTGGCATTGAGGATTCCAATTTGTAATATGTAGTTTAAAACAAGCTCAAACATTAATTTATTGTTTGTTGACTCTAATGTTGGTTGTTAAATTAAAAGAGTCATACGAGTATTTCCATTTGATTTTTATATCCCAACTGAGTATTTATGTTTGATTCACTAATGAAAACAAGTGTGTGGAATAGTTTTGTATTATTCAAATTCTCATTTCTTGAACTTGAGTATTATTATTTGATTTATGTTATATATTATGCTATTAAATCCTATTTTTTTGTGGAATATGACTTCATCAAGCCATCAGACCCCAAGAAAAAAAGGGCATAGTGAGGCATGTTCTAACAATAAGCACATCATGTTCGGCAAGTATGGCAGCGTATTTAAAAATAAGATTATTCAACAAATGAGAGCCTTAGAGTTACTCAAATCATTAATTGGTCTTACGTGCAAAGTATTTAGAGAAGGGTTGAGAGTTTGTGCTTGCACATAGGGACACCATCCCAGAGAAGGAACAAATCACGTTGGTTAACTGACAGAGGTTTATGGACAATGAGGCGTCCGAGAGACCATTCTACTCCCGTGGCTCGGGGAGGATTAACCGATCAAAGAAGGAAGATGTGCACTACTCCGTGTGGACATCTTACGCGGAGGTGAAGTATATAATGGTAAGTAAATTGATTTAAATTATATTTTGTATAGTGGTAAGTAAATTAATTTAATTTAGTCACAATTTTCTTTAATTTGTTCAGATTTTGCAAGAGTCTGGGAGTGGCATGAGGGAAAGCCACATAGTTAGACTCATATATAAATATTCAGATGAAGAAGGGAGAGCCTCTAATCCTCATGTCTCCAATACCATCGTAAGTTACAATTGAAATTATATTGTCAATTTTAGTTCAAAGTTAATAATGTGTTTTTTTATTGTTTCAGGTGAGGCTAAAGGAGGTGCACATCCCTTAGAGTGATGCCAGCAAGGAATCTATAAGTATAAATGCATTGAGACAAGTGATGGGATAAGATAGAAAATGTCATATTTTGGATGCCAACTCCTAGATTAAAAAACTAAAAAATGATGGGAATTTCTTATAGAAACAGTGGGTTGTCCTCCAAGATTGACATGTATAAATCAAACACAGACTCTAAATTAGAAAAATATCCAATAAATGATAAACCACATGTTCGAATGGTTCATACATGTAGTCACGGATAAAGGGATGGTAAAGACGAAGGCAAAGGATAAGGGAAAAGGAAAGGAGAAGGTGGGTGTGGGAACCACTACTCCATCCCCCTCACCGACTCCGACTGACTAACCATCCTCAATATGTACTCTACCCTAAACTAAATTATTTAAACTTTATTTGAGCCAATTAGGGAGAGAGTATATATCTTTGACACGCGTGCCCTCATTCTAATTTTTATTTTTGTTAAAAATCTTTCCTTTGGAAGAATTTTTTTTTGAAAATTTGAGAAACTTTTTGAATTTTTTCACAAAAAGGGCCAAGTCATCAAAATCAAAATCATCCTAAAATTTAGACTCACAACTTTATCTTTCTTATTTTTCTTAGTTTGAGTCTTTAAATTAATCCTTTCTTCCTTAGGTTTAATAGTTTTAGGAAATATATCAATCTCATACGTTTGAAGATCTCCTATAAGTTCTTCTAACCTAAGAGTATCTAGGATTCCAAATGAATTTATCACTGTGACCTTAGGAATAAAGCAGGCAGGGAGCATCCTCAAAAGTTTCTTCACAACTCTCGTCTTAGGAATATTCGCACCCAAATTAAAACTAATAACTATGTTCGAGAAATGCGCATAAAATTCATCAAGAGACTCGAACTTTCGCATAGTAATGATCTCAAATTAGGTGATCAAATTTTGCAGATTAGATTCCTTTACAACATTGGTACCCTCGTGAGTGAGATGGAGGGTATACTGAGCTTCTTTAGACCTGGTGCACGTAATAATGCAACATCACTCGTCAGGGGTGAAAGCTCTCGAAATAGAACTCAAGCTGCAATAATTAAAACTGCTCCACTTAAAGTCGTCCTCTATCTATTGAGAGATAGGTTTAGGTCCAACGACATTGCCAATAGTGACAGTGGGTGGTTTCCACTCTCTTTCATAAACTAACTAAACACGTTCATCAATTTCTTTCAAGTCCGACGTCATCCTATCTTTCGAATAAGCATAATTAGAACCATAAAAAAGGGCATTCAATTTACAAATTATCCATTAAAATTCGGACTTTTTCAAGATCAATAATTTTTCCAAAAAACTTGATATTAAAGAAAAAAAATTTGTAGAAAAAGATCACACATTATTTTTGTACAACCTTCTCTACTATTTGTTAGCGTGGAATGCTCTAATATCGCTTTTTAAGTGCTTGCACAATATTAATGGATTTATTTAAATATTTAAAGTCCACAAAAAAAACACAAATCGAAATTTATTTTATTATCCTAAAACATGCATCTAAGTGATGAAATAGATAAATTAAATATGCAATCACACGGCAACTGAGGAAAAACCACCCCTTTTAATGGAAAAATCTTTTATATCAGTACTTTAAAAACTCTACAAGATAGACGACTTATAATACTACTCGATATAGACACAAGTATAATGAGTAGTCTTCATAGGATCTCAAAAGAATGCTACTCATTCCTGAGCAGTCCACGGGCGGTGATCCACCCTCGATATCCACCGATCAGCCTTCAGTCTTCAAACGTGATCTTTTCGAGTTCACACGTCAGCTATAGAGATGATCTCTCCATAATGAGTATAACTCAACTAAGGTTCATAACGATTCACAAAATATATCTGGGGTTGTGTTGGTAAATCAAAACATGTTTTGTAAAAAAGAGTATTGAAAATTTTGCTACAGATATGTAGAAATTGTTATAAAGAAAGTCCCAATAAATTGGTAGAAGACATAGATATTTATAGGATGTGCACAAAATTCGAGGCAATGACTCGTTCAAACAAAATTGAGGCCATTCAAAAGAGAAAGGCATTTCGTTTGAACAAAAATAGAGTTCGTTCAAATGAGCCTCTAATCTCGTTTGAACCATCTTCTAACGATCTTCAAATGAATTCAAACAGAAGGCCCTTATTGGATGTTCATGCAATATAAGATCAAACGAGCCTTCAAACGAAAAGGCAAATTCATTCGAACAAGATTGCAATCTCGTTTCAATGAAGTTAAAAAAAATTATATTAAAAATCTAGCCTCGATTTTTATAAAAATAAACATCCCAAATAAAATTTATGAATAATTTTAAACATCAATTGATTTATACCTTTGTGGTATGTAGGGAATTCTTGAATGTTAGAGTCAGTTTGTCATGACGGTACGTAACAGTTTGTAATGGGATACGCCAAAATAGCATAAACTATATAAGGGCAAAATTATGAGCAACTTCTGAATATTTGCTCTTATAACGTCTATTTTTATTGTTGTTTTGTTATTTGGTGGTTGATGTTGCTATAATATAAACAGTCTAAACTTATGTGATTAGCTCCCCCGTACATTAATTTTGTTTACTAGATTATAATTTAATTTATGTATAAATGGATTATAAAGTGATTGTAGTTTGATAGATTTGAATTAGATTTTATAATGCTTGTTTAGAGTATTTCTTTAGGGTCCATAAAATTATATTTAGGTAAATTTTATTATTTAACTTATATATTAAAAAAATATCTGAAATAAAAAGTAGCTTGAACCATCCTAACATCCCCTAAATCATTTTTACTGGCTCAAAACTATAGTTTTTGGTAAAAAAAAAAAAACTATATGCCACCAAATTCATTTTTTGTTATTGGTTAGTAATGGGATGAGTCAAACTGTAATGTGTGCCCACTTACTTGATAAGTGACTCAGTTAATCGAAGTTTATACTTTACGCTCTTATGAAATTTTCAATCACACTCCAGGGCGTGACTTTTTGGTTCAAACAATTGACTTTTAATTTCAACACACCTCCATACATGAATTTTAATTAGCAACGATTCACCAATAAAGGTGTCCAAGATAAATTGTAAAAACTATTTTTTACACATTCATTTTCTATAAACTTGTGTATTTTCTTATTCGCCTTTTTGATAGATTATAATAGTGTGAGATGTGAACAATGGATTTGATTAATAATTAATATACGTAAAAGAAAAAAATACGTTGAATATTAAAAGAATATGTAAAATATAATACACATTTAATGTATGTACTTTTGCCCAAAATAAACGGAATTAGGTAAATAAAGTTGAATATTACTGCTCAATTGGAATGTATATATGAAATTGTGAAGATATAAGGAAAAATAAATACAATAAAATTTTATTATCACAAAATATTTTTGCATGTACCATGTTGATTAATGTGGGATAATAGAAACGTATATTTTAAAAGTGAAATTTATGTGCTTAAAAGAAAAAATTACTTGACTAAAAAATGAAACTTGAGAGTGCGCTTTACATATTCAAATAGAGAATTCAAAAAATTAAAATTTTACTTTAAGATATTTATTGTTGCTTAAATAAAGAGTACACCCAAACGGTTTGTGTGCCAATATTTGCAAATAATATAAAAAGTAAACTAGATTTTAATTAAACATTTGAGTCATAAATCACACAAAAAAGTAAATTAACACATAACCTCAGTTGTAAAAGGAAAAATTCATGAATGGAAAGCAGTCCCGGGCCATTGCAAAAACCTCATTAAAAAGTTAGTAAAGACTTATTGAGAGGATAAATGTCTTACTATCACACAATGCACTAACTCAAACCTCACCCTTTTTCACCAATTCCTAGCAATTTGAAGACCTTTGTAACGTCGATGAGAACCTCAACATGTTCGATGTCTTAATCAATCGATCAATAATGTTGTCCTTAAAACAAATCGAACTTTTGTCTTCTTTATAGATGAAGAGTCTCTTGAATAATCACATTATCACAACAATCTCCAACGGAATAAAGTTCCTAAGTTGAAACATATTGAAGTGACAAAAGTTTTTTATTGCTCACAATTTTTTTCTTCTAATTTGTTATTAATTAATCAATGAACGATTGATGAAATGAAATGAAGGGAAAGAAAAACATGAATAAAGATTAACCTCGATTTCTCTTCCTTAAGAGATTTTTGAGTTTTTAAGAACGAATAACTATAAATTTTTTGCTTCTTTTTTGAATATTTTCTCTCTTGAAAATATATGAAACTATATTACAATAAAGAGAAAATAGGGTTTAAATAGTTTGGAGAACATTATTAATGATGAATAAACCCAAAAACAAGCTTATCTGCACACACACCATGGTTTTGAGGAGAATTTTTTGTAAGCTATAGTATCCTATCAACCAAAATGTGATTTGAGAGAAAATATAATAAAAGATCTTTGGATTTGAATTTTTTTTTTTTGGGGGGGGGGGGGGAGGGGGTCCAAGATCATGGTTGATCAAAAGACTAATCTTGCACAATAAGAGGATTAATTAAAGAATCAAGATCATTCGAAAGAACTTAATTTATAGGAAGTCCCACAGGTATATTACATATTCAAATACCCCAAGAGGATCATGGTCACTCGAGAGACCTCCCACAATAAATAAGCATGATCGAGAGGCCTTGGAAGCACGCTTATAATAGGATTATTGATTTGTATTTACTCTCTTTTATTGTTAAAAACTTGCAACTGATTTGTAATAACTTTGAGGTTATTCGGTACTTGCGAAGGACCATTTCTAGAAGGACATGGGAGAGTTCACATGCTCTATCGAATGACCTCATCTAGGGAATCTCTCAGGGACATGATTTGGAAGATTAAGAATAAATCAACGTTGAGAAAGTAATTTTAACCTCTTTGGCACACAAGGGAAAAACCTTTATTCAATAGGCTCAAAACAACATTTCGATGCACCTCAGTCGAGAGACCTCACTCGAGGTACATCATTAAAAATAGTTTGTTCAAATGTCTTTGCCCTCTCAAACATGACTTCAAGTTGTTCGAACAACCATCCCTCGAAAGACCATATTCAGTTGATAAGAAAGAACATATCATACACCATTATTCAATATCTTTATGAGGTCATGATATTTGAAACTTTAGGAGATCGATAAAAATGTCTATTAAGTTAGTTTATTCGTAGGACCACTAGCTCATTTAAGGGAACGCCCCATCAGCCGTCACAAAAACAAACCTTTATGCCAACCCGTCACATCTCAATCAATGCAAAGAGAAATTTTGACAGCATAAACAATGTTCCCGCCAAGAAATAATATCTCATGCATCTAATACACTATCCTTGGTATTAAATGCATAGTACTCTTAGCATTAAATAGGGGTGGTCATAACATTTAATGCGAACAAGGTCATTCGAATGAACTTAGCTACATATAAATACTTTCACTTATCACCCTTATAAAAGAACTTGGGATATTCGTTCTCCAGACATGAGAGCTTTTTGCGGGTTTATCATTATTAGTGATTATCCTCCTCATTCATAGATCTTAACTTACCCTTATTCTCAATCATTTCCATTTATTGCGCATAGCGATTTACTGCCTTGCCTTTATTGTGTCAAAGAGTTTGTTCCTTCTCCCTCCATTCAACTTAATTGTTGGGATTCATTGCATTTATTATGTTGGAAGGGTTTCATGTTGTAAAGACTCATTTAATACATGCCTTATAACTTTAAATGATATTTATTGCAAGTGTTGTAATTCTTATTTATTACATCATTCTTCGTGCATTGATCAACATTCTGAAGGGGGTTACGCTTCGCTAAATATTAATTGTGTTTAAAAGATCTTACAATCATGTTATCACTGGAGCATCGTGGATGCAACAAAAGTCTTCGTAGAGACAAATGATCTATGAACCTATATTGTGGATGCATCTCTATATTTTTTACGAGATCAATGATCTTGGCTATAATAGGTTTACAAAAGTGAACACCTTCTTCGTGTTAAAAAACTATCCATGAATAAAGTTACGAATAAATTCAAGGATTTACCAAAGAAATAGTAGCAATTTTGCATCCGCAAAACGTAGGATTCACTGCAAAAAATTCTCCTGGGACTCTACACAAATGTTTTTGAAAATGAATTTTCATAAATAAAATTATTATGACACTTGGTGAGGGTAAAAAAAAACACAATGTTATTTTGAGAATTCCTTTTTTTTATCATTTTCTTTATTATAACTGTAAGAGAAAGTTTTATAATTGTTTGGTTTATTTTGTTATTTGGTTGATCTCGTTACATGTACATTGTACCATCATGACTACTTCTATGTCTTTGAAGACAAATTTTGAAAATTTTCCATCTTTGTTGGCTCAATTTTGAGACCAATATTGTTTTATGTGTCCCTTATTAGTACTGCATTTTTTTTCTTATTAAAAACACATTTTATATATTTTCATAAACCTTAAATCATATTTTCTTAATTTTTTGTAATATATAAACTATTTTTCATAATATATTTTTAACTTACATAATTTTTACATTCTTATTTATGAGTTTTCATTTCTTCCCAGATTTTTAAAATTATCTTTTTATGTTTTTAAATATTTTTTCCTAGATTTTAATTGATAATATGTTATTTGATTAAACATTTGAAATTTTTTAATTTAACACTTTTATCAGACATAAAAAAAATGACAACGTTTTCCCATTTCTTTGGTGGTCCTAAGGTCGATCCGTGTGTGGTAGGGTGAGCCAATCGGAGAAGTGTGTTTGACACACTCGATTTAATCACACGTGTCATCAGGGATCTATGCAGTCGACCGTTTGTGTCTCCTCCTCTTTTATGTTGTTACCCGTACGGTTGGCCTGGATTTTGACGTATGTAACCTTGACAATGGAATTCCCTTACTATCCCCAGCTGCCCCTAGCATTTTACGTTGATGCCTCTTCATTTGGTGATATTTACATTCCTGCCAGCCTTACTCCAGATCTTTCCTTCATCACCTATAAATAAGAGGCTTTGGTTCTTAAACAAATCAGAGATTGAATTTGACAAATACAAGTGAAATGTAGCTGAATTATATTCTCATTTTCTCTCTCTAAACACTCGACATCATTTTGTGATATTTTTTCTTCCATTAGAATCGTTACCCTTCTAAATCCAATATACACTTTGTGAGGAAATTTTGAGAGGGTTTCTGTTCAATCATCAGTGTTTTTCTTTTGCTCTTCCTGGTTCAAAATTTTGGTGGTTTATATTCTTTAAATCTTTATGTTTGGAAGTTTATTGTTTGGGAACTTGGGGAAGAGTTTTATATCTGGATTGTGTTGATTGAGCTACAAAAGTTGTTGAGTTTCGAATCTTGAGTACATGCATGCTTTCTTAAACTCGCATCTTCGTTTGGGGTAATTTATTTCAGTTCCTCTTATATATATATATATATATATATATATACACACACACACACACACACACACAAATTAGATCTAAATTTCTTTATTTTGTGCTTGTGTAAAATTTCTCTCTAACGCCTCTGGATCTAAATAGAAATATTATGTTTTGAAGTTCCAATTAAACTGTGCTTAATAGTTTCTTGTGTTTGGTTTTGTCCAAACATTTCTCTTATTTTTTTTAATCTTCTTAAAGTGATTTTAATGTGTTGAAATTGGTTTAACTTATATTTAAACTAGGGTGTTTAGAAATCACTTAAGTATAAAAATATTTTCTGTTTAATTATTTTTAAACTTAAATTTGTTGTGTTCATCCTTCTTGTACCTATTCACATCCTCTAAGTTGGACACTTTTTATTGCGATCATTTTAAGTAGTTGGATTTAATCCGTGTGTTAGTTTTTAAATCAAAACCATATTATTATTTTTTTTTGTGTTTACAACTTCACTAATTAACTAGTGTTGTGTGTGGGGTTGTGTGAGTCCCAAGTTGTCACTGCCTTGGTATTATTGGGTTGTTGATTTTCAGTCATTGGGTTTGCATTTAGAATAGGCTTGTTTCACTAGTTGTATGTGCTTAGATTAAATTCTTGTACACTTGTGGGACTATAATATGTAATTAATAATTGGTAATAGTGGACTTGGGTGTGTGTGCTGTCCTGGTACTCAAGGACACAGGGTCTTCCACTTATTGGTTTCCTCGAGAAAAAATACTTTGTTCCATCCTACTTTTCCTCACCCCATTCTAATTTATTTTTATTTGTGCAACATCATCACAGATCGCCTTTTATTTGTGTGTGTGTGTGTGCGCTATAGTTTCAATCAACTTTGAAAAATTATTTTATTGAAGAACTAAAAAAGTTTTTCATATTAACTTGACACTTTATATTGTTAGGTTATTTCAAAGTTGAAGACTTTTGGGAATATTGAAGCAACGTTCGTCTCAACAACATTCAAATGAGTTATAGTAGTTTGGTAAAGACTTTATTTTTTCAAGGTTTTATTTTTTTAAAGAGTTTGCATTTCAAAATATTTTTAAGGAAAATTTTAAAAATCTCACTAACTCGTTAGAATGAGATTTACTTGTCATTCGAACGGGTTACAGTATATCCTTATAATGAGATTACAAACATTCGAACGAAATCTAGGATGACGCCTTTTGGTACATTCTGGAATGTCCTTTCAAGTCTCATTGGAAGTCATTCAAAAGAGATGGGGTGTATTTTTAGAATGAAGATTCCCACGATCGAACGATATATTTTTGCCAAGCACTATAATGTCGTTAGAAATTTTGTTGGAAGCCTGATCGAACAAAAAAGGGTACATCATTCGAACGAGGTACCAGGTTGTTCGAATGAGCGCACAAGTTTTTGTTTTTTTAATTAAATCTGATCCAAATCTCTAATGTTTATCCTTTTGCAACAAAATTCCTTATAAAAAGAGATGTGGGATTATATTCTCTTAGAACTCTTTTGAAAACTTCTCCAAATCCTTTTAGAGTTCCTTTTGTGACTAAACTTTACCAGTTTTCCCTTGGAAATTCAGAGACCACTTTATCAAATTAATAAGAACATATTCCTTGTTCAAAGACTCTTGTATAGTTCATATCTACTGTTGATTTATGGAGAAAATGCTCTACTACTAAAGAAGAAGGTGGATTGGTGGATACCTAGGGAAGACTACTTCCTTTGGGTGGTGCGGGATTGTGTCGTTTCTATAGATGAATTGAAGAACTGCACGTTATACTTAGAGACATAAGTATTTTGTAAGTCGTCTAGTGTCTGTCAATTCTTGAACTGAGATGAAATAGAGGTTTTGCTCGAAAAGGATTTCTCCTTAATTCTTCACATGTTTTCTTGTTTGGTTTGGCTTATTTAATTTTGTCAACATCATTGCATGCACACTAAATTAATTCAAGATAAAATTTGAACTTTGTGTGTGTTGGGCCTAGGATACGAATCAATCCATAGAATCCATGCTCTCTCAAATTGGTATGAGAGTCGATTGCTCCAAAACATCATGTGATCTAGATTTTTATGAATTTCTTTTTAGATACTAATTTTCTCAAATTGGTATCCAAGCATATTAAGCTAAAATATTGTGTGATCGTTTTTGCAAAAAAACGGATATTATTTTTTTTTTAAATTGGTGATCTTTAAAATTTTGGATTTTATAAATAATTTGTATAATAGCATGCATGTTTTCTATGGGTCAAATTATGTGTAATGAAAAGATAGGATGAGGCCTTCCTTAAAATCTATTGACGAAAGAGTATGTCTTATTTGTGAAAGAGGGTGGACACCACCCGTAGTGACCAATGGGAATATCATAGGTCCAAAACCTAACTCTTCATTGATAGAAGAGGAATTTAAATGGAGTAAATTTAACTCATGCGGCTTAAGTGCCATTTTTAGAGTGTTCATACCTGACGAGTTTCGCCGCATCATTATGTGCTCTATGTTTAAAGAAGCTTGGGATATCCTCCAATTCACTCATGAGGTTACCAACGCTATGAAAGCTTCAAAGCATCACCACATAATTTGAGACTCTCACTATGCTAAGGTATGATCCTTTTGATGAATTTCTTGCATAATTATTTAATACCGTAAACTCTAATTTTGATTTAGGTGAGAAAAATTGTGAGACACGTGTAATTAAAAAGATTTTGAGATCATTTCTGGACCCCTTTATCCTTAAAGTCACTGTCCTAAATTCGTTCAGAATATTAGATATTCTCAGGTTAGAAGAACTCGTAGGAGACCTTTGAACTTATGAAACTAACATGTTTCCTAAAAATAAAAAGAAAAAGGAAATACGGATTTCTTTGAAATTACAGTCCAGAAAGAAAAAAAATTGTGATTTTGAGACTGAATTTAATTTTTAGATGGATGATTTAGCGATTTTGTAAAAAAAAATCTCAAATTTAATAAAGAAAATTCTTCCAAAGAAAAGATTTTTGAGAAAAATAAAAATAAGAATGAGGACAAGAATGTTTGTGAGAAATATGAAGTGAGATGCTATGAATGTGATAGAAAAGGACACAAGGCACATGAGTGCCCCGTTAGGATAAAGAGACATGGAAAGAAAGTTACACATAAAGACACTCTTAACAATAGTGATGTCGAGTTGGTAAATTTTGGGGATGAATCACCAAATGAATCATGTCTTCCATTCATAGTTAGTCACGTGAGTACTTCTACTTTGTCCCACATTGATGAGGAAATTTCTAAACGTGAAAGACTTGATGATGTTTCAAATCATTCTGAAGAGAGTGAGAATGAGGAAAGTAATTTAAATGAGGGAGATGGTGAAATCCAAAAGGCCTTTCACGAACTTTACACTGAGACTTTAAATATCAGAAGTCTTAATAGAGATTTATCTCTTAGGGTGTGTGATTTAGATAAGGGGATGAAAGTTTAAAGATATTATGAGGCATCAATGAGTCAACTCGGGAAGGTGGAAGGTTCTTTGTGTGAGCAGTTGATTGTTATAGGTAGGGAGAAAACTGATTTGACCAATATTATGGCAAGTCTTATGAGAGATCTTCAAGCTTCATTGGAGACTGATGAGGAACTTGAAGCTTGTTTATCTCAATTCGAGATTGACCTTGAACGTTCTCGAGAGGTCAAGGTCACTTTAGAGGACACATCTAAGAAGGTTGAAAATATGTTTCTCGATCCAACATTAAGTAACATTGAAAGGCAAGGAATAGGTTATGACGGTGCATTCACTTACCATGTCGCTCCCGAACCGGTTCCCGAGTTTGTAATGGATCCTTATGCCCTCATCTTAACCCACCAGGAGAACCAAGGAGATCTTGTCCTGGGCATTTTGAGCAAGGTAGACCCAAGCCTATTTATGTTTGTACCCATTACAAATAAAGAGGTCACCTTAGAGAGTTTATTTTAAGCTAGGGAGATTTTCTCACACGCGTGTTCCCCGATATTCTCCCACACGAGTTCACTCATATTCCCACACTCGCTCCCATACGCGTTACTATTCATGCTCCCACACATGATTTTAGAGATTTTGAGAGTTTTTGAGAGAAATTTGAGTAATTAGTCAAGACTTAAAAATATTTGATGGAGAAATTTCATAGGATTTCTTCTCTTTTTGAGAACTCCTTTAGGCCTAATGATTGAGGTCGAAACTTATTTCTAGAATAGGGTGATTATCATGTTCATATCTTATATCCATATTGATAGATTGTATCATCATTGTATTGATATTTTTTCTTTTTGATATATTTGAAAAATTACCAAAATATTTTCACTTTTTTATGAAAAAGTTTAAGAACTCCAAAAAGATTTTCGATTTTTAAGAAAAAGTTGAAAAAGATTTTATTTCTGATAAAAAATTTGAAAAAAACAAAAAAAAAAACTTTATTTTTCACCGTATATGGATGAACATTTAAGATATTAGGATCAACCCTTCATTCCATCCACTCACATGGCTTTTTTGTTGTGTTTTCAAACATGAATTTATTTCGTTGGTGTGCTTAATAATGTGTGGATAACATTGTGTTGATCATTGATTATTACGCTCTAAATTTTAGACTCCTTGTCACCTTTATTGTACACGTGCATGGACTTTTTGAACATCGTACTTACTTATCATGTGTCGAATATGATCTTCTCATCTCAATTCAACTTAATAACGAACTAAATGTAAAAAGAGATAAGTTGTGCATGTAAAAGCCATTGCCTGGATTTCATTTCCCGAAAATATTGATATATGTTAAGTAATGGAAAGGGGCTATGAAAGAGAAAAATTCTCTTTACATTTAAAACCACCATTTGTAAAAAGAGCCTAAAAAGGTTAACAGCACATGAAAAAGAGAAGTGCCAAGGCCATTTAGTTTATATTCATTGATACTTATCTACCTATGAGCATTATGATTTCTTCAAAATATTTAAGAGAGAATTCTTATATATGTAAGATTATGAAGGAGTTATATAGTGGAAGATCAATGGGTTTTCACAACATTTTAGTTCAACAGTGTTGAGTTATATAGTGGAAGATCAATGAGTTATATAGATGAGTCAATTTCATTTAAGTTCAACATCTTACACCTAGGTTGAAATTGAGTTCTTCCTTTAGAAGTGCCTAATGACTTCGTGCACCTATGTTATGTATGTTTATGTTGATTTGCCTATGGAAAATGTTCACACAATTACATTTCATTTTCACGATTCGAATATTTTAGTGTTATTCCATGGTGACTATGTGTTTTTTACTTATATGTACAATGTATATCTTATACTTGAAAAAAAAAAACTCAAAAATAGTTGTTTTCTAGGGGGAGAACACTATACCTTTTAAGATTATCATTGCATGTGTGTTATTGATATCTTGCTTATTCATGTGATGCATATTATTCATGATTAGATTCAACTTCTTTGTCTATTACGGACAAATGGGAGAGAATAATTTGAGGGGTGTTTATTTATTTTTTAAAACTCATATGCATTATGATGTTTCTTTTATCTCATGTGTATAGGTCATTTTACCTTGATGATGGATTCATTGACTACACAAGATGAAATTTTCTGTGAAGACTTATACATTTATGCATTTTCGTTTCTTGATGTGGAAGGGCATTAGTTATATTAGTCTTTAGGAGTCAATTTGGCTTCGATTTTTATTTTGTACCAGAGTAGCCAAAGGGGGAGATTTTTAAGAGCAAGTTTTATAATTGCTCAGTTTATTTTTTTATTTGGCTGATCCCATTATAGACACACTACACCATCATGACTACTTATACGTATTCAAAGACAAATTTGAAGACTTTTGGGAAGATTGAATAATTATCCGTCTCAACAACATTCAAAAGAGTTATGGTAGTTTGGTAAAGACTTTATTTTTCTAGGGTTTTACTTTTTTAAATAGTTTGCACTTCAATTTTTTTTTTTAAATCCACATTAACTCATTGGAATGAGATTTTCTTTTCATTCAAACGAGTTACACTATTTGTTTAGAATGAGATTCCAAATGTTCAAATGAAATCGGGAATGACGCCTTTTTGTCAGTTTTGGAATGTTATTCGAAGTCTCGTTGGAATTCGTTCAAACGATATGGGGTACATCATTAGAACAAACCCATGATTTAATGAGATGATTTTTTGTCAAGTACTAGAATGCCCCTCGAAATGTCATTGGAAGCCTGATCGAACAAAAAAGGGTACGTCATTCTAACGAGGTACCATGTCATTTGAACGAGCGTGCAAGATTTTGTTTTTTAATTAAATCTGATTCAAATCGCTTAAGTTTATCCTTTAGTAACAAACTTCTTTATAAAAAGAGATGTGGGATTAAAGTCTTTTAGGACTCTTTTGAAAGGCTTTTCGAACCCTTTAAGAGTTCCTTTTGTGATCAAACTTTACAATTTTTCATCCAAGCCCCTTGGAAATTTAGAGATCAGTTTATCAAATCAGAAAAAATATACTTGTTGTTCAAAGACTCTTATAGAGTTCATATCTACTGTTGATTTATGGAGCAAAGTCTCTACTACTGAAGAAGACGGTTGATCAATGGATACCGAGGGAAGACTACTTTCTGTAGGTGGTGATGGACTGTGCCGTTACTGTAGAAGACGTGGAGAACTGCGCGTTATAGTTATAGAGATAAGTATTCTGCAGGTCATCTAGTGTCTGTCAATTCTTGTACTCAGATGAAATAGAGGTTTTGCTTGAAAGAAATGCTTCCTTACTTCTTCGCATGTTTGCTTATTTGGCTCGACTTATTTAATTTTGTCAACATCATTGCTTACACACTGTTGATGTAAAAAATTAGACTATCTCTAATTATTCAATCACAGATAAAAATAAATAAGACAAAAGAATTTTAAAGTGGTTCAGCCTTATAAGAATGGCCTACGTCCACTGTTTTTGTTATTGCTGACTGTTTGGGAATTCTCGATAACAGGTTTTACCAAGAAATTCTGAGTCCCCTACAATGAGGATGATACAATGTATTTATAGCCATGAGGCTGTACATGTGAATCTGTAATACATAGATGGCCAATAGGCGTGTACATCTGTATGACAATAATAAGCATTTAATGCGCAGTCAATATGTTTATTATCCTGACATTAATGCTCTGTGCGAGATGCAGCTCGGACCGCCTAAGCTGCGCGGACCGCCTGAGTAGCTCAGTACTTATGAGTTGCTCGGTGCAGTAATGTTCCTCGGAGAACACTTGTTTCTCGGAGTGTCTGAGTTGGTCGGTGCGGTTGAGTTCCTCGAAGTCAAGGAGATGTTCAAAAAATGCTTGTCGGTGTCATGTAGATTGACACGTGTCTTCACATAATTAATCCACGTCAGCAGGCTAAATTTTGGTATCAATAGAAGCCCCCAATGTTTCATAGTTCGAGGTTGAGGAGTGTGGAACATTCTTCTCAAAATATGGCGAGATTAAATGGTCATCCTGAATTTTAGGAGTGCTTTCCTTGTATTTATTTTTCCTTTAGAATTCATAGAATCAAACTTTTCAAATTTTCTAACTGCTTCGATCTCCGTGCCCTGTTTGTCTTTTTAGCCACCGGTAGCACAAACGTCTTTCTTTGTAATCATTATTTTTACCCATTCCCAAGATGAGGTATTTAAGCGTTGCAGAAAATCCTATTGTCTTTTACTTTTTCAAATTTGTATCTTTGAGTTCTCCATTTCTGCTCTATCTTGTGCGTTCATTCCTTCCATCGTTCGTTGTCAATTGATCCATCCTTTTTCTGTAAGATCTCCTTCCTTCTTTTTTATTTCTTTTATTCATCATGGTTTTACATTATTGAGTCGCTTGATAAATTTCGTTCTGATTTCTCTATTCCTGCATGGGTCGTTTTGGAAGAACTTTCTGAACCTGCAGATTATTTTCGTTTGGCTGGGGGACATTGGTTCCTGAGTCTCTTAGTAGCTGAATGTGGCTTTTCTTTTCCTCTAAACCCCTTGTGTCTGGAATTTTGTTAATATTTTGACGTGGTACCTGCGAAAATAGCCCCCAATACATAGAGAATAGTTAATGGGGTTCATAAGTTAAATCAGATTCATGGAACTCATATAGGAATTCTAGAATTTATGTTTTGCTATAGATGGGCCGTCAGCAACAGTAGTTTTTATTTGAAACCTAGGTTTTTAAATAGGTCTTTAGTTGTCAATCTCCCCGATGCCAACAAGGATTACTTCGAGCATGGTGTTGTTATGAAAAATTGGCAACATGCTCCACTAATTGGAAATGATGTGTATTAGGGTCCTAGATGCCCTCCCTACAGCAATGGGATAGGTCGTTTTTATTTTATTTTATTTTATTTTATTTTTGAAATTATGCTTTCTTTGTGTTTGATAAAATGTGTCACTGATATTTTAATTTTTATTTATCTACAGTTGACAGCAAAATAAGGTCTCCAAAAGAGACATAATTTAATTTAAAGCATCTGAAACTTATCTGGGGTTTGCATCAAACTGTTGCCGACGAACATATAAGAATAGCTTTGTACTTGTTGAAGTACAAGAGTTACACCTCGTCTTTTACTGTTCGCCGAGTGATAGAACTAGCACCAACTTCTGAAGGTTCTTCTCCTGAATCACATATTCCTCTCAGTGATAGAATGAAGAGAAGAAGCTCTCCTTCCCTCTTCGATAAATCTGCCTCTACTGCTGGAGAGGCAAAGAAAAGTAAGAAAGATGTCCCAGAAGAAGGGACAATACAAATTGATGCACCTCCTCCAGCTGCTACTAAGGAGGTTGCCGAGAAGCCCCAGTGGCTCCTAGCAAAGTCATTGATGTCTCTCCTCCAAGTGAGGTTATAGATATATCCCCGACTAAGACCACATCCTTGGTCGAGAATGTTCCTGCTTCTACGAGGAAGTTGAAGAAAAGCTCCTCAGTCAATTTTGCTGAATCCAACTCTCAGCCTCTAACTACTGGATGTGGTGTTCCCACTTTCGTTGCTCCGAGCTCTGCCATGAGCTCGATGAAATCTTAGATCATCCCCGAGATCTAAGGTATTGAAGAAAATCTTTCTCGGGAGAGGGTTACTACCTTGGCTACTCAACATATTGCCTCTATACGTATTACTATTTTAAACTTTTATTTTTCAATGTTATGTCCCTGCACTGACTTACAATTATTTTCTTTTTCCAGTTGGTAACATGCTTTAATACTATTCTGAAGAAGGATGAAGCCATCAAGTCGTTAATCTCCTCGGGAGGTGTAGAGGAGGCTTTTACTGGATTATCCCAATCTTTAAAGGATTCTCGTCAGAAGTATGATGCAGACAAAGTTGCTTGGGGGAAGAAACTAAAAGCCACTGAGCAAGAGAGAGATAAAACTGTTGAAGTTTCTAAGGAGTTAGAGAGGAAAATGACAGAGTTTAAGAAGAAGAATGAAGAGCTTGAAGAAAATCTCAAGAACGCTGGAGAGCTTGAGACCAATCTTAAAATCGCTGAAGAGGAACTGGGCAAACTCCGTGAAGCTGATCGTCAGAAAGAAGAGGCAGAAAGGAAATTAAAAGTTGCCGAGGAACTTCTATCTGAGAAGCTTTCCTCGGAGAAGGTGAAAAGGAAACTGGCTGTGAAAAAGTCCTTCAGTGCTGGCTGGGACAAAGGTTGGAATAAGGGTTTGGCTGCCATGATCTCACAAATGGAGTATAGCAGCCTCAAATACTTCAGGGATGGTTGGGTTGCTTCTCTGAGAGAGACGAACATCGATGAGAATTCAGACTTATTTTAATGACACATTCCTGTCCCCCTCCTTCTCCCGGGGAAGAAGAAGAGGACGAAGCTGCCTCCGAGGAATCCTCTATGATGGTTGGGGATCAGGTCCCTACTGTTAAACTTTGCTACGAACAGCCCCAACCAACTATTACTCCTACCGAGCAGCTTCAATCTACCAGCACCCTTGTTGAGAAAATGCCAATATCCTCCAAGCAACCAACCTCCTCATCTCAGCATTCTGAGGAAGTCGCAAAACACAAGGAGAAGGTGTAGAGTTTCTCGGGCTTTATTTGTATTATTTCTTTTGAATGTAACCCTGAACCTTGTACTTATCTTTTGATGAATAAAAAATCGAGTTTTTATTGTTCATGTTGACTTTCTTCATCCAGCTCTGCCTTTATCATTTATTAATCCTATTTATTGCTTCTCTTTGCTAGTTTATAGCCAGGATGGAACTCTTGTCACCTCACGATACTGAGTTGATGAAAAAATGTAATGAATATTTCAAAGCTGGCCATACAGGTTTGGATGAATAAAATTTTTTTGATATGCTGGGCTCAGATGCTTCAGAGCGAGCAATTGAAGCCTACCAGTATTTAAAGTGTCTGCTCGACCGTGCAGTGGCTAACAATGTAGCATATTATGAGATGATTGAAAACCTCCAGGGTACTCTTGAGGAGCTCCAACAACAATATAAGGAATCGATAGCCCTTTTGCACTAGGGATATGAGAAGAAGTATCAACAGCTAAGTGCTGATAAGGGATATAATAAGTTGGTTGCTTCCTATGACATGAAGGAGAGAACTCTAAAGACCGAGGTCGAAGAGCACAGGCAGATAGCTAAGTATCTGGAGCAGGAAAATAATAACATGTGAGGATAGGTATCTCAACTAAAGTCTGGAGCCTCTACCTCGAGTGCTTTGGTCCCTGTGAACGACGAGGGGTTCTCTTTCTTGGAGGTCAAAAATGCCAATCTGAGAGATGAATTAGAAACCTTGAAGAGGATTGGGCCTTCTACTTCTCGGGGACGAGCAAGAGCTTCTCAGATTACTATTGAAGAATAAAGAACTCAATCGTCCCTGGAGAATAAAGCCTTCCAATTGATGGCAAAGAACCAGTCATTAGCTGAGATATCTAAGAAGATTCAAGCCTTTGACGAGCAACTGGCTGTTCAAAATTCGGCCTTGGAGAATAAAACGAATCTGGTAAAGAATCTCCACGAGCAATTAGAAAGATTGACCTACCAGTTTCACAAGCACCTAGAGAGTTCTGGATGGCTAGTTATAATGAAACCCTCTATCATCTTGACGATCGGATCTAGTAGTCGAACAACGAGGGGTATAGGCAAGGATGGCCGAATGCCTTGGGTGTGCTGCAGCTAGAACAAAGTCACTATTTATGGGATTACCACAATCCTGGGTTGCTTGACCTTCCAGTGCCTCCTTTCAAGCTTGATATTAGCTGGATTCCTGCTCGGGCCATTCCACAATGCCTAATTTCAAAGTATCTCGGTGACTATAGTCTTCATTCCAACTTCGAGACATCTCGCCCAGAGTACCTTCTTGATTGGCCATCAGTAATTAATATAAGGATGCTCAAAGATATCAACTTCATAAATTCCCCCTAGTCTTTAGATGATCCTCCTGCTGGTGAAGAACATGTTTGAAAGGCACAGGGGAAGAAACCAATAGAATAGGGTTCCTGATGTAATAATTTCTTATGTATTTCATTCTTAATGTATTCTATTCTGGATTTAATGAAAAACTTATAGTTTTCTTTGCAATATTGATTGTCATTGTCTTGTAAACTTCTCTTTTATTTACTAATGAATGTGCATGTATATCTGTTAAAAAGATAACAATATTTTTTGCTATTTTAAATTTCCGACCAACTAGAGTTGGTGAAAATTTTATTATTGACTATTCTGAATTTGTGATAATCATTTAACGATTAACCAAAGTTGATGATATTTTGTTTCCCGACCAACTTAGAGTTGGTGGTAAAAATGTTACAAGTATAAAAAATTTTATTTTATTTTTTATTGTAATGACTTATCATTTATTAATGCTAAGCCATCAGATGACTTTTATCACATAATCCTGCTTTGTTAAAAAAAATTCTCTACCAACTCTAGTTGGTAGATTTGTATTCCCGACCAACCTTAGTTAGTGGATTTTCTTCCCAACCAACTGTAGTTGGTGATTCTAGGCTTTTTTATTCCCGACCAACCTAAGTTGGTGGATTTTCTTCCCAACCAACCGTAGTTGGTAATTCTGGGATATTTTATTCCCGACCAACCTTAGTTGGTGGATTTTCTTCCCAACCAACCGTAGTTGGTAATTATGGGATTTTTTTTCTATTTCCGACCAACCTTAGTTGGTGGATTTTCTTCCCAAGCAACTGTAGTTGGTGATTCTGGGCTTTTTTATTCCTGACCAACCTTAGTTGGTGGATTTTCTTCCCAACCAATCGTAGTTGGTAATTCTGGGATTTTTTTTATTCCCGACCAACCTTAGTTGGTGGATTTTCTTCCCAACCAACCGTAGTTGGTAATTCTGGGATTTTTATTCCCGACCAAACTTAGTTGGTGGATTTTCTTCCCATCCAACTGTAGTTGGTAATTCTAGGATTTTTATTCCCGACCAACCTTAGTTGGTGGATTTTCTTCCCTACCAACCGTAGTTGGTAATTCTGGGATTTTTATTCCCGACCAACCTTAGTTGGTGGATTTTCTTCCCAACCAACCGTAGTTGGTAATTATGGGATTTTTTTTCTATTTCCGACCAACCTTAGTTGGTGGATTTTCTTCCCAACCAACTGTAGTTGGTGATTCTGGGCTTTTTTATTCCCGACCAACCTTAGTTGGTGGATTTTCTTCCCAACCAATCGTAGTTGGTAATTCTGGGATTTTTTTTATTCCCGACCAACCTTAGTTGGTGGATTTTCTTCCCAACCAACCGTAGTTGGTAATTCTGGGATTTTTATTCCCGACCAAACTTAGTTGGTGGATTTTCTTCCCATCCAACTGTAGTTGGTAATTCTAGGATTTTTATTCCCGACCAACCTTAGTTGGTGGATTTTCTTCCCAACCAACCGTAGTTGGTAATTCTGGGATTTTTTTATTCCCGACCAACCTTAGTTGGTGGATTTTCTTCCCTACCAACCGTAGTTGGTAATTCTGGGATTTTTATTCCCGACCAACCTTAGTTGGTGGATTTTCTTCCCAACCAACCGTAGTTGGTAATTCTGGGATTTTTTTATTCCCGACCAACCTTAGTTGTTGGATTTTCTTCCCAACCAACCGTAGTTGGTAATTCTGGGATTTTTATTCCCGACCAACCTTAGTTGGTGGATTTTCTTCCCAACCAACCGTAGTTGGTAATTCTAGGATTTTTTTTATAGCTGTGTAGTGTGTAGCACTAGTACTTTGAAAAATTTTCAACAAAAGGAGAGAATTGGGAAAAACATCCACAACTTTTATTCATATTGAAGAAAACTGCATTACATAGGAATCCCTAACTACTGGTAATATTTGTGAAGATGCTCTGCATTCCATGCATTCTTAAACTCCTTTCCTTCTAAAGTTTCAATCCTATATGTCCCTGGTCGAATAACCTCTGTTACTCGATAAGGCCCATGCCAATTATCTTCCAGTTTGTTGTGCTTTTGAATCACTTTCTTTAGCACATAGTCTCCTTCCTTCAAATCGCATTTCTTCACTTTCTTGTTGTAGAACAGAGCTGTTCATTGTTGGTATGTAGCATTCCTGATTGCTGCTTCTTCTCTAACTTCCTCGAGCATATCCAAGTCTAGTCTTCTTATTAAGTCACTGACAGGGGAATTGAAATTCAGCACTCTGTGTGTTGGGAGGCCCAGCTCGACAAGTATAATAGCTTCACTTCCAAATGTCGGCATGTATGGAGATTCTCCAGTTGCTGATCGGGGAGTAGTACGATAAGCCCACAGTACAGAATGTAACTCGTTGATCCAGTTTGCCTTCGCATCATTCAGTCTTTTCTTCAAACCATTCAGCAACGTTCTGTTCGTCACCTCAGTTTGTCCATTGCTTTGGGGATGGACTTGTGCAGAATGGATCTTCAAGATGTTTGGCTGATGGAAATAGGCAGCGAATTCCTCGTTATCGAACTGAGTTCCATGGTATGTGATGAATGCATGAGGGAGACCATATCTACAAATGATATTACTCCATATAAATTAATACACCTTGTCATACGTCATATCAATGAGAGTCTCGGCTTCAACCCATTTAGTAAAGTAGTCCACTGCGACTATGAGATATTTAAATCTTCCCCTCGTCATTGGAAGTGGATCGACCAAGTCTATTCCCCACATGTCAAATGGACAAGGGGAAGTAATGGGTGCTAATAATGCTTGGGGAGTTCTTGATAGAGGAGAAGCGTTAACACTTGTCACATTTCTTGGCATAGGCTATACAATCAGCCCTCATAGTTGGCCAATAGTATCCTTGCGTCATTATTCTTTGCAAAAGTGTCTGACCTGGTATATGGGCTCCACATGACCCTTCATGGACCTCTTCAATCAAATCTTTCATCTCAGAGGGATGCACACATCTTTGCAATCCTGCTATAATTCCTCGTCTGTATAGAATACCATTAGTCAGTACATAACGAACAACTTTAAACTCTAGTTTTTTGGCTATAAGTTTGTCAGTTGGTAATTCCCCCTTCCTCAATATATTCCCTAATGGGATCCATCCAAGATGGTCCTAAATCAAGGGTAATAAATTTTATCGTCGGATCTTGATCTATGCTCCGACTAGCCAGGATTTCTATTAGGATTGTTCTTCGTAGCTCGGCGTGAGTTGCTGAAGCTAACCAAGCTAAGGCATCTGCTCTTGCATTCTCCAATCTTGGTATTCTAATTATCTGCACTGCCATTAGACTTGATAAAATCTTCATAGCTTTTGCATGATACTTCATCATTAATTCTCATTTAACTTCATATACCCCAAACATTTAATTCACGATTAGTTGTGAGTCACTGAATACGATGACCTGCTCTGCTCCCATGGTTTTTGCTAAACTAAGACCTGCAATCATAGCTTCATATTCAGCCTCATTATTAGAACACTTGAATTA
This sequence comes from Sambucus nigra, assembly GCA_949130495.1. Taxonomy (NCBI): domain Eukaryota; kingdom Viridiplantae; phylum Streptophyta; class Magnoliopsida; order Dipsacales; family Adoxaceae; genus Sambucus; species Sambucus nigra. The sequence goes on along the minus strand of OX422211.1, from coordinate 183,388,361 downwards.
GAAGCGCAAAGCATACTCCACATCAACTTCATCTGGGCTGTTCAAAACAATCCCTGCTCCACTACCTGTAGTGTACGAAGATCCATCTACATACGAATTCCATATAGGTATATTATTATAAAACTATTGGTTGGACAGAGTTCCTTGGTGGAATATTTGTTGCTTCCTTACATCCTCCTCTAACACCTCTTGCTGCTCGTCGACCATCTTCTCCTGCTCGTCAACCACCTTAAGCTGATCGGGGTTTAAATTTGGTCGGCATTCAGCTTTTGCTCCTCAGGGGTGTCAGGATAGGTGAACTCTGCAAGAAAATCTGCTACTTCTTGTCCTTTGAGCGACGATCTAGGCTCATAAACTACGTCATATTCACCAAGTTCTACTGCCCAGTACATCAATCTTCCTGACTTTTCTAGTTTATGAAAGAGCTTACCTCAATGGCATATCAGTATACACAACTATGATATGAGCTTGGAAGTACGGCCTCATTCTCCTCCTTGCCTCGATCAATGCTAGTGCCAACTTTTCCAGTCTTGGATATCTGATCTCTGCTCCTCGGAAGGCCTTGCTAGTGTAATAGATCAGTTTTTGCACACCATCCTCCATTCTTATCAATGCCGAGCTAACTGCATTCTTTGACACTGCCAAATACAAGTACAATCTTTCTCCCATCACTGGCCTGGACAATAGTGGAGGTGCTCCAAGATATTTCTTTAGTTCTTGAAAGGTCTTCTCTCATTCGTCATTCCATTCAAACATTTTTTGGAGTGTTTTGAAGAATGGGAGGCATCTATTCGTTGCTTGTGATACAAATCTATTAAGTGCTGCAACTCACCTAGTGAGACTTTATACTTCCTTCTTCGTCATTGGAGATCGTAATCCCAACAGAGCCTTTATCTTCTCTGGGTTTGCTTTGATTCCTCGTTGATTGACAATATACCCGAGGAACATGCCTTCTCGTACTCCGAATATGCACTTGGTGGCATTCATCTTCATTTTATATTTATTTAGTTGATCGAAGTTCTGTCCTAAGTCAATTAGATGGTCAGTAGCTCTCTTGCTCTTCGTCATCATATCATCAACATAAACTTCCATATTGCAACTGATTTGTTCTGCAAAGACTTTGTTCATCAGTCGCTGATATGTTGCACCTGCATTTTTCAAACCAAAATGCATAACATTATAAGAGTAAGTTACTCTAGGGGTAATGAAAGAGGTACTCTCCCTATCTTCAGGTTTCATTTTAATTTGGTTGTATCCAGAATAAGCATCCATGAAGCTCAACAGCTCGTGTTCCGAGGTAGCATCTACTAATTGATCAATTTTGGGCAAGGGAAAATGATCATTTGGGCATGCCTAGTTGAGGTCGGTGAAGTCTACACATATCCTCCACTTGTTGTTCTTTTTCTTCACCATCACCACATTTGCTAACCAGTCTGGATATTTAACATCTTCAATAAAGAAAGCTTTTTAGAGTTTCTCGACCTCCTCTTGTATAGCTTGGTTCTTCTCGGGGTTGAACACTCTTCTTCTTTGCTTCACTGGCGTGATCTCCTTATTCACATTGATCTCGTGACATAAGAAATTTGGGTCTATCCCTGGCATGTCCTCGTGACTCCATGAAAAAGTTTGTTTTCTGTTTTTTAGAAAAACTATTAATTCCTATTTTAGTGAGGCATCCAACGACGAACCTATTTGAGTTGTTCTTTTCGGGTGTTCGTCGTTCAGAATGATATTTTCAGTAGCTTCCACCATTTGACCTTTCACGAGTTGCGAATTGTCTCTAGGATCCAATGTTTCAATCTCTGCACCTTCATCCACTTGATAGGTAGTAGTCTTTTTCTTGGATTCCTCTAATTATTCCTACTCGGTAGATGAATAGTAGCATTCCCGAGATACTTTTTGGTCACCCTTCACGACTCCCACTCCAAAATTGGTTGGAAATTTCAGGCATTGATGTACAGTAGATGGTACTGCTTCGAACTTCTTCAATCCTACCCTTCCCATTATGATATTGTAAGCTGACTGGATATTCTTATCCATTACGAAAAAGCGCACTCTTTTTGTTCGACAAGCAGTCCATGTGCCGATGAACATATCCAACTTGATCGTCCCAAGTGGAAAAACTTTCTCGCCAGCAAAACCGAGGAGAGGCCTTTGATAAGGCTCCAATTGAGACATCTTTAGATTTAAGCTGCCTAAGCCTGAGTAGAACATAATATCCGCCGAGCTACCATTATCAACCAGTACTCCTGAAATCATCACTTCCTTCATCCTCATTTTGATCACCAGTGGGTCATCATGAGGATATAGGACACCTGTGAGGTCGTTCTTGGAGAAATCGATGACCAGTTTTTCCTTATTTACCTTCCTCGAGCGATCATCTTCAGCTAAATTTATTCGTTGAATATATGAACAAGCTTGAGCCTCATTGAGGTAATCTTGTCTTTCTGCTGTAAGGTCTCCACCTCCTGCATCTCCGCCTGTAATAACATTACAATCAAATAACCCAAAACAAATTGAGAATACCGAACGTTCTGGCTGTCTCGGTCTTTTGGAGAGGTCGGGGTCATCTTCTGGATCATCTTCGTGATATCTTTTCTTGTATTCTTTTGTTCGTCGAGGATATCTAGACCTCTGTCTTGCTCGGTCATTTCTCTTTCCTACATTTCTCAGATCAACATATTTAGTCAGCTTTCCTCGTCTAATGAGTGCTTCGATTTCATTCTGAAGAGCTATGTAATTTTTAGTCGTGTGACCATGGTCTTTGTGGAACTCGCAATATTTGGCCTTATTCTTCTTATCCGGGTCTGACTTCATTTTCTCTGGACAGTTTAGCTCCTCGCTGTTCTTGATTTCTTCCAGAACATGGTTTATGTCTACCTTCAAAGGAGTATAATTTTCAAATTTCTTCAATACTTCCCATGATGGCTTTGCTTTTGACTGCTTGTCACCACCATTGTTCTTATGCTCTTTCTTTTTAGTCTTGTCAGCCTCCACCTTGGTCTCTTTAGTATCCATATTCTTCTTCGAAGCCATAGCCTCCTCGACATTCATGATCTTGGCCGCTTTTGCCATTAATTCTGACATGGTTCTGGGTGGATCTTTGGCCAAAGTATAGTACAACTTGTTGGGAAGCAACCCACTCATCAAATCAGTAATCGCTGTCTTTTCCTCGTAATCAATAACTTCGAGCTTCTCGTTATTGAAACGAGTTATATAATCCCTGGTGCTCTCACCCGCTTTTTGTCTAACACTTAACAAATGTGCTACTCGTTTAACTGGTTTCGCTCCAAAACAAAAATTTCCAATGAAGAGCTCGGCCAGTTGAAAGAAAGTTGAAATCTTACCCCGAGGAAGATTATTATACCATATTTGAGCAGATCCGGTAAGAGTTCTCGAAAATGCCCTACATCTCATCTCATCTGGCACAGCATAGATGTCAGCAGCAGCTTGGTATTGTTCTATGTGAAGGATGAGGTCAGTTTTTCCATCATATTTAGGAGTCACGACAGGTGATTTGAATTTTGATGGTGTGGAAAAATCCATAATTATTTGGATAAAAGGGGTCCCTTGGAAAAAAGTTATTTGTAGAGGATTCTTGGCCTTAGCCATTTCCCCTAGTCTATCCTCTAACCTTTGAATAGAGCCTTTCCACCCATCCTTTCCCTCCTGAGGCCTGTTGGTTCGAGCAACTGATCATGTTGAATTCGCTTCCTGGGATATTTCATGAAGAGCAATTGGTCGTGATTGGGCAGAACCTTCTCTTAGGTCAGATGGTCGTCGACAGTTCCTCGACACAGTCTTAGGAGGACTTCTATTCGTCCTAGGACCCAAACGATCAAAAGGTGAGACCCTACTTAATCTTTCCAGTGCCCTAGTCCTTTCTGGAGATAGAGTGATATTTTGTTCAGTATCAGTAGCTCGTACTGATGAAGTGTGACCAGGTTGATAAGAAAAATCCTCATATCTCTCAGTGCGATACGAATCGGCACGTTTAGATCGATATTCCTCTGAGAGTAACATTCACCTAGAAGGCCACCGTATATTTCTTTGAACACTTCGGTGTCCTGAATGAATAGATGCTCCACCCTGGACAGTTTGTATGAGTTGTCACATGGTTTCTTGCATGGCCGTTTGGCCCTGGGCCAAATTAGCCATTATTCCAGCCAGATCTTGGACATTTGGTGGAGCAGATGGATTTGGGAGGTTTCCAGCGTTTTGATTGCTGGATTCAGGATTGTCAGCCATTGATGATGAATTATTTTTGTGAAAAAAAAATAATTACAGTCGTTTCCCATAGGCGGCGCCAATCTGTTGATGTAAAAAATTAGACTATCTCTAATTATTCAATCACAGATAAAAATAAATAAGACAAAAGAATTTTAAAGTGGTTCAGCCTTATAAGAATGGCCTACGTCCACTTTTTTTGTTATTGCTAACTGTTTGGGAATTCTCGATAACAGGTTTTACCAAGAAATTCCTAGTCCCCTACAATGAGGATGATACAATGTATTTATAGCCATGAGGTCGTACATGTGAATCTGTAATACATAGCTGGCCAATAGGCGTGTACATCTGTATGACAATAATAAGCATTTAATGCACAATCAATCTGTTTGTTATCCTGACATTAATGCTCTGTGTGAGATGCAGCTCGGACCGCCTGAGTAGCTCGGTACTTATGAGTTGCTCGGTGCAGTAATGTTCCTCGGAGAACACTTGTTGCTCGGAGCGTCTGAGTTGGTTGGGGAGGTTGAGTTCCTCGAAGTCAAGCTGATGTTCAAAAAATGCTTATCGCTGCCATGTAGATTGACACGTGTCTTCACATAATTAATCCACGTCAGCAGGCTCATTTTGGTATCAACACACACTAAATTAATTTAAATTAAATTTGCTAAAATTTGAATTTGTGTGTGTTTGGCTTAAGATGAGAATCAATCCATGGGATCCACATGTTCTCAATAACCATAAAACACTAAGTCCTCAATATCCAAAATGTGATCATGTGATTACGGTGATGAAAAAAGTACGACTTTAAAATTTTGAATGTTGATAAATATTTTTAATAGAATGAGGATCGTAATGATGGTCACAAAAAAAACTGGGAAATCAGAATAAGACAATCTAACAAACCGAGGGCACATGAGTGTACTATACACTTATAAAATGTACATTTAATTTTAGAGGAAAATCGTAGTAGGTTCCTATATGAAGAAAATATTTCCATACTAAGTGTGAAATTACCAGTTTTTAAGCAAAAATCAAAATGTGAGTTGGTCTCTTGCATTATCTTATATGTGGAAGTGTTTATGCAAAAATATTGTATGTAAATAAACTTTTTAATGAAAGGTGGATTGTGTTTCACTTAGCCTTAATATTATCGCAATCTTAGAAGTGGTACCAAATATGAAGTCAAATTTCTCCCCAAGTTCCCCCTATTTTAAATTAAAAAGAGGCAAACTTAAAAAGGAAAGGAAGATTCACATTTTTTGAGATAGTCATGTTCCATAAACTAACGTGGAGTAACATGTAATAGATTTTCACTTCGAAAATAAAGATTCAATAATATCCTATCTTTCTCGAACATTGTGAAGCCTCATTGTATTTCATTCATTTCTCATTTTGGTGTTTCATTCACTTCTACAATGATACACTAAGAGTTCAAAAAATCATCATGTCATCTCTCTATCCCCCCCCCCCCCCTTCTCTCTCTCCCTCCCTCACTTCCTGTGTATGTGTAAGTTGTCTCTTAAGAGAAAATTCCTGCTTCTTATTCTGTTTATTTTTTTCTTCTTATATCTTTATATCTTGACAATACTTGATAACTAGGGAAACCACTGGAGGCTAAAATGACGGTTCAATATCCCAGAATGGTGAAGTTTTTCGATGAGTACACTAGTTTGTTTCATGTCGCCAATGACACTTTCATTCGTTTTCAAGTCATTATTGATGCATGGATTAATTTCTCCCAAAAATATGATAATTTTGGTATTTGAATTTTTGATAATTCGGGTAAATGATTTTTGTTAATGCTTAAATTAAAATCAACAATAGAGTTTTTGATATTTTAAGGTTTTGTGTTTGTTTTACTTTTGATAAGTAAAAATAATTAATGAAAACGTTTTTGTCGGATTAAATTTTTACACCATCGTGTTCATTCTATGAAAATATATATATATGAGTTTTTAGTGTTACTATACTTGAGAAAAAATTAATAAAAAATGTTTATAAAGATAGTTTATGTTATTCTCAAAATATATGAATATTATGTTTAAAAATGTACTTTTAATAACTATGCCCTAAATTAAAAATCATGTCATGAGAAAGCTCTTGATTTTTATATTTGCAATATTAAAAGGAAGTTTTATCACTTGTTAATGTACGTGTATGTTTGGGTTCTTGAGTAAAGGTGATAAAGGTATGTATCTATACTTCAAGCATAAAGGGTCTTTCATCTTATTTTATACACATTTGAACATGTTTTTTAGTATTAGTAAGAAGTATATTAATTGAGAATAGTGTTCCATAAACTACTAGCGAAAAGTAGAATTTTTAAAATGAAATTAAAAATATCCACCATAGTAATATTCCAAGGTCATGCACACACATGGCACTCATAAGGACTATACACACTGATGGTTAAATTCATATATTACAATTTTGGACTTAAGCCTCAAATGTTGTATATTGACCCACACATGTTATTTCAGTAATTTCGTAAAAGAATGAATACAAACGTTGAGAGTAAACTTTGATGAATGAAATAAGAATAATTATTACATAAATAATTATTGATACGTTAATCCATTAACAAGGATAAAAGTTTGTGTGAGTGATATTTGTGATTGTCTCCAAAACCCTATATCAAGCTTTAACCCAATGATGTAGCAGTAATTGATATAAGTAGTTAGTCGGCTAGCCAAATATGGGTCGGGGTGGTACAAATGAAACTAAGAACATAATTAGGTAAGTGTAATCCATGCTACTGATTGATATGGCATATATAAGAAAGAGGAAAATTTTTCTTTCATTATAATAAAAATTTTGTACTCTCGAGGTACCACATATTACGTTTCATTAATATTTCACATACAATTAATATGCAACATAAGTTCAATTGCGCCTATGGACATGTGATCCTTAAAGTTGAGATGAAAGATATGTTATGACTTTCGGTGGACCCGAACTAGTTCCTAACTAACTAGATGTAAACCCGAGCGATGCGAAAACAATTACATCATGAGATAAATTCGAGATATGTTTAAGTTTACAATAACTAAAATGGAATGGTTTCCAATGGATTTAACGACAAAGATAACGGTATGAAAATAATTGAAATATCAAATCTAGGTTTGTAAAATATGATAACCAAAGCAATGATTTTTTGGAAAAAAAACTACTTGAATCTATACATATGTGTGTATGCACAGAAATAAACAATAATTATTCATATTTCCTCTAAAAACAGTGAACTAAAAGATAACATTTTAAAGAAAAACAAATATACGAAAAATAAAAATCAGATTCATAAATATATCATGATAAAGAACTCACAATCAAGTAACTAAAAATGCAATCATATTGTTAATGCATGGATTAAAAACAACAAATTTTTATTTTGATATTTAAACAACATTCATATTATAAATCATCAAAATACAATGCAATAGAATAATTTTCCTATAGAAATATAGATACACATATGTGCACTCAAGAATTCATCACTGAGAAATTCTAATCCCTTGTAGTTTTTCAAGGAGGTATATCCCAGATGAGTAAGTAGTTCTAACAATAAAATAAATAAATAAAAGGTCGCAACCAAACACAAACCAAAATGGGGTCAAAATGTTATCCCAATATATGACAAACGAAAAGGATTCTGGGTATGTCATATATTTCTAGTGGCACTTCCATTGTGGATTTTTTTTTGCAAAAGATGGAGGTAAGAATGGATCACGCATTTAGTTTTGATCTTATGGTGCATTAACACAAGGTTAAGTGCATTGAAAAACACTTGGGAAAAAATTATCAATGTAAACACCAAGTTGGAAATTGCTAACCAGCATATTCTAGAGTAAAGTGTAAAAATATAAATATATATTAAAAAAGTAAAATAAAATAAAGAACGTTGAGAAAGTTATTGAAAGAACTCAAAAAGATCAACTTATTGATATTTACTTTTTAAGCACCTGAAATAAAAGAATAATATTCACGCATACTCTAATAGAATTTCTCATAAGAAAACTTACTCCTACAAAAACATAAAATTTGACAACAATATTAGGAATAGAAAAGGAAAAAGTTAACTAAAGAATGAGGAATATGAGAGAGTGGGAGAAGGTTAAACCCTATAAATATATAAATACGTACATAGTGTGTTATAATCCATCCAGTGAGGAGTTAGAGAGATATGTAGATAGATGAAATTATAGGGGATAAAAGTAGAAGAGAGAATGAAACAGTATTTAATGTGTGAGAAGAGCATAAACTAGATAAAATTATAAAATTGGGGAAGTCGAGGAGTGCAATTGCAGAGTGAAAATTAATTTATGTATTGTGATGGAAGATGTCAATTTTCTTGACTTTTATGTTGGATGCGTAGAAGATAGAGGGGAATATGAGGAGATAGGTGTAAATAGAATATAGAAAATAATGTAAAATAATTAGGTGAGAAGGGAGGTTAAATAAGTGTTACACGTTGATTTTCTACATGATCAGCAACATTCATTATTGTTTTTCATTTTATAATATCTATATAGATATATTTTGTGACTATATCTCGCCAACGTCATATATTCATTAAATGTAAAGTACTTTATTATGTCCATCAATATTAAGGGAGTAATTAACATATTTTCCTTTCTATATTATTTAATAGAATTATTTTTTCGTAATAACATATTCCGCAACAAATGGTCTATTAAAATTGTACAACAAACCTATGAAACTATAAGGATGTACACAATTAGTTAAAGATTGATCAATATTTGTGCAAGAGGTAACTCAATGTCAGTCATTACACTATAAAAAGCCTATGTCTTTCTCCTATTAGTTAATCATACCTAAAATTTAGGATAACTTATAACGAATCCTTTAAACTATAGAGCTTTTATAGATCACTCACATATTTCAAAAAAGTTGACAAAACGCCCCCAAAACTATTGAACCGTGACAATTAACACAATTATTTTAAAAAAACTTGATAAAAACTAGACAATGTGCATAAAGTTGCTAAATTTTAGGAAAATCGTGTTAGTCGTCAGAGTTTAATAGTTATGGAGTATTTTTTATGGTTTTTAGATTATAGTTGATATGTAAAATTCCTATAGTTCAAGCCAATTATTAAAAATTACCGTAAATTTATATGAAATTCTATACATGTAATAAGAATTAGGGTTATTTCGACTTAAACACCAAATATTATTGTCTAATTTGACTTAATCTCTTGTTTTTATAATTCTTTGAGTTTTCCCCCAACATAGGGGGGTTAAACCTAATTTGAGATTATAAATAGGGGTTAAAGTCAAATAAAGATTTAGACTTAACCCCCAATTTTTATTTAATATCTTGAGACACCCCCTCATGCAGGTGGTAAGTGTGGATTAAGTCAAACATCATACTAAAAAGTGATAGTTAAGTAAAAAAAACTAAGAATAAGAAGGACACTAGTGAAACAGATGTTAGGTTATAGATATTTTGAAGGACTAATTACAAAATAGACAAATTGCATATATAAAGTTATGTTTACGTGGATTAATTTTCTCACACTAAGAATTAAAGAATTTTAACTAAATTAGACAAATATGATAAACTATAGAATAATTCAAATAAAAGTGGGAGAGACACTGTTAAAAGTTTCAATGAAAAAATGTGCATATTCATTAAATTTCCATCTTGCCTATTTTAATTTATTTTTTACATGATTTCTCCGGTGCTTCATTATGAATATTATTTCCAACAAATTTATTTAAAACATTTACAATGATATAATTTTAATTGGCTTATTGTGTGTGTGTGTGTGTGTGTGTGTGTGTGTGTGTGTTCTATAATAAATGCATAATTACGGGTGTTATACCATATTTCTAGAACATCTCATGATCTAAAGACCTTGGCCCTAACTGAAGATATGTCCATAAAAGAGCTCGGCCCATCCGTTAGCTCGACCATAAACGCCACCCGAGTGGATGCCAACATGGCAGAATAAAGACATGGGCTTTTAGCAGCTTGTCAATAGCATGTCTCTAAAATGTCAGACAACAAACATGTCCCGGACCTTTCCTTAATGGGTTAAGTCTTAAACAAATCAAGAAGTGATACACTAATCAAATATTCATCCATTTGTCCCATGAAGGATAACACACATTTCCTTTTATAGGAATCACCATAAAGGATGAATCCCTCATAGAAATAGGGGGTGATCATTAGTTCAAAACACAAACATGTAAGAATATTCTCAGGCATCCTCGTTGTCTAAAACCTAGATACTACAGCATCTTTGTACGAATTAGTATGTAAACAACAAGACAACTTGTGGACGTAAGGATTGAACTACCTATTTCTTAGTGTTATTCCTCTTACCCATTTTTAGATGATAATATTATGGCATCGTCTGTGGGAACCGACTAAAGCCTAGTTATTTTTCATCCAATTACAAATTCAACGTTTGTAAAAAATTTAAATTTTCTAGCAAAATCCTCCAAATTCTATTAAACACCTATATTGTTGATTCCACTAGCCAAATTGCTCATTTTCTTGGTTAAAATCTTTAATTCACTGTTTTATTACCATACTCCGTGTAAGTCAATGTCAAACACTCTATTTTCTATACAAAAATAGTTCCCCGTCGACAGAATCCATCCACACTCTGTTTCCCTGCATATACACTCTGTTTTTCTGGGCATTTTTGTAATAATGATTGAACATCCAGAAAGTAGCAGTCAAGTTTTTTGGGCTTTAGTCCCATCATCTGCTATGATTTGTTAGGATCTCATCCTATGTGTTCTTAAAATTGTAGTAAGTCCCATAACCACCCAAAATCTCCTACAACTACTTCATAATTGTACCTCTACATTTTCGCAGAGAATGACACCTGTCTGATATTAGTTACAATAGGACCTACTACTAAAAAATAAAAACATAAGAGTGGCCACAAATAAATCTTAAATGATTAGACTAAATGCTTAAGTTGATGCACCACCTTCCACCTCTATTAGAATAGGGGATCTAGATGGATTCATGCATAGCTTAGTTAAAAGCCAGAAAGTCATGTAAGAAAATATTAGATGACTCACTCAAATTGTGTTGGCCTCATAAAGACGACTAGAGTCATCTTCAACCACTCCGACCTTGGACAAAAGGTTTAGGTGTACGAAGAGAACCGCCTCTGTTTTCCCCCTACCTAGATAGGAGGCAAGATATTCAAGCAAAATCTTCAAAAAATCCTAAAAGGATAAATATGGGATTTAAGATGAGCATATTTGCTCAAACATGTGGTTTCGAGCTTAAAGAATCCTCTTATCATCCGGGTAGCACCTCCACTATGAGGACTAATGATGATGATGATGATGATGAAGATCATCAAACTTACTCAAAAGAACGGTTAAGTTCCTTTTAAAGGCTCAATAAAGTTCCATTCTTTGAGAGGTTGGGAATGAGATGGGCACTAGAACATACGCAATTAGAAGAAGGCACAAGATGAACAGAATACATGAGGCTAGATCCTAGAGGGGAAAATAGTTCAAGATGAAATACAAAGTCTTCAAATAAGCATGAGCAAGTCACATAAGAGGAATTCTTGACAAAAATCCACAAACAAACTAATAAAGGAGTCAAGGAAGCTCAGCCATGGAAAGGATCTATCAAGAGGGTAGAATATATCTTAGGTGATCTCATCAAAACTAAAAATCCATTACAACGGAGAATTATTTAGGGATATCCATTTACGACCTCCGTAATTAGTTATCCCATACCTCTAAAATTCCTTCCACCCATAGTCACTCCCAGGTACGAAGGAAAATCGGATTGTATTTTTCATGTTAAGCAATACGAAGCTTCATGTGACTTATTCTCTAAAGCCGACGAGATGGTTTACCGAGATTTTCCATGTACACTCACTAGATCCGCATTAATTTGGCACAATGGGTTACATATAGTCAACCTATTCATGAGAAAGTTTTCTTTGAGAGAAAAACCTAATAAACGGTTGCTTCACTTGTTAAGCATCCGTCAATGTAGGGATGAAACGAAAAGAGAGTATATTATAAGATTCAATGCTGAAAAGTTAAAAGTGGTGGATTATAATGAAAAGGTATCCATGACAGCAATCATGAGCAAGCTATTACCTGGAACACTATTCTAAACACTTGCCAAGGATCCTCTAAACCATATGGCCTACCTCTTGGCCAAGGTAGGAATGATCATCAACACAACAACGATAATGAGATAAGAGCTTGCATGTGCAAAAATAATGTCAATATGGCAACAGTGGTAGACACCCGGAATCGCAAGGTTGCCAAAGAAAGACTGATCATAGGGTTTCCCAGAGACCATGTCTCAGGATTGTTGTGTCCCCATGATGATTCGATGGTAACCACCATAAATATCGATGATAGAAATGATAAAGGAGTTCTGTTGGATAATGGGAGCTTGACCAATGTGATGTTCTATGATATTTTCCAAAGGTTAAAAATATCTGACATGAAAATGGAAATGTATCTTCAACCCTAATTGGATTTTCAGGAGAAAACGTGTTCCACTGGGTACAATTGAGTTGGAAATTATTATAGAGACTTGGCTAGCCTATAGAATAGAGAAGATGAGAATCTTCATCCTTGACAAGAATATTTCATCTGCCTAAAACATCATTGTGGGTACCCAAAATTAAGACCATGGTCCTGGACGAGTAGCCCAATTTTGGCGGCCCATAGTTCAGCCCCCCACCTCTTGTTTTGATTGAAATCCGATCTCTTCCCACATTCCCATTAAGGGAGGTTATAGGGAGAGATGGAAGACGTGGGGGAATCCAACTCCCCCACTCACCTAAATGTACATGTATATATTGAACCCTAAGTCCGGGGCAAAAGGACAAGTTATATTCTCTGTAATCACTCTCCAGAGTAAATACAAATAACACCGACTACACCACCATGGACGTAGGCACATCTTTGCTGAACCACATACATCCTTTATTGTGTGATTGTAATTGTACATTCCTTGTTATCATTTGGTGTTAGCCTTTCTCCTATTTATTTGTGTTGCATAATAATTGTCACCACAATTGGCGCCGTCTGTGGGAAGCGTTTATCTTCCCTGAGAAAAACCCACACCAAAAAAGGAGTTTGAAATGTCTGGTCACAGCAGCAATGCCCCCCAGGCAGGGGATATTAAAGAACCACCTGCTCCTCGTAGGATTAGGTCTGAAGTTCGACGTTCAGATCAGAGGGCTCTCTTGGAAAGGCCAGCCTCAGAAGAAAGCCAAGGACCAGCGAGGTCCACACAGATATCCAGATTGATTGATGCATACGAGGAAAGGCTCCCCGAGCAAAGGGAGTCTTCTCGCAGATACGAGGCTGAGAATGCTCGCTTGAAAAGAAGAGTGGAAAGACTGGAGAGGGAGCTTCATCCCGATAACAGGAGACGTCCATACCGCACTCCTATCCCTCAGGCGAGCAAGTATCGTAGCCGAGGAAGGAGCCCTAGGCGGGGATCTCAAGAGGTCGAAGGAGGCGAATCAGATGAACACCTCCGCGAGCAGCAGCAAAGAGCTCGCTGTTATCAAAGCCCTGCTCGCAGCGACGAGAACATATGAAATCTGGTCTGCATGGATATAGACCAATATCCTGCCCACCACGGTACCAGATCGACCCAAGAAATTGCTAGGTGAGCTCTCAAAACCCAGATGAAGTCACCTTTCATGAGGGAAATTAAGGAAGAAGAAGCCCCCAAGAAATTTACCATTCCAAGGTTCAAGATTTATGACGGTAAGACTGACCCCATTGATCATGTCAGGCAGTACCAACAGGCCATGACCCTCTGGAACCACCGGGACGTTCTAATGTGCCGAATTTCCTTCGAGCCTGTATAATGTAGCGCATAAGTGGTTCAAAAGGCTCCCCCACCAGTCAATCAGGAGTTTCAAATCCTTGGCCGAACTTTTTACGGCCCAATTCATTACCAGTAGCTCCCGTTCCAAAAGGATGGATGCTTTGCTGACAATGAAGAAAACGCCTTAAGACACCCTCCGAGACTACGCAAAGAGGTACTGGGAGTTATTCAATGAGATCGAGGATTGCGCGGGGGAAGTGGCAGTGGCCTCTTTCAAAATTGGGCTCCCTAGTTCTTCCCTTCTATACCAGTCCCTGACGAAGAAGGAGGCTATGACTATTGATGACCTAATGCTCGCATCGAGAAGTATGCTAAGGTGGAGGATGTCACCTACGTCACTTCAGGAGAAAACGGTCGAGCAAAACTCACTTCCAAGGACAGTGAAAAAACTGAGAACCAAAAGAAAGGAGGTAAGAACGGGGACAAAATGGCTCCAAGAACGGAGGGAACAATGATGCGTCGAAAGCATTTCAGGCAGTCAACACCGTCTTCAAAGAACCAATTTACAAAATTCTTGCGAATATAAAAGATGAGCCATTCATCAAGTGGCCCAGGAAGATGGGAGGAGATCCCTCGAAGAGGAACAATGCGATAAGATGCGCTTTTCACAAAGAAGGAGGACATAAGACTGAGCATTGCAAAGCTCTTAAGTATAACCTCGAGGAGTTGGCCCAGTCTGGGCATTTGAACGAGTTTGTGGAGAAAAGGGCAGAGAAAGTGGCTGCTAATAGAGAGGCGAGACCTAACAACGTGCTCGAAGATGACACTAGACTGAGTTCGTGGTAATTCACGGGGAATCTGATGCCAAGAAGATACAAGGAAACTCAGCTCGAATGGAGATGAAGAAACTTACAGCGGTAATGTAGGCTTTTCAGATCGATCCAGCAAAGTCACAGTCAGGAAAGCGTCGACGAGCAGATGACGTCAACTATAACAAGCATATTGTCTTCACAAATGAAGGTCTGGTGGGAGTGAGAACCCCACATCAGGATGCTCTGATCATTACACTCAGGATAGCCAACTTTGACGTCAATAAGTTGCTCATCGATCAAGGAAGCTCGTCCGAAGTAATGTATCTTGACTTATTCAGAAAGTTAAAGTTAAGCGTTACTAACCTAAAGGAAGCTACTGTCCCTTTAGTTGGCTTCGCTGGAAAAATAACTATGCCCCTGGGAAAGATTATACTACCGGTGCGCGCTGGAAATGTCTCCAAGATGATCGAGTTTTTGGTAGTCGACATCGACTCTCCATACCAGGCCATCCTCGGCAGGGGATGGATTCATGCGATGAAGGAAGTCTCCTCAACCTACCATCAGAAACTCAAGTATGTAACTGAATGAGGAGTAATAGAGATCCACGGCGACCAAGCGATGGAAAGAAGGTGCTTCATAGCAGCCATCTGACTAAAGCCAGAGAAGAAGGCCGAACAGCCCAACGAGAAAGTTGAAGAAGGTCTGACACCTTCTAAATAGCAATTAAAATACGGAAGACTTGGAGTAGAGGAGACCAGGCTCCTCCCCTTCGAGCATGTCGTCGAGGACCTGGTAGAAGTTACGGTTAGATATGGCAACAGTAATAGAGTCTTCTTGATTGGAGCATCTCTCACCGACCAGGAACAGAAGGAATTGACAACTCTGCTGAGACGCAACGTAGATGTTTTTGCGTGGGAACCATATGAGATGCATGGAATTAATCCTGGTATGGCATGTCATCAGCTGCACGTCGATCCCACCTTCAAATCGATCATGAAGAAGGCACGACTAACTGCACCCGAGAAGTCTAAAGCGATCGAAAAAGAAGTTGAAAAAATGATGGATGCAGGATCCATACGAGAGGTACAATTCCCCAAGTGGTTATCCAACCCAGTAGTAGTTCCAAAGAGCAATGGGAAGTGGAGAGTTTGCATCGACTTCACTGTCCTCAACAAAGCATGCCCTAAAGATAGTTTCCCCCTCCCAAAAATGGACCAACCAGTAGATGCCACTGCAGCTCACGAGTGAATGAGGTTCCTGGACGCATACTCAGGGTATCACCAGATCCCATTATATTCCCCAGACCAAGATAAAACGGCATTCATCACGACAGTTGGGTTATACTGCTACAAGGTCATGCCCTTTGGGCTCAAGAATACAGAGGCAACCTATCAGCGACTGGTCACCAAAATGTTCAAGGGTCAGATGGGAGACACCATGGAGGTCTACATCGATGACATGCTCGTTAAAAGTAAGAAGAAGGAAAATCACCTCTCAGACCTGTCAAACCCCTTCGAAATCCTCAGGAAGTATCGAATGAAACTTAACGTGAGCAAGTGTTTCTTCGATGTCCAGTCAGGAAAATTTCTTGGGTACTTCGTCAATAAGAGAGGCATAGAGGCTAACCCAGAACAGATCGATGAAATCAACAGGGTGAAACCTCCTCTCACAATCCGGGACGTACAGAAACTCAATGGTATGCTCGCTGCCTTAAATTGCTTCATCTCTAAATCCTCTGAGAAGTGCAAGCCTTTTTTCCAGCTTTTAAAGGGGAGCAAAACGGTAGAATGGAGCCCAGATTTCTCGCGAGCATTGTTCAAGCTCAAGTATTACTTAAGCTCTCCACCACTGCTCGTCATACCATAACAGACAGATTCTCTATACCTATACCTCTCCGTTTCTAACCACACTGTCAGCTCTACATTAATATGCGAGGTTACAGGAGTCCAACACCCCGTTTATTACACGAGCAAGACCTTACTAGACGCCGAGCAGAGGTACCTACCACTGGAGAAGCTCATCTTTGCACTAGTAGTGGCTTCGAGGAAGCTGAAGCACTATTTCGAAGCCCACACTATTATCGTCCTTACATCGCATCCCCTTAAGGCAATCTTGAGGAAAGAGGATTTTTTGGGCAGACTGTCTAAATGGTCAATCGAGCTCGAGCGATTTGACTTCCAATTTCAACCAAGGACTGCAATCAAGGGTCAGATCCTTGTTGATTTCATAGCCGAATTCACGGGCGAGGAACCCTCCGACCAACAAGGCAAGAGGAGAACCAAGCAACAGAGGAAACCTGGAAACTGAGCCTCCAACTCAAAGGGGGTAGGGGTAGGCATTGTCCTCATTACTCCAGAGAATACCATCCTTGAACAAGGAATCAGGCTTGGATTTGCAGCCTCCAATAACGAAGCAGAGTACGAAGCCTTAATAGTCGGACTCCAAATGGCGCACACTTTGGGAGCAAAACATTTGCAGGTGTTCGGCGATTCCCAACTAGTCTCCAATCAGATAAGTGGATATTACAATGCAAAAGATGAAAGAATCACAGCTTACCTCACCTTAGTAAAAAAACTAATGTCGAGCTTTGAAGAGATCAACGTCCAGCAGTTTCCCAGGGGGAAAAACAGTCATGCTGATGCCCTAGCAGCCCTGAGTTTGGCAGTTGACTCTGACCTAAAAAGAACCATCCCCATCGATTTCCTCACTCGTCCGAGCATTAACCGCGATAGCAAGCCACCAAACGTGGAACAGGTACTCCAGGTGGGATCAGCCCCCAGCTGGATGGACCCCTTAAGGGAATATTTAAAGGATGGAATGCTCCCAGATGACAAGAAGACTGCCCACCAGATAAGAGTCAAAGCAGCTCACTTTCACTTATCCCTAGAAGGCTACTTATATAAGAGATCATTCTCCTGTCCCTACCTCCAATGCGTTCACCCAGGGGATGTCGAGCAAGTGCTACACGAGCTTCATGAAGGAATCTATGGAAGCCATATCGAAGGAAGGTCTCTAGATTTTTGAGCAATGAAGGAAGGCTATTGGTGGCTATACATGCAAAGGGGCTCTATGGTGTATGCCTGCAAATGCTCGAAATGCCAACTTTACGCTCCTATGGTCCACCAACCTGCCAGCGATCTAAAATCCATGTCCAGCCCATGGCCATTCACCCAATGGGTAATGGACATCGTGGGACCACTGCCTACCACCACCGGTAATCGCAAATATCTGTTGGTTGCGACTGACTACTTCACCAAATAGATCGAGGTGGAACCCCTGGCGAACATCCGAGATGCTGATATGATAAGGTTCATATGAAGGAATATAATCACTCGCTTTGGCATCCCCAGAGCCATCATCACCGACAATGGAACACAGTTCGAAAGCGGCTCCTTTCAGAATTTCTGTAATGAACACGGTATCAAACACCACTTCAGTTCGGTGGCCTACCTCAGAGTAATGGCCAAGTTGAGGCTTCCAACAAAATTGTGATCGATGGATTAAAGAAGCGATTGGAGCTAGCCAAAGGTGCATGGGTAAATGAACTACCCCATATCCTATGGGCATACCGAACCACTCCTCGACGAGCAACAGGAGAAACCCCATTTTCAATGACATATGGCATGGAGGCAGTCATCCCACTAGAAGCAGGTTTGCCAACAATGAGGTCCAACCTTGTCGACCAGGGCCATAATGATGCAACATTGCTCGCTGAGCTCGACCTAGCCAACGAGCGTCGGGAGCTAGCACTAGTGAAACTAGCGAGCTATCAGCAATAGCTCGCAAGTTATTACAACAAAAGGGTTAACCGGAGGACATTCCGAGTTGAGGGCTACGTTCTAAGGAAAGTCCTGGGCAGCGCAGTAAAACCATCAAACGGCAAGCTAGACGCAAACTGGGAGGGACCCTTTAAGATAACCAGAGACGATCAGCAGGGCACCTATCACTTAGAAATGATGGAACGCAGAGAAATACCACGAGCATGGAATGCAGCCAATCTCAAGAGATTCTATTTTTAGATCTTTCTTTTACTCTTTCGTTATGTAACTAGAAGTTCATTTCCCTTGTCATTAATGAAAGTTATTTAAACGGTTGCATTCTAATAAGTGACAGTTATATGATCTTTATCGCACATCTTTTCCAAATGACAGGCACATCGATCACTATGCCATAGCAGGAGAGCATCCCTCCTCAGGTCATCGTTATGAAACACGAGGGACCTCTTAGCATTGCCGCTGGCAATATATGAAGCCCTACAGGAGATCCTTAGGCAATATGGCCGAATTCTATACTGGTCGTCAAACCTTCTTTGGTTGAATAAAATCTTGATCGGATAAAGCATCCAACACCAGGTGTGTCCTCATCAATTTCCACACTTAGGCCTAAGGGAGTGTGACGACACGACCTAAAAGGTAAAGTGGTGCACAATGGTATCTCGATATTATACTAGACTGGGAGGACAATTGCATGACAACACAAACTTAGAAGATCATAAAGCAGTAAGAATATAAAAATATAATACACTTGTTTAGTCAGAAAATTCGCCCAAAACACAAACTTTATATTAATTCATCGTATTTACAACAATGGTAGTACATGTTTAGTCGGTGAGCTCGCCCAAAGCATTTACAAAAATACAAAAAGCAAAAAACTGGAAAAATTTCAATGGGGGTGAGACCTCTGAGTGAGATAATCAGCCACGCGAGCTCTTCGTCCATCATCGCGAGAAGGAGCTAACTCTTCCTAAACCTCATTCGCATCCGACTCCAATAATTGCCTAGGGATGGCATCGATGGGGATCCATAGATCATCCCTCCGGAAGGGGTTAGGCATCAGGGTAGAGGGAGAAATCTAATGGTGATACCAGAGCATCGAGTTCCTTGGGACTTGCAGCTCCTTCAAAGCACTCAGCCACCCCCTAACAAAGGAAAGCTCTTCAAACTCTAACAACCTTGTTAGAGCATCTGACAAACCCTGGTCGTAGCCATAAGCTCACACTTATCGAGGACCTTTTTTGAACAGGTTCCGCAACAGAGTAACATCCCTTTGAAGCCCAGCAACGATCACATATGCTCGCTGAACATCACCATGAAGCTCTTCCACTTCCCTGTTTCGGCTCCTGGTGCTCCTGCCAGCTCGCGGAATAGATGGACCAGTGGAACCCCGCAGTATAGGAGGAATATCACTCTGACCAGATCTAGCTCGCGATGATGAGGAACCCTGTAATACTGCTGGGGCAGTGCTCGACGCATGCTCCCTAAATCGTGAAACCTCTCTCCTCAGAGCCCCATTCTCCTGCTGGAGAACCTCCCCAACTTGGTTGATCTCAGAGGCCTCTAGTAGCTTCATTCTAAGTGCATTGACCTCCTCTTGGACTGAGGCACCAATGTCCTCCATCTCTTGAAGCCTGTCCTTCAGCTTGGCGACGAGCTCTGTTTGCTCTATAAAGTGTTTGTTCCTCAGTCGCAGAGACTTGAAGATCCTCACAAAAGTGTGACGAACTTCAGAGCTCACATTAGTCCCCAACATCCTTCCCAATTGGGAAGTAGTAGGAATGTAATCATCCACATCAATTAACTACAAGCAATAGAAAGACAAGGGAAAGTTTGAGACAAATCAGTGCACTGAGAAATAGAAGCCTTTTCATTAATAAAGGATTGAAATTACCTCGAACAGTAAAAAGAAAGTTTATAGACTGAAAAAAGCGAAAATACAGAATAATCCTAGCAGGTAACTAGTTAGCAACCTCAGGTTGCCCAGAGGTCGATGGCCCTTTCCCCTTGTCGGCATCAGCAGGAGCACCGCCCTCGGCAGGAGTAATTTATGTCGCCACAATAAGGGAAGCGTCAGGAGGGGTCATCTGGGGGATAGGGCCAGCACCTTCAATAGCTGGGGTAGGGACTTCATCCACGGTTGGCTTTGGACCCGGGTCATGCTCGTCAAACAGGGGAGAGTCGATATCGACACCGGTAGCCAATAGGGCCTTGTTCCAGCCCTTCTTGAAGTTCACACGACTAATATAGCCTATCCAAACTTCAATATCCTCATATGCTACGGCCCAACCAAAATTTTATGAGTCTTCCTTGGCAGTGACAGCCTCAGACTCCTTCTTCTTTAGCTTCACAGAGAGCACCCTGTTCTCTTCCACGATGGCCAGCTTGCTCGAGCAAACCAAGTCGTAGGCTTGTCGCAGATCCTTCAGATCTTAAACTCTGGCATCCTTCTCCCGGTTAGCTATAGCAAGAGCCAGGTCGGATGAAGTTCGAGCAGCGTAAACGGCTTTAAAATTAGCCTCGAGCTCTTTACCCTTCAGCTTCAGGGCAGCGTTCTCTTTCTTCAGCTCACTATTTTTCTTCACCAACTCATCTCATCAACGATATAGCACGGTGAAGTCAGTCACAAACTACAGAGAAAAGAAAGACATTAGAAGAGGGAAGCGATGAAATTCATAAAAACATGAGAGAGAAGAAAAAAATCTTATCAAAGCTAGCCTTTGACTATCCTGAAGGGCCAATTGCTCGGACCCTACCGCCCTTTGACGATGAGCTAGGAGGACAGCTCTCTCGAGCAGAGTAGGGGCCAACTGGGGGGAAATTGTAATAGAATCCACCTTGGGCAGCACGGACATCGGGACTAAGGCCTGCCCAGCCTTTTTCCTTGCTTCCACCCTCCTCTTCTCCTCCTCTCTCTCTCATTCTCTTTCTTCTTCTTCTCTTCTTCCTTTTTTCTCTCTCTCTCCCTCACCTGCTCCTCTTCCTTCCTCTTTCTTTCCTTCTCCTGAGTAGAGGATCAGGAACCAGTAGCCACAGCCCTAGAGCTAGATTTTTGCTTCTTTGACCTCTGTGCGAGAAGCATATTGTCTTCATCATCATCATCATCCCGAATTAGGTTCTTTCGGGGTAAATCCATCTCCTCGCTCGAACTACTGGACATGCTCAATGACTCTCGAGCTTCATAGACCTCCCCACGATTAGATAAACTGCTACTATTAGAGCTCCCTCTACCCAAATTACTTACGGTTCCTATAATGTCACTTTCAGAGCTGCTCTCCTCCTCGTCCAGCTGGATAGGATCCGTAGCAGTCTCATCAGAGGAGTCAAACTCTGGGATATTGTCCACAGGCCTTGCTATGAATCTGGAGCCAACGTTCTTATCCTAGAGCAGAAAGGCAATAGACCTGGGATGCTCGCCGTCACCCAAAGGCTCCCTGATATTCCAAGCCTTGACCAATTTCGGGAGACGAACCTCGCTGTGGAAGAAAAAGCAAAGAAGAATTAGAAAAATCACAAATCAACAACAGTCGAGACAACAGATAAATGTCTACCTATGTATTCTTCCCCATGAAAGGGAACAGAGAACCTCTCAGACCTCAACCCTTTAAATTGGGGAGAAAACTTCCAGTTTCTAACAAGGAAACCTTCTTGCCAATAGACCTTATGGGAATCAGGTAGATTTACTACCAATACCCTATCAGGGCTCCTAGCTTTGAGGTAGAGGACACCAGAGCTAGTTCGGGAGAAAGAATAGCAAAAACAGACCTCGGCGAGCCCTAACCTAGTACCATACAACTGATTTATCCTATGTACGCCATTAACCACACATTGGGCGAGCACTGTGCAGGAACAATATTAAAATAGCCAAAGAAATGAAAAAACAAATCATTGGGAGGAAAAATGAGTCCCCCCTGGGAAAGAAACAAAACGTGGATCTAGTGGGCATCATTTATCTCTCTAACATTTCTAGGAGGGGAGGCATAGCACTCAATATCTACCCACTCAGGGATGTTGTAAAACTTCCTAAATTCATAGACCGACCTATTGCTAATTTTTTCCATTGGAAAACCCTAGAAAACTACAAACTCGAAGAGAAAGTACAAAGAAAAGATACATGAAACTTACAAAATAGAAGATCGATTCGAATGATGAAGAAGCACGGGTCCAGACAACAAGGAAGTAATGATAATGGAGGTTGAGAGAAGAAGGTACGAAGTGCTAGAGCTCATAGGGAATGGAAGAGTGCTGGAAAGATTGAAAAGACGATAGAATAGTGGCTGTTCCAGAAGAACCTTTAAATTGTGCTAATCATAGTGCACAAAAAACGAAGCGGGTGCCATCAAAATCAGCTTCACAACCTTTGAAGAGTTGCACGATGTACAAAAAGTTATTATGACAAATCATTTAAATTTATTGAGCCCAAAACTTGGCCCAACAAACTTAGGGGAAATTGTGGGTACCCAAAATTATGACCATGGGCCTGGACTAGTAGCCCAATTCTGGCGGCCCAAAGTCCAGGGCCCCTACCTCTTGTTTTGATTGAGATCCGATCTCTTCCCACGTTCCCATTAAAGGAGGTTATAGGGAGAGATGGAAGACGTGGGGGAATCCAACTCCCCCACTCACCTAAATGTACATGTATATATTGAACCCTAAGTCCGGGGCAAAAGGACAAGTTGTATTCTCTGTAATCACTCTCCGGAGTAAATAGAAATAACACCGACTACACCACCGTAGACGTAAGCACGTCTTTACTGAACCACGTACATCATTTATTGTGTGATTATCATTTTACATTCCTTGTTATCATTTGGTGTTAGCCTTTCTCCTATTTATTTGTGTTGCATAATAATTGTCACCACAATCATCATCGAAAGAGTGGGCCTAAAGAAATTTGAATTTATAGCCTCTATCATTCATTAACGCCTTGAGTTCCCCACCAACTTTGATGTGGGATTGGTGAAAAGAAAGAAAATAGAAGCACGCAAGTGGTATTACACCTTGTCTGACGAAGAGGAGAGGAAAAAACTAGTTCAAACCTATTCAATCGAGATACTATATCCCCGAGATGAAGATAGGTTGATGAGCAATTAAAAAACTAGAGCCAGTAGTGTTAGACGATTAGCGCATTGAGAGGACAACCCAGATCGTCTCATACCTGAACCCCATCCTCAAGAAGAAGCTGGAGATTTCCTCTGAGGTAGAAAAAACGTATTCGCTTGGAGTCATGAATATATGCCTAGAATAGACCCTACCATTATCTATCACAATTTCAATATAATCAAGGAATCCAAGCCAGTTAAGCAAAAATGGCATGTGTTCTCAGAAGAGAAAAATATGATGTTACCAGAGGAAGTGGTCGATTTAGATAAAAAGATGAGTTCATAGAAGATGTGATGTATCCTGATTTGTTAGCAAATGTGGTCATGGTTCCATGGAAAAATGATAAGTGGAGAATGTGCATGTATTTCACAAATATAAATAAAGCGTGTCCCAAATATTATTATCTTTTACCACGAATAAAACAATTGGTTAATGCAAAAGATATTCATGAGCTAGTGAGATTCATGGATGCATACTTTGGGTACAACCAAATTAAAATAAAACCAGAAGATAAGTAAAAGACTTTTTCATCGCTAGTTGAGGTACTTTTTCCTATAATATTTTACCTTTCGGACTAAAATATGCAAGTGCTACGTACCAAAGGTTGGTAAAATAAGTATTTCAAAAAAATAGGGAAGAACATGGAGGTTTACATAAATGAGATGGTGACAAAAAGCATAAAAGTTGATGACCACATAAAAGACTTCGGCCAGCCATTCGACGAATTGAAAAAGTACCAAATGAAGCTAAATCCCGCCCAATGTGTGTTCAAATCCAAGGCATGCAAATTTCTGGGCTTCATTATGAACCACGGGGGCATAGAGGCCAACCTTAACAAGATCCAAGCCTTATTCAATATGAAGCCTCCTAAAAATTAGATGGAAATACAAATCCTAACAGGACGAGTAATAACTTTAAACAGATTTGTATCCAGTGATATAAAAATGCCTTTTATTCTTCAAAGTCCTCAAAAACTCTTTTGAATGGACTCATAAATGTCAAACTGATTTCCTGGCGCTCAAAAGATACTTATAAAAGGCTCCATTACTGCCAAGGCCAATGTTAGGAGAAAAACTATACGTATATCCGGATATATCAGAATCAACAGTCATCTCGGCCTTGATAAAAAAGGATGAAGGACTTCATAAGACGGTGTCTTACCCAATCAAAGACTTTACTCATGCAGATATACAAAAATGAAAAAAATCACCCTAACATTAATATTAGCATCCAGGAAAATGAAATTGTACTTTCAAGCCCACTCAACAGTAATCCACCGATCTCCCACTCAGGAAAACCATTCATAAACCTGAAAATTGTAGTAGATTGATGGCATGGGAAATACAACTTAGCGAGTATGAAATTTTATATGAGCCAAGGGAAATGCCGAGCTATAGCACATTTCATTTCAGAATTTATCTACAAGGAGAAAATAGCTGCTAAAATAGCATCAGTTGTCCCAGTTAAGTAGATCCAAAAGTTATTGAAACATCATTAGTTGTCCTAGTTTAGGAGATCCAACAACCAGCCAAACAAGTTATTGCAATTCCAAACAAGGAGAATCCAGGCCCAAAATAATCCTTATCCGAAAATAAATCTTTGATTACTAATAAGTTGTTTAAAGATGGTTCTCCATTAAAAGAAGACTTTAATGAGGAGTTGCTAGTATGGAAAGTGTTCGTGGATGGATCGTTATGTGTTAGCGGTAGTGGAGTTGGACTGATAATCAACACCCTGATGGGGCTGACGTAGAATATTCCTTATAATTCAAGTTTGAAGTATCCAATAATAAAGTGGAGTAATAAGCTTTAATTATTGTATTGGAGTTATATATATTCCTTGGAGTTGGCATATAAAGTCTTATAGTGACTCATAAATGGTAGTAAACTCATTGTTAGGAGAATATGAAGCAAGAGAGGGAAATATACAGAAGTACCTTGTAAAGTTTAAAGTTCTAGTCCCAAAGCTAAAATATCTCCAAATGATCAGAATCCCTAGAGCTAAAAATATAAGGTCATATGCATTAGGTTGTTCAGCATCAGCTACCAGAACTGACCTCAGGAGAACCGTACTTGTAGAAATTCAGTTGCATAGGAATAATGATGTTGAGGAAATAAAGCTCCTAGATCTAACCATGGGCCATCTTAGATGGATCTAATCATCAGGTATTTGGAAGAAGGCATTCTACCAACCGACCAGAAAAAGGAAAGGAGGCTTCGTTAAAAGGCTACCAAATATGTTGTGGGCAAGGGAGTACTGTATAAAAGAGTTTTTATAGTCTTAATGATAAAAATGTGTCCATCTTGTGGAGGTACTAATTTGGTCAAAGAAATACATGAAAGGTCATACAGAGCCCATGCAGTAGTTCAGACACTAGTAAAAAGAATAACCATCCACGAATATTATTGGCTAACAATGAGGAAAGATTATAAAAATAACAAAATAATATGACAAGTGAAAAAAATTTGGAGTAATACACAAAAGATCAGGGGTCGATCTAGTGTCGATCACATGACCTTGGCCTTTTGCTATCTGGGGTATGGACCTAGTCGACCCACTGTCAAAAACTAAGGGTAGATTCAGATATTTGATGATAGTAGTGTATTATTTCATAAAATGGGTGGAGGCCAAACAACTTATTGATATGAACTACGTAAAAGGCTTCCAATTCATATGGAAGAATGTGATCAGCAGGTATATAATCCTCACACTTTCATTGCAAATCATAGAGCTCGATTTGATAATGATGATTTCAAAGAATATTGTTACAGTATTAAAATCAGAAAATTACATTCCTCACCAGCTCATTCATAATGCAACGGACAAGCAAAGGTCATAAACTGAACTTTGTTGGATAGGACGAAAAGGATGCTTAAAGAAACTAAAGGAAATTGGATAAATGAACCACAAAGTATGATGTTAGATTAAGTGAAAACACCATGAATAATGATACTAGAGACAACTTACATGCTAGCCTTTAGGATTTTGACGAGGGCCCCACTAGAGATTGGCCTACCAAATCACAAAATGCTAAATTCGAATTCTCCCAAGAGTGATTTTGAGAGAAGTATAATTTTAGATATGATATACGAAGTCAGGGAGGTAGCCGCACTTAGAGTGGCGGCATATCAATAATGCACATGTAATTTCTATAACAAAAGAGTAAAGCCAAGCACATTCAAATAAAGAGATGTAACACCCCATAATTTTGAGGATTTAATATTTAATTATTTTTTAGAGTTATAAAAATATTTAAATTGGAAAAACTTAAATTCATGAGTTGGAGAATTTATTTGAATGAGCCGAATTATTTATAATTAGCGATTTTTAAGTTTAATGGTTCGAAATCTCGTGTGTCGTATTTTGAGGTCGTAATTTGGAAATGACAAAAAGTATTTCGAATGACAATTATGAGAGTGCGGTGGCGTTCGGATGGGTCAAGATAGTCAAAAAAGAGTACCTGGAGATAGTAATTGGGTCTCAGGGTATTTTTGGGCATAGTCGGGCCCACATGGGGTGAGTTGGGCCATTTTAATTAGGCCCAGATGGCAAAAAAGGGAATTTAATATTTTTAACCTAATTGAGGGATTAGGAAGGGCAGATATAAAATCCTAAACCTAGAGTTTGGGAGAGGATTAGAGGAAGCTAATCAAGAAGTCAATTGGGGGGTCTTTTGGAGCCAAATTAAAAGACTAATTTGGGGTGTTCTTCATCAACCATTCTCTACACCAACGGAATTAGACCCTATGAACAATTTCAGGCAAGGGGTTAATTTGCGATAAGGTGTAAATGGTGATATCCAATTCATATTTTAGTGATGTGTAAACTAAAATTCGTTTTGGGGATAAATGGGTACAAAATGGGGTTTTATTAATGAAATACTTGGCTGAGATTCAAAGTAAGAAATAGGTGTATTACATATCCCTAAGTAAAGATAAAATTAAATTGAATATATTTGATGATTAACATGGAATATTTATGAGTTCTTGGATGAAGAACATGAATCTTGAATGACTTAGGGTTTATTTGATGAACACAAGAGGTCAATCTGCGAAAAATTTTAACACAACTTTAAACGTATTCCATTTGAGTTGTAATTCTAATTAGAGTGTGAACCATACATTCTTGGCAATTTATTTCTCTTATCTATCCAATGAACTTGGAGTCACTTCAATCGGAGTTCTGTAGAGGGAGTAATCGACATTTTACTACAGGGTATTTGATCTGTCAACATAGTAATCTGCTAGAATGTTGATGTGACTTTAAACATGTACGATTTGAAATTTTACTTCGAATTAGAGTGTGAACCATACATTACTGGAAATTTATTTCTCTTATCTATCCAATGAACTTGGAATCAGGTCAATTGGAGTTCTGTAGAGGGAGAAATCAAAATTTTACTAGAGGGTGTTTAATCTGCCAAAAAATTTGAGATTTTTCTTTTTAAGCCTCAAATGTCTAAAATTTTATTGGGGAAGTGTTTGGGAACTTGATGAAATATATTGATGGAATAATTATATGGAAGTAGGTATATGATTGAGTGTTGGACTTTAATTTTATGAGAGAGTTAAAGTGGAGATTCATAGGCTTGATTGTGACGTACTCTAATTCGAGATGATAAAAATATAATTATGGAAAAGTGTGAGAGAGCTTAAATTCATTAGGTCAGTGGGTTAAGAAGGGTAACTACTGAATTGATATAACAAGGGGTAACTAGGACCCTTATAGTTGTGTGAATACTTTAATTAATACGAAAGTGAAATAAATTTGTAAAGCAGACAAGTATGGTGAATATTAGAGAGAAATATATTACGTACAAGTATGAATAATTGGGTTGTGTAAATACCAACTGTTTTGTAGGATTACTTGGGTTGTGAATGCCTATTGTGTGTTTCCTTGTGATAGGAACATAGACTCGGGAAATATTAAGTTATGGGGCAAGTGAGCGAGTCCAGGGATAATGGTTGACACCAAGTTATTAAATTAATGGATGTGTTAATTAATGAAGGTAGAATCGGAAGGTGGACTCAGAAAAGTATTAAATTAATTGATGTTGTGATTAATTAATTTAGAGTCGAATTGTAGACTCGGGAAGGGTATTAATTAATTAATGTGTAAATTAATTAAATGAGAGTCGTATCAAAGACTCGGATCGGTATTAAATTAATAGGTGTGTTAATTAATTTAATTAGAGTCGGATTGTAGACTCGGTAGGTATTAAATTAATAAGTGTGTTAATTAATTTAATTAGAGTCGGATTGTAGACTCGGGTAGGTATTGAATTAATAGGTGTGATTGATATACCCCAAGTGTGACCTCGGCTCGGAGACACCAACCTCGGCTGAGATCGTGGTCGACATTGGAGAAGCCTTGGGCATGCGGCATCCGCACTCGACCATAGCAAGGTCGGCCCAGGCCGACACTACCATCAGCCTCTCGAAGGGACATCACATGCATCACAAGGATCAGCACATTCTCGTATACCTTAGAATGACAACCTCGGCCAGACATAGGCCGATCTCGCAAGAAGACACCAGCAACCTCATCAAGACATTAGTCGATGCTCCAAACGCACCAGCTCAACCTCGGCTCAGGCTGATCTTGTCCATTTTCTCGGCTAGGATTAAGCCGAGACCTATATGATCACCTCGGACTGAACGAGCATCTAGACTTACCAACCTCGGCCTCTCCCAGGACGAGGTCATACACCGAGCACAATAGCCGAGCATCTGCTGACATTTGGATAAGGGAACGTGGACACATATCAGTTATAACAAGATTATTCCCCAGACGCAGGGAGAATATTTCATCATCATGCTCTACTTGTGGCAGTGACAGATGGCTTTCCCATATTGGTGAGGCAAACACACACATGCACATTACATGCATGGGGAGTAAATTACACCCCCTAGGAACTATATATAGAGGTCATCCTCTACCTTGCAAAAGATACCAAAATTGGTAACCCTAGCTGAAATTATGTCTTATACACATAGTAGGGAGAGATAAAGTGAGCTTGTGTATTGTATCCATGGCCATCAGTGCCTTAAAACAGTGAGGTTATTCACACACAATGGACGTAGGCCAATTCAGGCTGAACCACTTATATTCTGGTGCTCTCTCCTCTTCTCCTCATCTCATTCTCCTACACTTTACGTAACTATGATGCCATTATTGTTCTTAGATTGAATTTGAAAACACCTTACCTGGTGGTGTTAATTCTAGCATCATCATTTTGGCACCGTCTGTGGGAAAAGAGAGAAGCTATCTCTTCCTCTTCTTCTTCTTAACATCACCGGAGACTCTGGTGGTGAACCAGGCACCACCCCTTGCGTGGAGCTGCTTCACCAATGAAAGAGGTCCTTTGAGGTACTAAGCTCATCTGTAACTCAAGCTCTATAGTGTTAACATATGGCACCAGAATTACCACCGCCTCTTCCGCCACCTGGGGGTAGAGGGCCTAGTTCCAGTCAGGTGCCGCCCCAGTCCGAAATGGCGGAGGTAGTTGTAGCCTTGTGGTCTTTAGCTTCAACACAACAAGCTATGCAGGAGCAATTTGCACAGCTCAGCCAAAGTATGATGAGGCCACCTGGAGTCTCACCGGATATGATCACTCCGGCGATTGTTTAGCCTCATCCTGACGCCAGGGGACCACCCCAGGCACCAATGAAGGACCAGCCTACACTCCAGCGGAGAAGGGACGTTGCTGACCCTAGGCGCTTGTGCTTGTGGAGGTAAGAAAACCCTTGCCCAAGGGATAGGTATGACGATCTAGAGGCAGAAGAAGCCCCGGAAGACTACTGGGAGACGTATGAGGTGTCAAATAACACTGTATGACCTCTTCGGCAAAGTCAAGGTTATGTCGGCCAAAGAGGGGATGAGGCCCAACAAAGAGGGTCAGCCTTTGATAGGTTGAGCAGAGGGTTAGCCTTTGAGAGATTGGGCCTAGTGAATGACCTAAGACAGAGATTGTCGAGATCAAGGAGCACAGCAGGCTCTCAGAGAGGGAACAGGCAGGGTCGGACAGATCAAGGCCGACACTGTGAAAGAAGAGGCAGGGAACAGGAAGAGGTCGACAACCGATGTACCACGGTAGGGGAACCCTCGGTCCATCCCATGGAGGTGGATGGGGACAACCTCGTCCAGGTCGATGGAAGAAGACCGTGGAATGACTATATCCAGCGCCTTGAGGTGAAGATAGGAGACCTCATTAAAAGCAGGGAGCGATTACAAAGGGGTTACTCAGAGGGCTCTCCATTTGTGTCTAGGATAGTGGGCTTCCCAACCCCAGCTAAGTTTAAGCCTCCTACAGTGTCTCCCAAGTATGATGGCAGCACTAACCCTGTACAACACATCGAGATGTACCAGTCGGCAGCAGACATCTACTCGATACCCGATGAGATGAAGTGTAGGGACTTCTCTGGGACCTTAACAGGGGCAGCGTGCAGTTGGTTCACCTCCCTTCCGAAGAACTCAATTGAGAACTTCAAAGGCTTAGCTGAACAATTCATCCACAACTTTTGCTTTGGGGTGAGACCTCAAAAGAATACTACTCAGCTGTTGTATGTCAAGCAGGCCAAGGATGAAAGCCTAAGAGACTACATAGAGAGATTCAACAAAGAGAAGTTGGAGGTCGAAGATTATGAAGAGAACATAGCCATGACCACCCTCATAGGGGGTCTACAGAAAGGGAAGTTGTTGTGGAAACTTGTGAAAGACCCCTAGGTCTATGGCGGAGCTCCTGGAAACCACGGGGAAATTAATGAATGTGGAAGAGGCAATGGCCGCCAAGTATGAGGATGAGAACCGCGGTGGAAGTGGAAAGTACCAAAATAAGAAAGATGGGAAGAAGAGGTCGGGTGATGACAAGTTCGCTCACTATACTCCTCTGACTGTAAGCTGCCAGCACATCTTTAATGAGATTAAGAATGACAGGACTCTGAGTTGACCAGAGAAACTAAAATCCCCACCACATAAGAGGAACAAAAACCTATGGTGCGAGTTCCACTAGGATCATGGCCATGTCACGGACAAATGCTTCACCCTGAAGGATGAGATTGAAAAGATGCTAAAATCTGGAAAGTTGAGAAAGTATGTGGACGGTAAAGCTCCTAAGGGTGGAAGAGATAACCCTAAGAAAAGGAGAAATGATAGATGTCGTGACAATGTCCCGTCCAGAAGAGACAATGATTCAAAAGGTGATGATGAAGACGATCTGAATCTTCCGCCGAAAGATGACAACACCCCGGTGAAGAGGGTTGGTATGATATCGTTTGGTGTTGACACCATATGCGGAGGATTTGCAGGAGGTGGCTCTGAAGTAGCTGGTAGGAAGGCTCACGTAGCAGAGGCCAGGTCAGTGGCCAACCTTGAAGTTGTGAATCTAACGTCTTCCGATACAGTGCAGAAGAGGAAGAAAGTAGACATGGACACCCTCGTAGTTGGGTTCTCCAGACTCGACTTCAAGGGTATCTTAGCCCCCTATGATGACCCTTTGGTCATAACAACAGGGGTACATGGGTACGAGGTGCATAGGATACTCGTAGACGGGGGGAGCTCGGCGGACGTGATTTTTTGGCCTTGCTTCAAGAGCCTAGGTCTTAGTAGAGCAAGACTGGTACCCTATCAGCACCCATTGATAGGCTTCAGTGGCGAAAGGTCCACCCCTTAGGCATGTATGAGATGGACGTATGGATGGGTGATGAGTGGCCTAAGAGGCTGACCAAGAAGATAATTTTTTTTCGTCATGGACGTTAACGTGTTTTCGGCCTATAACCTCATTATAGGAAGGGTGGCCCTTAAAGAGTTTGAAGTTGTGTCGTCGATGGTCCATCAGATGCTAAAATTCCCGACTCCCTATGGGGTAGGGGAAGTACAAGGTGACCAGACCACAGCACGAGAATGTTACTTCAACTCGGCCAAAGAGAGAGAGGCCCATAAGAGGGCAACCACCACTTATAGCATCAATACGCTTGACCCAAGAGATGAGACAAAGTTGAAGAAGGGAGAGGCCGCGGAAAAGGTAGAATCCATCATCCTCAATGAGGAAGAGCTGGAAAAAACTGTCCAGGTCGGTAAAACCCTAAAGGTAGAAATTAAGGAAGAGTTGATAAACTTCCTCAGGAGGAGACAGAGTGTCTATGCATGGAGTCACGCCGATATGCTCGACATCGACCCTGAAGTTATGAGTCACAAGCTCAACGTGACCAAAGATGCCAGTCCAATCAAACAGAGACAAAGGGTCTATTCTAGGGAGAAGTACAATGTCATCTGAGAAGAGGTCAAAAAATTGGAAGAGGCTGAGTTTATAAGAGAAGTCACATATCCATAATGGTTATCAAATGCAGTCATCGTGCCCAAGGCCAATGGGAAGTGGAGAATGTGTGTTGATTTCACTGACTTGAACAGATCTTTTCCAAAAGATAGCTATCCCTTACCTCGGATAGATCAGATGGTGGATGCTATGGTGGGACATAAGCTCATGAGATTCATGGACACGTATTCAGGCTATAACCAGACTTCATGGATGCAGAAGACTCAGAGAAGACGACCTTCATTACCGACAAAGGGACGTACTGCTACAAAGTGATGCCCTTCGGACTGAAAAATGTAGGGGCAACATACCAACGTCTTGTTAATAAGATGTTCGAAGAGCAAATAGGTAAGACTATGGAGGTGTATGTAGATGATATGCTAACAAAGAGCTTGAAGGCTTGCACTCATATAACGGATCTCGAGAAGACCTTCGACATTATGGACTCATATAGAATGAAACTCAACCCCGCGAAGTGTGTCTTCAGAGTAGGATCTAGGAAGTTCCTAGGATTTATCGTCAACCAGAGAGGGATCGAAGAGAACCCTGAAAAAATCAAGGCTTTACTTGACATGAAGACATCGAGGAGTATCAAAGATGTTCAAAGACTTTTGGGGAGAGTGGTTTCCCTTAACAAGTTTGTTTCTAGGGCAACAGACAAGTGCCTTCCATTCTTTAAGGTGATGAGAAAGTCCTTCCAATGGGACAAAGAGTGAAAAAAATCCTTCAACCAGCTCAAGTCTTATTTGGGGTCTCCCTTATTGCTGTCTCAACCTGTAGCAGAGGAGAAACTGTACGTGTATCTGGCAGTCTTCGAATCAGCCATCAGCGCAGCCATAATACGGGAAGACGCTGGAATCCAAAGGCCTGTATATTTAAACAATAAGGCCCTTGAAGGAGTCGAACAAAATTACCCTCGCATGGAAAAGATAGCTTACGCCTTGATACATGCCTCGAGAAAGATGAAGCCTTACTTCCAATCCCACTCCATGGTTGTCCTCACTGACTCCCCACTAAGATAGGTCCTACATAAACCTGAGAAGTCTGGGTGATTGATGACATGGGCCATTGAGTTGGGGGAGTACGATCTTACCTACCAACCTAGGATGACCATCAAGGGGCAAGCCCTCGCAGACTTTGTCGCTGAGTTTACATGGGAAGAGGCCGAGGCATAGAATGGCCTAGAAGGTGTTGAAAACCGTGGTGTCTTCCAAAATTCAGAAAAGATGACACCAAACATCTTCCAAGATCAGGATGAGATAGCATCCAACGGGGCCTCGAACCAAGTTGCAGAGAATGAGGAAGATCGGTACCTCTTCAAAAAAGGAGTCATGACAGAAGGGGTCTTCTCATCAGGTACAGATATTTGGAGCCTCTTCGTTGATGGCTCTTCCTGCGACAATGGAAGCAGTGCGGGGTTGATACTCTCAGCTCCAGATGGTGCCAACATTGAATACACTTTGAGATTCAACTTCCGAGCTTCTAATAATGAGTCCGAGTATGAGGCCATGATAGTAGGTCTCTCATTGGCAAAGACTCTTCGCGTAAAACGACTCCTACTCCACAGTGACTCAAGGTTAGTTGTTAATCAAGTATTGGGAATCTATGAGGCCAGAGATGAAAAGATGGCCAAATATCTGAAAAGGGTGAGAACAATGTTAAAAAATTTTGAAGAGACAAGACTGAAGAGAGTGCCTCGACAAAGTAACATCCACGCAGATGCATTGGCGAGGTTAGCCTCGGCAACGAAGATAGATGTTAGAAGGACCATTCCTATCGAGGTCTTGGGGAAGGCAACCATTGAGCAAGAAGAGGTATATAACCCTTGTCACAATTTAAACTTAGGAGACTCATGGATGGACCCCCTCTTCAGATATATCAGAAAGGGAGAGCTACCTGAATCCAAGCTAGAAAGGCAAAAATTGAGATATAAGGCTGCCAAGTTCTCGATAGTAGGAGACGTCCTGTACAAGAAAGGATTCCTGCTACCTCTCCTCAGATGTGTGCACCCCACCTAAGTTTCCCGGGTCTTACAGGAGGTCCATGAGGGTTCTTGCTCTAGCCACATAGGGGGAAGACCCTTGGATAAAAGAATCATCACCCAGGGGTACTGGTGGCCAACCCTGTCCAAGGACGCCGCAGCCTACGTGAGGAAATATGATAAATGCCAGAGGTTCGCTGCCATCCCTCATCAACCTCATCAGCCTATGACGTCAATCACTTCTCCATGGACATTTGCAGTATGGGGAATTGACTTAGTAGGGCCCCTGCCAAGAGCTGCCAATAATTATAGATTCTTGATAGTTGCCATCGATTATTTTTCAAAGTGGGTGGAGGCAGAGCCGATGATAACGATCATAGAGCAGAAGACCTTCCAATTTATTTGGAAGAATATCATATGTATATATGGTCTCCTAAACACTCTCATCTCGGACAATGGGACCCAGTTCAAGAACTCCTCTTTAGAAAAGTATTGCCTAAGAGTAGGAATAAAGCAATTCTTCTCATCTCCTGGCCAACCTTAGGCAAATGGTCAGACCGAGGTCACAAACAGAAAAATTCTCGATGGAATTAAGAAAAGGTTAGAATATGCGAAAGGAAGATGGACTGAAGAGGTCTACGCTGTGTTATGGGCCTACAGAACCACGGCAAGGACACCGACGGGAGAAACCCCATTCTTATTGGCACATGGCTCAAAGGTTGTCATACCAACGGAAGTAGGGCTCCCAACTCGTAGGATTCAGACCTAAGACCCTAATAATAATGGGGAAGAGAGGAGTCTAGACTTAGATCTTATCGAAGAAAGAGGAGAGGACGCAGAGGTCAGACAAGCAGCCTACCAACAGAGGGCAGCAAAATTCTACAACCAGAGGGTGAAGTCAAGACCCATTGCAGTGGGAGACCTAATGCTAAACAAGACTTTACAGAAAGCAAACAAACTCCACCCAAACTGTCACGATCCCTATAAAGTGACAAAAGAGGTTGTGCCTGGAACTTACAGGCTAAAAAATCTAGAAGGAGAACCTTTCGATAATCCATGGAATGCTGATCACATAAAGAAGTATTACATATGATGTTGTATGAAGTTGTGTAAATTTACCATCTTATCATGAAGACGTTATTAATAAAAGATCAGTTCCCATGGTGGCCCCTGCTTCATTTTTCACTTTTCAGAAATTAATGGGGCTAACATCTTAGGTGATGACCTCAGACCTTCATAACACCATTCAGTGGTGACGAGGTCTGAGATCAGACACCATAATGAGATGACCTCAGACCCTTAACATCATTAATTTGGTGAGATTCATTAATGGGGCTAACATCTTCGGTGATGACCTCAGACCTTCATAACACCATTCAGTGGTGACGAGGTCTGAGCTCAGACACCATAATGGGATGACCTCACACCCTTAACATCATTAATTTGGTGAGATTCATTAATGGGGCTAACATCTTAGGTGATGACCTCAGACCTTCATAACACCATTCAGTGGTGACGAGGTCTGAGCTCAGACTACTAATTTGGTTTAAGAAAACACCATTGCATAAGCTTTAGAAGAAAAACATCACGACATACATACAACAAAAGAAGATGGTCCTCTTCAGAGAATAATACATTCAGAGAATAACACATTCAGAGATTATAAATATTCAGAGGTTACAAAGTGGAAAAGTAAAAGCCATATTCATTCAGAAATTATAGATGTGCAGGGATTACAATTTCAGGGGCTACAAAAATATTCAGAGATTCTCTTTCAGGGTTGAGGGAGGAATACCGGTGCCTTCAGTTTGGTTAAGCTGGACGACGTTGGTCACCTCGGCAACGTCATCATGGTGGTCTTCCCCTCCAACCTCTGTGCCGTCCAACGTGGCAGTCTCGGCAGGCGCGACAGCCTCCTCCTCAACCTCTTGAAGGGCCTGGGCAAGTTGATGATTAGCAAAGCCAAGGCCTGTAAAGTCAGAGGCTTTCAAAGTGCCAGCCTCCTTCTCCTTGACAGCCGCCCACTTGGTAGTAGCCTTGATACCTCTCTCGAGGTATTCAAAGACAAAGCCCATAAACTCATCAGAGCTTTTGTACTCGGCTATTATCCCCTCTGAGGCATCATCAAGGGCTGCCTTCACGTCCGAGCTGACCTTCTATTACAGAACATCATCCTTGGCCTTTAGAGCCGCAGCATGGTCCTTGTTAAGCCGAGAGACTTCCTTCTCCATCCCTTTCACCTTCTTGTCAGACTCACCCAACTCAGACTTCAACCGATCGATTTTTACGTTCAAATAACTCTGGATCTTCTCAGATTCTTGACCCTTCTGGATAAGGGGAAACTTCCTCAGAGTCCAATTGGAGAGGTGGTGCATCGCTGCCAGGCCCTACAGATTTTACGATTAGGAATAAGTTAAAGACAAATCAGAGGTTACACTTAGAAATTACAAAGAAATATGAGGTCATACCTGAATGGATCTGTGGATGCCGAACTCAACCAGTAAGGGAGTATCAAGTGACCGGAAGAAGCGCTTATCGGTCTCGATCATTGTAGAGCCAAAGGCATCTAGGGCCTGCAGACTATGGCCGACTATGTTGTCAGTAATCTTCAACTGCTCTAGACGAGCCGATAAGGCGTCTGCTGAAGAGATGGGGATGGCAGTATCAGCACTCTTTTTTTTCTTCCTCTGATCCTCAGGGGCATGTTCAGTTGGAGCCCTCTTCTTTGTGGCTTGGGGCTTTGAGGCAGAGGGAGCTGGGGGAGGATCATTAAGGCCTGCTTTCTTTGCAAGTCTTGTCAAGCTAGGAGCAGCCATTTCCCAGAGTTCGTCTGAGATATCCTTTGGATGCTCTGCAAAATTAATAGATCTGAGTTAGAATATCAGACCAAAATAAACTCAGAGGTTTAACTTCAAATAGAAAGAGCTTACCCACCTCGGAAAGAGGACTTCCACCCAGACCTATCTCAGAGAGGTAGTGGGGGGTCATCAAGTGTTCGAACCTAACGAACAGACCATGTACCCCCTGATCTTGAAAGGCTTTCACCTTCTGAAGGTTTTGTGGGCTCAAGCCGGGGTTAGCCCTCGCAGAAATTGTGACCTTACCCCACCTAAGGGGCATCCTCGGCTCCAGAATAGACGAGGGAGCACATGGGCTAAATTCCCATGGTCCAGAAGCAAAAAAGTATTATGGCTTCCAGTTGTGGTTGGAAGTCTGAGTTATTTGAAGCATCTTTTTTTCAGGCTTCCGAGCTACAAAATGATAGTAGCTCGGATGATTTTTGGCTGAAGAAGGGACATAGCAACTTACAAAGACCTGAACTGGGAGGTCTGAGTGGTGGACAGCCTTCCATAAGACTATGTCCCCTATTATGACCCTCTAGGCATTAGGGGATAGTTGAGAGGAGGCCGAATTGATATAGGAAAGGATAGATTTGATAATGGGATGGATGGGCAGATGAAACCTCAACTTGAACATTTGCTCGTACAAGAAGATTTCGCCATCTCGGCCGTGAAAAGCCCTTTCTTTCCTCAGAGGTCTTCTTAGCTTTATGGAGGGACTAATGGAATACAGATATCTAAAGCAAAGGAGGTCTACCTCAGTTATATTACTCTCGATATCGGCCACCTCAGAGACGTAGACATCACTTTCAACGTCATCATCATCATCATCTAACTCAACGTCGGCCGGAGAAGATGTTGATGGGTTACCCGGGAACCTCTAAGCGAATTCGGCACCGATGAAGGCCAACAGAGGAATGGCGTCAAGTGGTGGTGGAATGGCCACACTCGGCTCGACGATCTCAACCTCTGAGGAAGAGGCTGAGGTGCTTGAGTTGTTATGAGATGAGGCCCGGCTGGAGACCTCGGCCTGATCAGGGTCCTGATCTTCCCGAATTGAGAAGTCCATGGCCTCCTCGAAGGAATCCATGAACATAAGGTCTGAGGTGGAAGACTCAGACTCAGGCATTGGTATAGGATCGACAGGAACCTCTGCGTGATTGAAAGACTCCGAGGGATCAAGATATATCACCTTCAGGGGTGGTGGAAAGATGGGTCTAATAGGGAACTCTTGTGACCAACGAGCCTCCTCCCGTGCTCTTTCTATTTGTTTATTTTTTCTAAAGTCTTCTCCCTAAAGGAGGGGAACTCCTCAAGAAGTTGGTGTAGGGGTCTGAGAATACGAGGCAGACTATACACTTGCCCAACTCTCCTAAGTAACAAATAACGCTGTTGATTTGGCTAAATATCAAAGCTAGGTTTTTTAGCAAGAACAGTGTATGAACAATTAACCAAAAAACTCACCAGCTAACCAAAAAATGCATGAGATCATCGGAAAATGCATGAACCAGCCGAAAATGCAAAGAGCAAGACGGACAGAAAAATGGAGAGGAATAGATAACGAGGGGTACCTGAAGAAAGGTGAGGAAAAGCGAGGAAGGAATCCCAATAAATAAGCCCCCAAATGTACTTCCAATCACGAGTTCTTCTAGAGAGAGAGAGTTGCAGAAATGGCCAAGTTCGTAGAAAGAGAGAAATGAAGAAGGAAGAAGAGAAAATGGGACTTTTACCCTTAAATATGAATGCACACTCCCCAAGGCCCATCATTGACTTGGGAGACCAACAGACAACCAGCATAATTACCCTTGTCAGACACGCATGCCACTTCAGTAATTGACAAGTGTCAGAAAAAGAATATTGGTACAGAGAAATAGGACCTCGGAGTTGTAGACCCCATAGTCACGTGATTTCACATGTAACTAAGGGTTGGGGGTGATTAATATTCCCCAAGTGTGACCTCGGCTCAGAGACACCAACCTCAGCCGAGATCATGGCCGACATTAGAGAAGCCTTGGGTATGCGACATCAGCACTCGGCCATAGCAAGGTCGGCCCAGGCCGACACTACCACCAGCCTCTCGAAGGGACATCGCATGCATCACAAGGATCAGCAACATTCTCGTATACCTTAGAATGGCAACCTCGGCCAGACATAGGCCGAGTTCGCAAGAAGCCACCAGCAACCTCATCAAGACTTTAGTCTATGCTCCAAACACACCAACTCAACCTCGGCTCAGGCCGACCTTGTCCATTGTCTTGGCTAGGATTAAGTCGAGACCTCCATGGTCACCTCAGACTGAATGAGCATCTAGACTTACCAACCTCGGCCTCTCCCTGGCCGAGGTCATACACCGAGCACAATAGCCGAGCATCTGTTGACATTTGGATAAGGGCACGTGGACACATATCACTTATAACAAGATTATTCCCCACACGCGTGGAGAATATTTCATCATCATTCTCTACTTGTGACAGTGACAGATGGATTTCCCATATTGGCGAGGCAAACACACACATGCACATTACATGCATGGGGAGTACATTACACCCCCTAGGTACTATATATAGAGGTCATCCTCTACCTTGCAAAAAGATCCCAAAATTGGTAACCCTAGTTGAAATTCTATCTTATACACACAATAGGGAGAGAGAAAGTGAGCTTGTGTAATGTATCCATGGCCATCAGTGCCTTAAAACAGTGAGGTTATTCACACACAGTGGACGTAGGCCAATCCAGGTTGAACCACTAATATTTTGGTGCTCTCTCCTCTTCTCCTCATCTCATTCTCTAACCTTTTACGTAACTAGGCTGCCATTATTATTCTTGGATTGAGCTTGAAAACACCTTACCTGGTGGTTTTAATTATAGCATCATCAGTGATAATCAATTTAATTAGAGTCGGATTGTAGACTCGGGTAAGTATTAAATTAATAGGTATGATAATTAATTATGTTGAGTCGGGCCACTGACTCCGAAAACTACAGGCTAGTGTACGGAATTTTGAGTACACGGTAAAGTCGGGGTTTATATTATATATATACGGTGTAGTGATAGTATATATATACGTGTACATGTATTGTGTGTGATATTAAATATCAGTGACTAGATATTTATTCAATTTATATACTCTAGTGCTATCAAGGGAGGTTGCGCGATGTGGGTGAATCTCCTAGCTTGAGGAGTAGGGCGAGTATATCCCCAGGTTATAGCATCTGGTATATGGTTGAGGGGATTATCTCACTTTCAGGGAAGGAATATGACCGCCTCCACTGCGTTTATAGCTTGGGCCAAGTTGGTAAGCGATTCCAACTTGGGGAACTAGGTTTTGTGAGCACACCTAGTGAGATAGCACTTTAGAGGGAGTCATCCAGCGAGGGTATACTCGGAGGGATGGATATACGTATGTTATATGTGTGGATGTTTTAGTAAAGGTACGTATATAATGGTATTCAATATTATATGCGGGTAATAATATAGTGTGTGATGTATTTACTTTATATAACTTGTGATACGCTTATATGATACTATTTAAGAAGGAATTAATTACGTTAATTGTGAGATAACTTATAATTCAAGAATCATTGTACTCGGGTTAGAGTAGTATGGCAAGGGGGAAGTTATACCAGGACTAGTTGGACGGGGTAGTACAACAAGGTGAGGGGTCAAGGTAACCGATAGGTGTGCACAATAGTGGAGGGGTGAGAATGTCCACAAGGGAGCGCGACACTAACTTATATATTAAGCGCATTCATGCATTTTAATTATTGCAGTTAATTCACTTGCTAAATATTTTCAAAACGTTTTGGGTTATAACCCTTGCTATAAAACTATTTTCAAAACCTTTTAGGTGTCCATCCACAGGGATGCCAGGATTGATATTCTATTCCAAGGCCATGGAGCTGCGGCATATGTGGATGCTAGCAGTAATTTGGATTAGACGCATCGCTTATTCATTCCTGGAGTAGGAATCATTCATCAGTTCCAATTTTATTTAGGGCATGTCGCCCAGACTTTCAGTTCAGATTTCAGATTTGTTTTATTCCGGTGTTGAATATTGTATTGGATTATTTCACTTTGGTGGCCGATGGTTTATTCGGCAAGTTGTGTAATTAATTATTTCAGTTGAGTTTTATTCAGTTGTGTGATTGGTTTATATTTATTTCCGCATGAAGAGTTTTGTTTAATTAAAAAGTTAAAATTGGCACCAGATTTTTGAATACTAGGTGGTTAGTAAGTTTTAAAAAGTTTTTGATAGTGATGCTAAGGATGAACCAACTGGGATTCCTGTTTTAATTTGGTATAGGACTGATCACCTGGTATTTTATTAGGCGGGGTGTCACAGATGGTATCAGAGCATCAGGTTCTAGTGTCCTTAGGATCTGTGCGGCTTTATACGTTTCGGCTTAGCAATCTTTAATATAGATCCCTATTATAGGATTGTTGTATTCTCATACGTATGCGCATATACGTTCTTCTGCTTAATTTATATTTAAGATTGAACTCATACGATTCAATTCTCATTCCATATGCCGCCCAGGAGAGAGAGAGAGAGAGAGAGAGAGAGCAGCGAGGGAAGAAGGGGGAGATGAGACTAGGGAGGCTCGTCCGGAGTAAGAGCTACCGCAGCAACTGCTAGAGATGATTTTGGCATCACAGATAACTGAACTAGTGGCACAGGCAGTTGAAGCGACAGTGGTCGCAATGGCTTGGTACTTTTCACAGAATCAGCCACAAGTGTAAATGGCACCAGATGTTTAGGCCGCCCGGGGCCATCAGGGTGACAGCAAGTACGAGAGGTTTTTCAAGAGTGGACACCCACCAGAGTTACGAGGGGTTCAGATGTAGTGCTAGCGTGTAAAGGAAGAGAGATATCCAGCGTCACCTACGCATGGGAGATTGCGATGAGGTGCGGAAGCAAATGCTAGCCACTTTTAGTTTAGTGGGAGCAGTGCTACAGTGGTGGGAGTTAATCACCACAATTGAGGAAAGGGATACACTAGCTATTGCAGAGTTTGGGGTGCGATTCAATCGCAAGTATTTTCCTCCAGCGGTTGAGACCAAAATGAGGAGAAAATTAAAGAGGTGACTTAGGGAGACAGTTCAGTGGCCAATTACGAGGAAGAATTTACTCGTTTGGCAAATTTTGTACTGGATGAGGTAAGCAATGAATAGAGAAAGAAAGTAAAGTTTGTGGATGGATTAGTCTGGAGAATCAGACAACATTTAATTGGTAATTATGCATTAGTAGCTTATACTGATGTCGTTAACACAGCACTCCGGCACTGTGAGGAATATCGCTTCCATGTGAAAGGAAGCGGGAGGGGAATGGAAACTAACCAGTCGGATAAAGCTGGAGGGAACAGTACCAGTGGGGTATCCCAGTAGAAGATAGGGGAAATCAGGGGCAGTATTCCGACAAGGAAATCATGCCAAACGATTTAGAACTGGAGGCTATCGGCAGGATGGCCAGGAATTCTAACAAGGTCAGTATGGAAGGGACCAGTGGCAGGGTGAATGTATTAGAAGGTGTTTCGTTTATGGGGAAGCGATACACATGAAGATAGATTGTCTTAAGCGAGACAGGGGTCAACTACAGGACGAGGTCTTGTATTTACAGCCACTAAAGCAAGTCATGAGTGCATTCTAGCAGGGAGAAGATGCTCCCGAAACCCGAGGATCGGCCATTGCAGCTGGAGTATGTAGGTAACTATTTTTACCCTAGGGTCATGGGGTATATTTTTTAGTGACAAAGAGGATGTCATAAAATAAGACTTATTTTTCACTAGAGTTTGCACGTGAGTCGAATTTAGTGGGTGCGTTGGCTATAACAGCCATAGTATGTGGATAAACTTTTCGTGAGGTAGTGGAGTTCTTTAGTGTTCTTCACAGGAGAGTGGAGGTGTACACTGAGTGAAGGTTTTTATTATGCGAGGAGTTACTACTTCCAAGAATTATGGGAGTAAGGTTGATAATATTTCCTAAATATCGTATAGATAGCGATGGACTTTAGCTATTGTGGATAGTGGTGTTAAGTTTTGGTGTTCGCGAGAACAGGATATGATTGGTACGAGGTATCACCAGAGAGGGCATTTAGCCTATGCATATGTGTGTATATATGTTATATTGTGTGGTTCCATAGACACCAAGTGAGGTTTTTTGTTCTCACATTTTATCCCGGTAAGTAGGGGTGTTTACTGAAGTGAATCAGGGTGGTTAGATTTATTTTCGAGCAAAGAGAGATAGCTCAGGGTTTATTTTGCACAAGGACTAGTGATAGTAATGGCGCGGTATTTTATGTTGTCTTTGGTAGAATGAGGGTAAACCTACATACTTTTGTGTTAAGAGATAAGTATTTAGGGGTGCGTGCTATGGACTGAGGGTCTAACGGATCTCAACGATCGACAATGTTAGGTAGTAGTGTATCGGGAGGGTTCCTTATTTGGATTTCTCTTTCCGAGACATTCCACGCATGAAACTTAGCGCAACATTGGAAAGTGGGAAGATGTTTGGTCGTTAGTGCATGGGTTGGGTACCCGGGCAGTAAATATATATGTGTGTAAATATATATATATATATATATATATATATATATATATGTGTGTGTGTGTGTGTGTGTGTGTGTGTGTGTGTGTGTGTGTGTGTGTGTGTGTGTGTCTGTGTGTGTGTGTGTGTGATATGACTACGGGTTCGAAGTTATATTACGGGTTATGACTAGCATAGTCGGTTAGCTTTCGTGCGGTAAAGCACGGGGATAGGGTGTATGAGCACCCGGGTTAATTAAGGAAAATTTTGTGTGGTTAAGCATGGGTATATGGCGTATGGGTGCCCTGGTTAATTTAAATGCATACTTGTGTAACGTATGATTAGAAGTGGATGGGATAGATATAGAGGGCTTAGAGGCACATGACTAAGAGTGATATGCGAAGCCT
Organism: Sambucus nigra; assembly: GCA_949130495.1. NCBI lineage: Eukaryota > Viridiplantae > Streptophyta > Magnoliopsida > Dipsacales > Adoxaceae > Sambucus > Sambucus nigra. The sequence goes on along the minus strand of OX422211.1, from coordinate 183,343,567 downwards.
GGAACATTACGCTCATTTTAATTTCGAGGACGAAATTCCTATGTAAGGGGGGGAGAATGTAACACCCCGTAATTTTGAGGATTTAATATTTAATTACTTTTTGAGAGTTACAAAAATATTTAAATTGGAAAAACTTAAATTCATGAGTTGGAGAATTTATTTGAGTGAGCCGAATTATTTATAATTGGCGATTTTTAAGTTTAATGGTTCAAAATCTCGTGTGTCGTATTTTGATGTCGTAATTTGGAAATGACAAAAAGTATTTCGGATGATAATTCTGAGTGTGCGGTTGCGTCTGGATGGGTCGAGATCATCAGAAAAGAGTACCCAGTGATAGTAATTCGGTCTCGGGATATTTTTGGGCATAGCCGGGCCCTCACGGGGTGAGTTGGGCCATTTTAATTAGGCCCAGATGGCCAAAAACGGGATTTAGTGCTTTTAACCTAATTGAGGATTAGGAACGGCAGATAGAAAATCCTAAACTTAGGTTTTGGGAGAGGATTAGAGGAAGCTAATCAAGAAGTCAATTGGGGGATCTTTTGGAGCCAAATTAAGGGACTAATTTGGGGTGTTCTTCATCAACCATTATCTACACCAACGGAATCAGACCCTTCGAATAATTTCAGGCAAGTGGTTAATTTGCGATAATGTGTAAATGGTGATATCCAATTCATATTTTTGTGATGTGTAAACTAAAGTTCGTTTTGGGGATAAATGGGTACAAAATGGGGTTTTATTAATGGAATACTTGGCTGAGATTCAAAGTAAGAAATAGATGTATTACATATCCCTAAGTAAAGATAAAATTAAATTTGAATATATTTGATGATTAACATGGAATCTTTAAGAGTTCTTGGATGAAGAACATGAATCTTGAATGACTTAGGGTTTATTTGATGGACACAAGAGGTCAATCTGACAAACTTTTTGACACAACTTTAAACGTATTCCATTTGAGTTGTACTTAGAATTAGAGTGTGAACCATACATTCCTGGAAATTTATTTCTCGTAGATATCAAATGAACATGGAATCAGGTCAATCGGAGTTCTGCAGAGGGAGTAATCGACATTTTACTACAGGGTGTTTGATCTGTCAACATAGTAATCTGCCAGACTTTTGACGTGAATTTAAACGTGTGCAATTTGAATTTTACTTTGAATTAGAGTGTGAAACATACATTACTGGATAGGTATTTCTCTTATCTATCCAATGAACTTGGAATCAGGTCAATCGGAGTTATATAGAGGGAGAAATCGAAATTTTACTAGAGGGTGTTTAATCTGCCAGAAAATTTGAGATTTTTCATTTTAAGCCTCAAATGTCTAAAATTTTATCAGAGAAGTGTTTGGGACCTTGATGAAATATATTTATGGAATAAGGATATGGAAGTAGGTATATGATTGAGTGTTGGACTTTAATTTTGTGAGAGAGTTAAAGTGGAGATTCGTAGGCTTGATTGTGACGTACTCTAATTCGAGATGATAAAAATATAATTACGAAAAAGCGTGAGGGAGCTTAAATTCGTTAGGTCAGTGGGTTAACAAGGGAAACTACTGAATTGATATAATAAGGGGTAACTAGTACCCTTAGAGTTGTGTGAATACTTGAATTAATACGAAAGTGAAATAAATTCGTAAAGCAAACAAGTATGGTGAATATTAGAGAGAAATATATTATGTACAAGTATGAATAATTGGGTTGTGTAAATACCTACTGTTTTATAGGAGTACTTGGGTTGTGAATGCCTATTGTATGTTTCCTTGTGATAGGAACATAGACTCAGGAAATATTAAGTTATGGGCCAAGTGAGCGAGTCTGGGGATAATGGTTGAGTGACACCAAGTTATTAAATTAATGGATGTGTTAATTAATGAAGGTAGAGTCAGAAGGTAGATTCGAAAAAGTATTAAATTAATTGATGTTGTGATTAATTAATTTAGACTCGAATTGTAGACTCGGGAAGGGTATTAATTAATTAATGTGTAAATTAATTGAATGAGAGTCGTACCACAGACTAGGATCGGTATTAAATTAATAGGTGTGTTAATTAATTTAATTAGAGTCGGATTGTAGACTCGGGTAGGTATTAAATTAATAAGTGTGTTAATTAATTTACTTAGAGTCGGATTGTAGACTCGGATAGGTATTGAATTAATAGGTGTGATACTTAATTTAATTACAGTCAGATTGTAGACTCGGGTCGACCTTAAATTAATTGGTGTGATAATTAATTATGTTGAGTCGGGCCACTGACTCTGGAAATTGCAGGCTAGTGTACAGGATTTTAAGTACACGATAAAGCCGGGGTTTATATTATATATATACGGTGGAGTGATAGTATATATATACGTGTACATATATTGTGTGTGATATTAAATATCAGTGACTAGATATTTATTCAATTTATATACTCTAGTTCTATCAAGGGAGGTTGCGCGATGTGGGTGAATCCCCTAGCTTGAGGAGTAGGGTGACTATATCCCCAGGTCATAGCGTCTGGTATATAGTTGAGGGGATTATCTCACTTTAACGAAAAGAATATGACTGCCTCCACTATGTTTATAGTTTGGGCCAAGTTGGTGAGCGATTCCAACTTGGGGAACAAGGTTTTGTGAGCACACCTAGTGAGATAGCACTTTAGAGGGAGTCATCCGGAGAGGGTATACTCGGAGGTATGGATATACGTATGTTATATGTGTGGATGTTTTAGTAAAGGTACGTATATAATGGTATTCAATATTATATGCGGTTAATAATATAGTGTGTGATGTATTTCCTTTATATAACTTGTGACATGCTTATATGCTACTATTTAATTAGGGATTAATTAAGTTAATTATGAGATAACTTATAATTCAAGAATCATTGTACTTGGGTTAGAGTAGTATGGCAAGGGGGAAGTTATACTAGGACTAGTTGGACGGTGTAGTACAACTAGGTGAGGGGTCAAGGTAACCGATAGGTGTGCACAATAGTGGAGGGGTGAGAATGTCCACAAGGGAGTGCGACACTAACTTATATATGAAGCGCATTCATGCATTTTAATTAGTGCAGTTAATTCACTTGCTAAATATTTTCAAAACGTTTTGGGTTCTAACCCTTGCTATAAATCTATTTTCAAAACCTTTTAAGTGTCCAGCCACAGGGACGCCAGGATTGATATTCTATTCCAAGGACATGGAGCAGCAACATATGTGGATGCTAGCAGGAATTTGGATTAGACGCATCGCTTATTCATTCCTAGAGTAGGAATCATTCATCAGTTCCAGCTTTATTTAGGGCATGTCGCCCAGACTTTCAGTTCAGTTTTCAGATTTTTTTTATTCCGGTGTTGAATATTGTATTGGATTATTTCACTTTGGTGGTCGATGGTTTATTCGGCAAGTTATGTAATTAATTATTTCAGTTGAGTTTTATTCAGTTGTGTGAATGGTTTATATTTATTCCGCATGTAGTGTTTTGTTTAATTAAAAAGTTAAAATTGGCACCAGCTTTTGGAATACTAGGTGCTTACTAAGTTTTAAAAAGTTTTTGACAGTGATGCTAAGAATGAACCAACTGGGATTCCTGTTTTAATTTGGTATAGGATTGATCACCCAGTATTTTATTAGGCGGGGTGTCACAGATGGTATCAGAGCATCATGTTCTAGTGTCCTTAGGATCTGTGCGGCTTTACACGTTTCGACTTAGCAATCTTTAATATAGATCCCTATTATAAGATTGTTCTATTCTCATACGTATACGCATATACGTTCTTCTGCCAAATTTATATTTGAGAGTGAACTCATACGATTCGATTCTCATTCCAGATGCCGCCCAGGAGAGAGAGAGCATCTAGGGCAGCAAGGGGAGATGAGACTAGGGAGGCTTGTCAGGAGCAAGAACTATCGCAGCAACTGCCAGAGATGATTTTGGCATCACAAATAACTGAACAAGTGGCACAGGTAGTTGAACGGACAGTGGTCACAATGGCTGAGTACTTTTCATGAAATTAGCCACAAGTGTAAATGGCACCAGATATTTAGGCCACTCGGGGCCATCGGGGTGACAGCAAGTACGAGAGGTTTTTCAAGAGTGGACACCCACCAGAGTTACGAGGGGGTTCAGATGTAGTGCTAGCGTGTCAAGGAAGAGAGATATCCAGCGTCACCTACGCATGGGAGATTGCGATGAGGTGCGAAAGCAAATGCTAGCCACTTTTAGTTTAGTGCGAGCAGCGCTACAGTGGTGGGAGTCAATCACCACAATTGAGGAAAGGGATACACTAGCTATTGTAGATTTTTGGGTGCGGTTCGATCGTAAGTATTTTCCTCCAGCGATTGAGACCAAATGAGGAGAAAATTAAAGAGGTTACTCAGGGAGACAGTTCAGTGGCCAATTACAAGGAAAAATTTACTCATTTCGAAAATTTTGTACTGGATGAGGTAAGCAATGAAGAGAGAAAGAAAGTAAAGTTTATGGATGGGTTAGTCTGGAGAATCAGACAACATTTAATTGGTAATTATGCATCAGTAGCTTATACTGATGTCGTTAACGCAGCACTCCGGCACTGTGAGGAATATCGCTTCCACGTGAAAGGAAGCAGGAGGGGAGTGGAAACTAACCAGTCAGATAAAGCTGGAGGGAACAGTACCAGTGGGGTATCCCATCAGCAGACAGGGGGAAATCAGGGGTAGGATTCCGACAAGGAAATCATGCCAAACGATTTAGAACTGGAGGCTATCGGCAGGATGGCCAGGAATTCCAACAAGTTCGGTATGGAAGCGACCAGTGGTAGGGTGAATGTATTAGAAGGTGTTTCGTTTATGGGGAAGCGAAACACGTGAAGAGATATTATCTTAAGCGAGACAGGGGTCAACTACAAGATGAGGTCCTGTATGTATAGACACTAAAGCAAGTCATGAGTGCATTCGAGCAGGGAGAAGATGCTCCAAAACTCGAGGATCAGCCGTTACAGCTGGAGTATGGAGGTAACTATTTTTACCCTAGGGGCATGGGGTATATTTTTGAGTCACAAAGAGGATGTCACAAAATAAGACTTATTTTTCACTAGAGTTCGCATGTGAGTCGAATTAGTGGGTGCGTTGGCTATAACAGCCATAGTATGTGGATAAACTTTTCGTGGGGTAGCGGAGTTCTTTAGTGTTCTTCACAGGAGAGTGGAGGTGTACACTGAGTGAAGGTTTTTATTATGTGAGGAGTTACTACTTTCGAGAATTATGGGAGTAGGGTTGATAATATTTAGTAAATATCGGCTAGATAGCGATGGAATTTAACTATTGTGGATAGTGGTGTTATGTTTTGGTGTTCGCGACACCAGGATATGATTGGTACGAGGTATCACCAGAGAGGGAATTTAGCCTATGTATATGTGTGTATATATGTTATATTGTGTGGTTCCATAGACACCAAGTGAGGTTTTTTGTTCTCACATTTTATCCCGGTAAGTAGGAGTGTTTACCTAAGTGAATCAGGGTGGTTAGATTTATTTTCGAGCAAAGAGAGATAGCTCAGGGTTTATTTTGCGCAAGGACTAGTGATAGTAAGGGCGCGGTATTTTATGTTGTCTTTGGTAGCATGAGGGTAAGCGTACATACTTTTTTGTTAAGAGACAAATATTTAAGGGTACGTGCTATGAACTGAGGGTCTAATGGATCTCAACGACCGACAATGTTAGGTAGTAGTGTATAAGGAGGGTTCCTTGTTTGGATTTCGATTTGCGAGACATCCCACGCATGAAACTTAGCGCAACGTTTGTAAGTGGAAAGATGTTTGATCGTTAGTACATGGGTTGGGTACCCCGGGCAGTATATATATATATATATGTGTGTGTGTGTGTGTGTGTGTGTGTGTGTGTGATATGACTACGGGTTCGAAGTTATATTACGGGTTACGACTAGCATAGTCGGGTAGCTTTCGTGTGGTAAAGCACGGGGATAAGGTGTATTAGCACCCGGGTTAATTAAGGTAAATTTTGTGCGGTTAAGCACGGGTATAGAGCGTATGGGCGCCCTGGTTAATTTAAATGCATACTTGTGTAACGTATGGTTAGAAGCGGATGTTAAAATATAGCGGGCTTAGAGGCACATGACTAGAGAGTGATATGCGAAGCTTGGAACATTATGCCCATTTTAATTTCGAGGAAGAAATTCCTTTGTAAGGGGGGGAGTATGTAAAATCCCGTAATTTTGAGGATTTAATATTTAATTACTTTTTTAGAGTTATAAACATATTTAAATTGGAAAAACTTAAATTCATGAGTTGGAGAATTTATTTGTGTGATCTGATATTATTTATAATTGACGATTTTTAAGTTTAATGGTTCGAAATCTCGTGTGTCATATTTTGTGGTCATAATTTGGAAATGACAAAAATTATTTCGGATGACAATTCTGAGTGTGCGGTTGCGTCTAGATGGGTCGAAATAGTCAGAAAAGAGTACCCGGGGATAGTAATTGGATCTCTGGGTATTTTTGGGCATAGCCGGGCCCACACGGGGTGAGTTGGGCCATTTTAATTAGGCCCAAATGGAAAAAAAAGGGATTTAGTGTTTTTAACCTAATTGACGGATTAGGAACGTCAGATAGAAAATCCTAAACCTAGGGTTTCGGAGAGGATTAGAGGAAGCTAATCAAGAAGTCAATTGGGGGATCTTTTGGAGGCAAATTAAGGGACTAATTTAAGGTGTTGTTCATCAACCAATCTCTACACCAATGGAATCAGACCCTACGAACAATTTTAGGGAAGTAGTTAATTTGCGGTAATGTGTAAATAGTGATATCCAATTCGTATTTTAGTGATGTGTAAACTAAAATTCGTTTTGGGGATAAATGGGTACAAAATGGGGTTTTGTTAATAGAATACTTGGCTGAGATTGAAAGTCAGAAATAAGTGTATTATATATCCCCAAGTAAAGATAAAATTAAATTTGAATATATTTGATGATTAACATGGAATCTTTATGAGTTCTTGGATGAAGAACATGAATCTTGAATGACTTAGGGTTTATTTGATAAACACAAGAGGTCAATCTGCCAAAATTTTTAACACAACTTTAAACATATTCCATTTGAGTTGTACTTCGAATTAGAGTGTGAACCATACATTCCTGGAAAGTTATTTCTCTTAGATATCCAATGAACTTGGAATCATCTCAATCGGAGTTCTGTAGAGGGAGTAATCGACATTTTACTACAGGGTGTTTGATCTGTCAACATAATAATCTGCCAGAATTTTGACATGAATTTAAACGTGTGTGATTTGAATTTTACTTCTAATTAGAGTGTTAACCATACATTACTGGAAAGTTATTTATCTTATATATCCAATGAACTTGGAATCAGATCAATCAGAGTTCTGTAAATGGAGAAATCAAAATTTTAGTAGAGGGTGTTTAATCTGCCAGAAAATTTGAGATTTTTCATTTTAAGCCTCAAATGTCTAAAATTTTATCGAGGAAGTGTTTGGGAACTTGATGAAATATATTGATGGAATAATGATATGAAAGTACGTATATGATTGAGTGTTGGACTTTAATTTTGTGAGAGAGTTAAAGTGGAGATTCATAGGCTTGATTGTGATGTACTCTAATTCGAGATGATAAAAATATAATTACAGAAAAGCGTGAGCGAGCTTAAATTCGTTAGGTCAGTGGGTTAACAAGGGTAAGTACTGAATTGATATAACAAGGGTTAACTAGGACCCTTAGAGTTGTGTGAATACTTGAATTAATACGAAAGTGAAATAAATTCGTAAAGCAAACAAGTACGGTGAACATTAGAGAGAAATATATTACGTACAAGTATGAAATAATTGGGTTGTGTAAATACCTACGGTTTTATTGGATTACTTTGGTTGTGAATGCCTATTGTGTGTTTCCTTGTGATAGGTTATGGGCCAAGTGAGCGAGTCCGGGGATAATGGTTGAGTGACACCAAGTTATTAAATTAATGGATGTGTTAATTAATGAAGGTAGAGTCGGAAGGTAGAGTCAGAAAAGTATTACATTAATTGATGTTTTGATTAATTAATTTAGAGTCGAATCGTAGACTCGGGAAGGGTATTAATTAATTAATGTGTAAATTAATTAAGTGAGAGTCGTACCACAAACTCGGATTGGTATTAAATTAATAGGTGTGTTAATTAATTTAATTAGAGTCGGATTGTAGACTCGGGTAGGTATTAAATTAATAAGTGTGTTAATTAATTTAATTAGAGTCGGATTATAGACTTGGATAGGTATTGAATTAATAGGTGCGATAATTAATTTAATTACAGTCGGATTGTAGACTCAGGTAGGTATTAAATTAATAGGTGTCATAATTAATTATGTTGAGTCGGGCCACTGACTCCGAAAATTACAGGCTAGTGTACGGGATTTTGAGTACACGGTAAAGCCAGAGCTTATATTATATATATATGGTGTAGTGATAGTATATATATATATATACGTGTACATATATTGTGTGTTATTAAAATATCAGTGACTAGATATTTATTCAATTTATATACTCTAGTGCTATCAAGGGAGGTTGCGCGATGTGGGTGAATCCCCTAGCTTGATGAGTAGGGCGAGTATACCCCCAGATCATAGCGTCTGGTATATGATTGAGGGGATTATCTCACTTTCAGGGAAGGAATATGAACGCCTCCACTGCGTTTATAGTTTGGGCCAAGTTGGTGAACGATTCCAACTTGGGGAACTAGGTTTTGTGAGTACACCTAGTGAGATAGCACTTTAGAGGGAGTCATCCGGCGAGAGTATACTCGGAGTGATGGATATACGTATGTTATATGTGTGGATGTTTTAGTAAAGGTACGTATATAATGGTATTCAATATTATATGCGGGTAATAATACAGTGTGTGATGTATTTACTTTATATAACTTGTGACACACTTATATGCTACTATTTAAGAAGGAATTAATTAAGTTAATTGTGAGATAACTTATAATTCAAGAATCATTGTACTCGAGTTAGAGTAGTATGGCAAGGGGGAAGTTATACCAGGACTAGTTGGGCGGGGTAGTAAAACTAGGTGAGGGATCAAGGTAACCGATAGGTGTGCACAATAGTGGAGGGGTGAGAATGTCCACAAGGGAGTGCGATACTAACTTATATATGAAGCGCATTCATGAATTTTAATTACTGCAGTTAATTCACTTGATAAATATTTTCAAAAGTTTTTGGGTTCTAACCCTTGTTATAAAATTATTTTCAAAACCTTTTAGGTGTCCAGCCACAGGGACGCAAGGATTGATATTCTATTCCAGGGACATGGAGCTGCGGCATATGTGGATGCTAGCAGGAATTTGTATTAGACGCGTCGCTTATTCATTCCTAGAGTAGGAATCATTCATCAGTTCCAGTTTTATTTAGGGAATGTCGCCCAGACTTTCAGTTCAATTTTCAGATTTGTTTTATTCCGGTGTTGAATATTGTATTGGATTATTTCACTTTGGTGGCCGATGGTTTATTCGGCAAGTTATGTAATTAATTATTTCAGTTGAGTTTTATTCAGTTGTGTGAATGGTTTATATTTACTTCCGCATATAGTGTTTTGCTTAATTAAAAAGTTAAAATTGGCACCAGCTTTTGGAATACTATGTGGTTAGTAAGTTTTAAAAAGTTTTCGATAGTGATGCTAAGGCCGATCCAACTGGGATTCCTATTTTAATTTGGTATAGGACTGATCACCCTGTATTTTATTAGGCGGGGTGTCACAAGAGATTAAATTTTGAAGAAAATCACACCAAATCAAATAAGTTGGAAGTAAATTGGCATGGTCCTTTTTGCATGGTTGAAATTATATGAGCAGCATATACTATATCGAAACTTTAGAGTGAGAGATGTTAAAAAAGCCATGAAATTCTGATCACCTGAAGTATGATCATTAAAAAAGTCTTACAGTGGAAAATTATCAAAATTATACGAGTACAAACCCATTATATGAATATATTTGTTACATCCTTTAGTTTTATACTTATTAATATTTAACAATTTAAATTAATAAGGATCAGGTTATTTTTAGCAAACCTAATTGATTTATTTTCATATCTTTGACTGTAGAGGATGGATTGACAAGATCCAACCACATACCATCCACATAATTGGAAATGCACATCTTTGACTGGACTAAATAAACACAGATTAGGTTGGCTTCAAGAAACCCAATTGATATATTTGATATCTTTGACTACACAAAAATATTTGTGGGAGAGAATGTATTGACAAGATTTGATCACCTACCATTCACATATTTGGAAATGTACATCATTAACTGTGCCAAATAAACACAGATCAGGTTAGTTCAACCAATTTAATTGATCTATTGCACGTCTTTAACTGTACAAAAATATTTCTGGAGAGGATGTATTGATAAGATCCAATAACATACCATCCATATATTTAAAAATGCATGTTTTTCATTGTGACAAATAATTACAGATCACGTCGGCGTTGGCCAACCTAATAGATCTATCACACATCTTTGACTTCACATCATCCTTACAGGAACTTACTTGCTAAAAGTTAATAAATACGGTAACATTGAAATATACAATGCAAATGCGAAAATGGAAGATTCTAAAAACGTGCAATAAAATGAATACAATATACAATGAAACAATTCATATTACATAAAAATTGTTCAAATATTCATTCATCAATACAAGTGTTTTGAAAATAAAAATCTACACAAAGAAAGGAAATGATTTAAGGAGTGACAGTGCTTCATTTTTAAATATTCCCATGGAAATGAAGCATACTCATCCTATGAGGCAGCTTCTGATGCACCTCTAGTAGTACACTCCCCTTAAACCACATTAAGGACTTGGATATCATCCTCATAGGATGAGTATGCTTCATTTCCATGGGAATATTCTTCTTCCTTATCTATGGCTTTTGCCTCATCACCATTCCCCTCCTAAGTAATGAAAATTTTAGCAATGTCAGGGTAGTTCTTAGCTACCCTCTTCTTCAGCACATTATATCATTTGAGAAAGGATATTATGGTATCGATGATGTATTTATTATATTTTTGAAGGTCTTCAAAGCCTATTCCTCAAGCAGCCATCAGAGATTCAAAGAGTTTTATTTTCACTGCCTCCAGCTAGTCATTAGCACACTTGAGATCCTCTTCAAGATTTTTATGCTCCTTAACTTTGCACACCATCTGCTGATCATTATCTTATAATTTATTATGCGCCTTTGTCAAGTCATCCTCAAGGTATTTTATTTCCTTTATAGGTCCTCCTTAGCATCCCTGAGATCATCATAGGTATTCTCAAAAGTTTTAGCCTTCTCCCTCGGGATGGTAGTAGCCATGTTACTCTTTAAAATGAAGAGTGAAAAAGTTAACTACAATTTAAATATTTAGAACAGTTAGAACATAAAAAAATAGATGAGCTAAATCAACTAATCGCAAAGGTCTTGTGGGAAGCAAAATTCCACAAGCTGTCGACATACACACTCCACATAAATCTAAAATTTGGGTTGTAACCCATGCAGCACAAAATAACATGAGTATTAATAATAATGAGTAGAATGGAATTTGGGTCTGCTAATAACTCGTCATTGGTAATTAAAGGATCTAAATCAAAAGGCTCCACATGACCATATAAGGAGGATGAATCCCCCTGTTTGGTCAATCGTCGGGTAAATGCTTGGGCAACTTTGTATCTTTAAAGGCACGATCCCTCAGAGAATTTTTCCCACCACCCTGTTTCTCCTCAAGGACTTTGCCTTTGTGTTCTTGTATCAGTCTTCTTATTTTTGGTTCTTTAACTGCCAACCTTGCAGCCTCAGCATTAGAAAGCCTTAGAAGATTATCATTACTGTATTTATTATGATCTTCTTCTCTAGCTCTCTTGGAAGCTTCTTTCTCAGCTAGCTCTTAGATTTGTTTGGCTTTGATCTGATAATACTATCTCGAGAAACATTTGTTGGGGCTGTTATGAAAAATCTGGAGTGGAAATTACAACAAAATATGAGTAACAATAAGTTAGTAAACAACAATTGTATGAAGTATAGAGGCAAGCAAGAGAAAAGAATCATAAGGACGACCTAACACTTATGAGAATATCTAAACTTCTCCGACCTCCTGGTCAACTTTCTCACTGTCATCTCCTACTTGGCCGACCTCCACCTCACCCATCTTTTCTTCCTCATACTTTCTTCAATACTGGCAGTAAGATTTGATGGACTATAGGTATAAAAGTTAATAATACTAAGGCTCAACTAATTTTTCATCCTTACAAACCTTTTGGTAATATATATGTCTTCAAAAAATATGGAGTCCAAGGTATAAAATTGACTGATAAGTGTAGGGATTAAATTTTCAATTGAGTATGTTGTATGTTTATTTGACTTATTTTGATAAAAAAAAAACACGTTTGAGTCATAGGTCGTATTTTAAATGTCACAATCCCACACAGACTATGACTAACTGAAGACGTTGTGACAAAACTTTAAAGATTTATTATGCCGATTTTATTATGCATATTTTGTCTTCAAGTCAAATTGCGTTCCGAGATCACTCAGGTATGAATGCGTAATTTTAGTGGGACTTGGAATTTATTTTAAAATGTTTAATGATGTTATTTTCTTAAAGAAATGTTTTTAAAATGGTTTTAAAAGAGTTTGAAAACGTTTGCACTTCATTTATTCTAAGATAAAGATGGTTTAGAGTTGTGTTAAAATCAAACACATGTTTTTTTTATTCAAATGATTCTGTCAGTCGTTCAAATGACATGCCTATGTTGTTAGAGTGATATGACGGCTTAAAAAATATTATTTAAGTCGTGTTTTCTCAGAGTTTCGAAGTGCGTTCAATTCGTAATATAGTTTACAAATCAGCACGATCTCTGCACAAAGTTTTCTAAGATTTTCTAAGTCTAAAACATCCTTATATTTTTAAAGATCCGAGTTTTCATTACTATATGCTATTTTGATCTTTGGTTGCACCAATAAGAGTTTTTTTTACACTTGAACATTGGGTTTTGCGGTGGAGAACCGAAAGATACATGTTCAACATCGTAGACGTTACAAGCCATATTGGTGGACACCCAAACATATGTGGACACGTGTGTTATGGATGAGCATCGTAGAAGAAGGACTTTATGAGTGGGAACTGTGGAGGAGTGGTTGAAGATTAGAAGAGAGTTAAGTCTCATGGGGATTGAGTCTTTGAGTAAGATTTTTTTTTGTTCCTTGTAATTCCACATCATAGTGATTATCTACCTTGGGCCGTCCGAGGTTTTTTCTCTTAGTGGTTTTCTCATACATCCGGCATTGTGAGTATTCTTTACTTTATTTTCTTTAATCACTAGATACATGTTTAGGATTAATCAAGATAAAATTTGATTAAGTAAAAGTGGGTTCAAAACTTGGTGCGAATTAAAAATTGGAAAAAGGTTTTTCATAAAAAGAAAATTACTTGTCATCCATAAATCACTTTCCTCATAGAAAAAGTGTCCTAAAAATTGGTATGAGATCTAGAAAAATATTTTTTTATTGTGTTGATCCCTTGTGTTTTTCAAGATGAATTTTGGTGATTTTGAAAGTTTTCGTGCTCCTATTTTTTAGGGAACAAATTGTGCTTATTGGGAAATGCGAATGGGAAGTGCTTTAAAATATATCGATGAGCGTGTTTGGTTAGCGGTTGAAAAGGGTTGGTCACCACCAGTCACACGAGAGGGTGAGGTCACTAGTTTAAAACATGTTGAGTCATGAACCGAGGCTAAACATAGGCTTTTATTATACAACGCTAAAGGTATGCACGTGATATCCTCCCATGTCACACCGGAAAAGTATAATAGAATCATGACTTGTGAAACTTCAAAAGAGGCTTGGGATACACTTGCACTCACTCACAAGGGCACGAGAACGATTAAGGGATCTAAGTTGCAAAACTACACCACACAGTTTGAGACAATTAAAATGTTAGATAGTGATTTGTTTAATGAGTTTTATGCTAGGTTGTCCAGCATTGTCAACTCATCATTTAACTTAAGAGAGAAGATTCCCGATAATCGTGTGATAAAGAAAATTTTGATATCTTTGTCAAGTAGGTTTAATGCAAAAGTGACCATTTTAAGCTCCTTAGGTATGCTTGAATCGACCAAACTAGAAGAGATTGTAGGTGACCAAAAAACCTAGGCACCCGATATGTTTACCTCCAAGAAAGTGCCAAAGAAAGAAAAGGGCATGGATTTGGAATCTCGGAAGGAGGAAACTAAAGTTTCGAATGACGATTCCAATTCCAATTTTAGGGATATCACCTTATTGGCAAAGAAGTTCAAAAAGTTTCTTAAATTTCAAAAGCAATCGAAAGATGCTAAAAATTTTGAGAAATTCAAGAACAACAAGGTAGATTCCACCCCTAAAGAAAAGAGTGAGAAATTTAATAGGGTTGAGTCGGATAGGTATTTTGGGTGTGAGGAGTATGGTCACAAGTTGCTGAGTGTCCCACTAGATATGAGAAAGAGGGAAAGAAATCGATAGCTTATAGTACCTCCTTAGGTGATAGTGATCCGGAAGAGGGAGAGAGTTCCCCCAATGAAAGAATGTTTGTTGCTTTCTTGGCATGTCATGTGAGAGACGATGATAAATCTTCCCACAAAGATACTCATGTGCATGACACTTCTGAAGCCGTCGAGAGTAAATCCCAAGTGTGTGAGGGTAATGAGAGTGAGGAGGAAGAAATTGACGTGAAAGAGTTGCAAGTTGAAATTAATGAGTTGTATGCCGGGGAGAGGAAAGTGAAAAAGAAAACACTAAATTGCAAGCTAGTTTGAATGAGTGTGTCATAGAAAATAACAATGTTTTCATTTAGGATCTTAGGGCACGGGAGAAAAAACTTAGGGAGAAGCTAGAATATGTGGAGAAAGAGAGAGATAGTCTTCGTGGTTTGATGGAGACTTTAAAAAAGGATATTCTAAAGTTTGAGGAGTCTAGGCGTGTTCTTGAGTCTAGGATTTATGAGTTAGAGGAGAAGTTGAAAGACTCGAGTAAGGTAAAGTTTAACTTGGAATATAGGTTCGAGAAGTTGGATAGGATGTTAGGTACCGTACAAGTCAAAGGTGATAGTTTTGGTATAGGCTACGATAATAGAGTTGTTCCTATGCCCAAAGCCAATACTAACCGTGTGAGAGAGCTCACTAGGAACGTGAGGAGAGTCGATATTTTGGTAATCATCCCCGCCATCTTTACACTTTCACACATTGCTGTAGGAAAGGTCACCTTAGACGTTTTTACAATGACCTTAGGAATGGTCCTAGGAAGTTAAGAAATAAAGTCATTTCGATTCCTAAAAACCTCATGCATAATTTCACACCTACTTTGGTTAGGAAATCGTACTTAGAGGCTTTAGGACTTAAACATCATGGTTCTTATTTGGTTGCACTTGACTCTTCCCATGCTAAATCTAAAGGATGATTGTGTTACCATATTTATCATACGCTAGTCTTTGCATCATGATTTATATCTTGCTAGTGTTATGACATGTGTATCATTTTGTATTATATTTTTCATTTATTGAGCCTTATTTAAAAAATACAAAAACATTTAATTTTTTAATAAACTTTTCAAAAAATACAAAAAGATTTTTGGTTTTAAATATTTTTTAGAAAAACACAAAAATATTTTCATTTTTTTTTTGTGTCACGAGTTTACATGTTTAATGTGTCTTATTGGTGTGATTGGACCCCCTTTCTTTCGTTATCCATGTGGCTAGGACATTTGGTTATAATTATTTATGCTTAGAATGATCTTAACCATTGTATTATGGGGTTGTTTCGAAGTTGATATGCTTTTTTATTCGACTTTATTTATATGCCATCTTCGTACGCATGCACGAGTTTATATGAATGTTTGACTACTGTTACATATTTGAGTTTGGTGAGACGTTCTTCTCTCAATTTTGTCATCTATGCGTAAGTAGACTTAAGGAGGAGGTGTGCGTCTAAGAACCATTTTCTATGAGGATTGAAATTGAAAAAATGATGAGTGTTCATGCGAAAGGGCCGTGAGAGTGTAAGATTGACTCATCGTGAAAGCTACCATTTAAAAGAGCCCGAAAAAATTAAAGGCAATAAAAATAATCATATGCCAAAATATGGTCCAATTAGTTTATGTTCGTTCCAAAAGAAAAAAAATCATATATTTGAGGGAGTTTGGATGGATAATTTAAACGGGTTTGCACCACGAATCCTAAACGTTGAAAATTCGTGTCATGGAGCTATTGTTTGTAGAATCGTCAAAATTTCGGATCTGTGTGCATGCTTTATTGGTTAGTTCATTAAGCTCACACTTTAATTGTCACATATGGCTAAGATAAATTTTGATTATTTATTGCTATTAATTAGATCTTCTTTATCATTTTAATGTGTTGAAATTGTGATTCATTTGTTGTAATTCACGCCCATACATTCCATGTTCACGTTTGAGCATATCGGTACTATGTTAACATGTAATTCATACTATTTTTCTACTGTTTTGCAGTTTTCTGCCACTTCCAGTTAGTTTTTTCAAGAAATTTTATCACTGGACAAAACTATTTAATTTTTAGAATTGGATGTGAGAATTTGAGTTTCTCATTCGAGCGAAAAACTGCTGTCGCGCGAAGCCAGTGTCGCTGGAGCGACAGGGTTTTCTCGTTCGAGCGACAAGCTGTGATTTTTTTTCCTTATATTTCAGTACCCTTTTCTTGATTGATATATTATTGGTATTGTTGGGTTTCTTCTGGGTTTCTATTATGCAATTCACATTAATAGATTTTCTTATTTTACTGCATTGTGTTCGTTTAGTCACACCGGCTTAGATTGTTGATTCTTGTTATGTGATTACTGTTTGTTGGCTACGAATTTGACATCTTTTAATCACTATTAGGTGGTTGGTTCATTGATATCTAGTTACACTTCATTGATTATATATTTTTAGATATGTTTGTCTTTTCACCGGGTTGTCTATTCGAAACAAAAAGGTGGAGAGATGTATGTGATGTAGGGGGAGTTTGTTTGATGAGCAGATACATTTGTTGCATTATTTATTCGGTATCATATTTTTTATCATATGCTTTCATGATTATATTGATTAGTTTACACAAATTGGTATCATATTGTTTTTACATCTGTACAAATTGGTATCCTGATTTAGATGTTGTTTACATATTGATATCATATTTTGCTCATATAACAAATGATTTGGATTTAATTTTATATATTGGTTTATAGAATTGTTCCTCCATACTTCACTTGGTATTTATTTGTTTAATGCGTGTAGATATGATTAAGAGATTCGAGATTTCAAGACTAGATCACATTCAAACAGTTAATGCTTTTCGAACCATCATTTACATGTCTTGTCCTGTAATTTTTATATTTTGGGTTTATGTGATGGGATTTAGGCATCATAATGTTTGACGCCTCGGCATAGGAATTTCAATATTGATTTTGTCCCAAAATAGACAAAGGGAGAGATTTGTAAGGACATAATTTCCAATTGAGTCAGTTGTATGTTTATTTTAATTTTTCTCGAAACAAAACACGTTTGAATCGTAGGTCGTATTTTTATGGTCACGATTGAAGTATGCCCAAATCTATGACATATTGAAGTTTATTGAAGGCATTGCGGCAAAGGTGATGAGTGCATTTTTTTGCATGAAATATGCCCAAATCTAGACCTTGTTAGGCCCATTGTATCATAAATAATGAGTTTTTAGAGTCGTTTTCATAAAATAAAAGAAAAATGCAAGTTTGAATAAAATTCGAGTTAAAATGCAATTTTAGTAACTCTGGGGGTGAAATCATAATTATCAAACTTTATGGGCCTTAAAATAATTTTTAAAAGTTTATCTAGGCAAAATAAAGTTCTCTCTGAAATTTGGTTGAATTCTGAATTAATACGAGCAATTAATAAATTTCGGGGGCTAAAATGCAACAAGGGGTAATTTTGTAAATTTTAAATATTTATGAACCTAAATTTGAATTAATTATTTTTATTTTTTATTTTTATAAGTACACTAAAAATTTGTACTGCAAAGGAGTCGATGTGCAAAAATGTCAGGATACATTGCGACGCGACATGACACGGTTGACACAGCGGAACTAAATATATTTTATAAAATCATTCGAGTGTTCGTTAAGGCCGTGCCATAGATTTTCGCAAAGGTATTGACAAGACTCACAACTTTGAAGTTCGGACGAGAATGAGATTTTGAAGTTTTGGAGGTCAAAAGTGCGATTAAAGTTGGTGTTGTGAATAGTGATGTGAATAGTGACGAATTTGGGGATAATTATCTCCAACTTTTTTCAAGACTCCATAAGATAATTATCATCTCAAATATAACCAATCAGGGAGAGTCCCATCTCAGGCAAATACCCAAACCCTAAGCCTATAAATAGGACCATTGGATTCATTATTTTTGGAGAGAGTTGTAGAGAGAGCTTTAGAGATAGTTTTTGGTTCTTTATTTTGAGAGTTTATTTTTATTGAGGTTCAATAATTATTTTGTCGGTGGAATTCTGTCAAGAATATTTGTGACACACCATTTATAGGTTTGTCCATTTAATGCAAATTAATATTCATTCTTGCAAATTTATTATGTCCACAATTATGCTCGCTTAATCTCTTTACTACGACTAGGTGAAATTTATCATGTGTGATTAATATTGTGTGTGATTTAAATTTGTTTTTGTTCCCAATATGTGCTAAATACTTTTAAAAAATTCAGTATTCATTTAAAACGACACGAGAGTGCGTTTTAAACCTTCGACATTGTTTGAAATTTTTTATTTTTTATTTTAAGTATGAGTACTTTTCATGGGTATTACTTTTATTAAATTGATTGATAGCCCATGCTTAAAGACTATATTTTGAAATTTAAAAGTGAACTTTTTAAGCGAATAGGGATTTTGGGCGTCTCAATTTAGAGACGTTAAATTTTATTTTGTACTTATGACGTATTATTTTTTCGAATTAAATACGACGAGAGTTAGTTTAATTTGAGTTATAAAATCGGGAATGACGAATTTAAATTATTGCATAGTGTTAGTTAAAAGTGTTAAATGGATAAAACGTCCTAGTTTTCACGCTCATTTGATTATATCTCTTGTAGTTATATTTTTTTTTTGTGTTTGCTTAGTTAATACCACATCCCATTTCCAAACTCATTTCGTCTAGTTGGACAGTCACAATATTTTTTAACAAAAAAAAATTGATCAATCCTCATTGGTTCAACCCGCACTTATACTCGCTATTCTATAATAGCCCGTGCACTTGCGGTATTTTATAAAATTGACAGCAAAAGGTTCAAAGATTTATCATGGAAATTTTATAGTGCATATTTCGTTTTTCTGACACCCCACCTAATTAAATACCTGGTGATCAGTCCTTTATTAAATTAAAATCAAAGTGTACGGTCGGTTCATTCTTAGCATCACTGTCGAAAAACCAATTTCATTATTAATCACCTAATAATTAATTAAGCTAAGTGTCAAAACATTTCTCATTTTAATTATTCCCAATTAATCCATTAGTAAATTCCATGCTTTAAAATATAAGCCATTTCCATTCCACGAGAATATATACTGAACATGAATCAAATACTAAAATAAATGAGACTGGACAAAACATTTAAGTTCAATGTCTAAAATGAAAGTATCATAATACTCAATCCAACGGTAAGAAAATACTAATAAAAATAAAATATCTAAAATAGTTAATCTGGAAGCGGGCGACACATGTCCTAAATGAAAGTCCTGAACTAGGAATAGAATGAAGAGTTATCAGCGTCTAATCTTAATAACCTATAGGTTCCACAATAGATGCAGCTCGTTGAATGATCTGCGCGTCAAAGTCTGGCGGTGACCCTGTGGCTCGACACCTGGTTATATATATATATATATATATATATATATATATATATATATATATAGCAAAAGAGAAAAGAAATAGCAAGAAACGGGTCAGAGCCCGATTTGTAAATATATTTGATTTAGCAAGTATTCAAAACTGCATTATTGCAATTATTATGTGCATATTAGTTCCGAACTCTCACATGAGATCCTCACCCCTCTACTAATGTGCACACCTAGCGTAGGTCTACCCCAACCTAGTCAACTATAATATTCCCAACTAGGTCACTGACACAAACTCCTAAATATATCTCAAGGGAGTAACCCGTATCGCCCATACAATACGCTAATAATATTCTTTTATACGAGTTACCCATTTTATATTCACTATTTTGAAAGGGAGGTTTCTTATCCACTGGAATTACTTTACTTATTCATACTTATACATTTTCAAATCCTACACATTAGAATCATGCATTCTCAAGGATATATATATATATATAACATGCGCCCCTTGGTTAGGACCACTTGGCGCAATGCGTACTCTACTATCGTGTCCCGGTGCATCATCGTTGCATAAAGGACAATGGGTTGGGTGTCTCTCACGAACCGTAAATCTCATAGCACAAATAATGGAGGCGAGCATACTCACCAGTTAAAGGGGTCACACACATACCTACGCTCCCATTTAACCGTGAAAACTATCCTACGTAATAGATAGCATGTATCCAAGTTCATATGCTCTGGGTACAAGTCAAATATCCCCCATCGGGTCACCCAGGATAAGACTGTCCACTGTGCGAAACCTCCACCCCGATAGAAAGCAGCGTAGGTATGCTATACACGTAATAATGATAAACATATAATACTAGGCATTCCCTAAGCCTTACAATAATTAGGTTTTCACCCAACCCATATTTATATTTCTTCTTCTTACTTACGCAATTTACTAGATTATTAACTCTCTCGAATTTCCCAAGGTCAATTCACCTATTCACTGCTTTAGGTTTCATTCTAAGATTTATTTCCCAATTAATTCTGCACTAAGTTTACATTAGTAAATTGAAGTTTTTATAACATAATAAACTAGGTAACCTGATCTGGGGAAAATTGAAATTTCTGGGCTTTTTGGGACCTATCGTTCGAATGAGATTGCAGGTCGTTTGAACGACACTGACTTCTCGTTCGAACGAGACTCCATCTCATTCGAACGAGGTGGGTCTTTTTTCTGGTTTGGCCAGACCTGTTACGTTTTTATTGTTTATCTTCATCTTTCTCAACATATCAGTCCCAAAACCTCTTAATCTCTCAACCCCAACACCAAAACATCAATCCTAATTACTGTTCTAACGTATATCAATGATTTCCCTTAACTTTGAACCATTAATTCATCATAAATAATCATAAAATCCAAAATTCCCAATTTAACAATTACAAACCCTAGTTCTTCAAATTTCTAAACAAGAACTCCAATCCAGATTCGTTTATTACCATTAATTAAAAATTTGGGATTTCTAAACTATCTACTGAGGGATTTATTCTAATTCGTTTTTCATACTTCAATCATATCTTTAAATCTCCAATTTTTATCAAAAGTGATGATAATCTACCTACACCAATATGAGCACATTTATTGCTAAGAATCGCAAGTAATAAACACTTGCCTTAATTTCGACGGTCTGATCCGCTGTTGATATGGGTATGAGTGTGTTCATCGTCTCGCGATCTACGTTTTGGTATAATTTTTGGTGTGTGTTCTTGAGTTGGGCACCAAGAACACCAAGAGCTTCTTCTTCCTTCCTCTGTGCCTTTCCGTTTTTTCTCACGTAGGTTTTAATCTGATAACTCCCCACTAACCTATGTATATCTATCTTTTATTTCCCAATTTTCGTCCATAATATTACTCTAAAATTCCAAAGGACAAAAATACCCCTATGGGGTGCCGATTAGGCGTAAAATTACCTCGGAGTCTAATTAAAATGCCCGGGTAAAGTTTTCTGACTATCTCGACCCTTTCAGACTCAATGCCGCACTCGAAATTACCATACGAGTTATACAAAAATAATTTATCTTTTTATTCCATACAATTAGTTCCGACATGACTCACACGTGCGTCCTGACTTAAAATACACAACTATCGTATTTCGCACTCCGATAATTTATAAAAATTATATAATTACATATTACATATACTCATAGTAATAATTATTTATTTCCATCAATAAGTATTAACCCTTGGCACGCTAGTTAATAATTACCTTAAAGTCGAATTAATTAACAATTAAATTTCTCGACCTTTTTAATTTAATTAATCTAACAATAATAAATTATCCCATAATTATTTAATATCATAAAAATGCCAGGTATTACAGTCTTCAAGTCAAATTGTGTTCCGAGATCACTCAGGTATGAATGCATAATTTTAATGGGACTCAAAATTTATTTTAAAATGTTTAAGGATGTTATTTTATTAAAGAAATGTTTATAAAATGGTTTTAAAAGAGTTTGAAAATGTTTACACTTTTTATTCTGGGATAAAGATGGTTTAGAGTTGTGTTAAAATTGAACACATGTGTTTTTTCATTCAAACAAATCTATCAGTCGTTCAAGAGACATAGGGATGTCGTTCGAGCGACATGCTATGTCGTTCGAGCGAGATGCTGACTTCAAAAATATTATTTATGGTGTGTTTTCTCAGAGTTTCGAAGTGCGTGTAGTCCGAAATACTGTTTACAAATCAGTAATTTTTTTGCACAAAGTTTTATAAGGTTTTCGAAGTCTAAAACATCCTTAGAGTTTCAAAGATTTGAGTTTTCATTACTATATGCTATTGTGATCTTTAGTTGCACTAAGAAGAGTTTTTTTTTAACTTGAACATTGAATTTTCCAGTGGATAAGTGGAAGAGTCGTGTTCAACATGGTAGATGTTACAAGCTATATCGGTGGACACCGAGACATACGTGGATGCGTGTGTTGTGGATGAGCATCGTGGAAGAAGGAATTTATATGTGAGCACTGTGGAGGAGTGGTTGAAGATCAGAAAAGCGTCAAGTCTTGTGCAGTTTGAGTCGTTGAGTAAGAGTTGTGTCTGTTCCTTGTAATTTCACATCATAGTGATTGTCTGGCTTGGGCCGTTCAAGATTTTTTTCCTTTAGTAGTTTCCTCATACATCCAGCGTTGTGAGTATTCTTTACTTTATTTTCTTTAATCACTAGATTCATGTTTAGGATTAATCAAGATAAAATTTGGTTAAGTTAAAATTGGTTCACAACTTGGTGCGAATTGAAAATTGAAAAAAGTTTTTTTATAAAAAGATAATTGTTTGTCATCCTTAAAACACTTTTCGTATAGAATAAGGGGCCTACAATAAGCTTCACCAGTCTTTTATCCAGTGAAAATTTGTCGGAGGGGCTCCAATCCCCATGAATACTAACCCCTCTCTAAGTCATTTGGAAAAAAACTCCCACGCATAAAAAATATAAATAAATTTGGTTTTTTCATTTTGGTTATTGGTTTTGGGAGATCTGGACCATCTCGGTGTTGGATTTTTCGGGGGAGAAGTAGTAATAGCCAGTTATCTATGGTTCACTTTGATAGATTATGTATTTTAGGACTTAAAATAATATTGATTATATATATGGGACAATAAAAATTTCGTTTCAATTTTTAGTCCCTATTTTCAAATTAAAGGGACACGTGGAATGCTGTGATTGGTTGACGTTTTATCAATATGGGTCCGCGCCAGCGGCTTTATTAAAAAATAGGGAGTAAAACTATAAATAAAATGTTTGTTGTCCTATTTTCAAAATACATATTACAATAGGTCCTAAATTTACAAACCCCCTTTCTTTTAACCATACACGAACCTAAATATATCTCCATTCATGTCAAAACCTCTATACTTTTTCCAGTACTTCCTAGCTCGTATAATGGATCTATAAGCATCTGGGAGAAGCTGAGTAAGATTCAGCTAAAACCCCTTCAAGATGGATCTTATTGAAGTATGTGGGGGAATATAAACTCCTACCTGAATGGACCATACAGGAAAGCAGACCTCATCAGTGTTCCTCCTATCACGAGCCCTCTCCTTTAGGATAAGATTCCTAATGGATACATCCTAAGGGATGTAATATAAAACCTTCGGGTCGGCCAGGTCTTCAGTTATAACATCACTCCTATACAACTTAGCGTCCAAAAATTTTAGATCGAAAGAGGGGGTATGAATCTATCCGGAGACCATATCCTTATCTGTCAATGGGGATACTACTAGTGATATGGAAAGAGTTGGTTTAGACAACAAAGCTTTCTCCTTAGAGTTTGACTTAACAGAAGAGGTTGTGTTGCTGGTGTCAGAGTAGTTTTTCCCCCAACTCTAATATTTTCACTATCAAGACTCTTTGAGGTATGAAACTTAGAAGTACTGTACCCAACACATGGGGGCTAACACAGTAGACGAAGTTAGTTTGGGAATAAAGTTTAGATTGTTTTTGGTCGTCTTTGGGGTGAAGAACTTACAAGGGAGGGGAAAACCTATTAAAAATGCATCGGGGTAAAGTTGGTGAAGATCATAAATTTATTTCCAAATCCTAAAGGAATCACTCATGTAGGACACTCACCACTACACCAGAAAAGACTAAAAATGCAAGAAAAAAGCCCTAAAATCGAAGAAAAACCCTAGAAATTTAAGAAAAACTCTAGGGATCGAGGAAAGCCTCAAAGAAAGAAAACATTAAAGCTCCGTGCAGTAAAAAAAGAAGAAATATTGGGCAAAAATACCTGAGAAACCTGAGAGGAAAGCTCATTTCAATGAGGGAAAACATGAAAGTTCAAATTGATAATACCGAGAATGTTACCACCAAGTAATATACTAAGAGCTCAATCCAAAACAATTTTGAAGGTGCAAAAATGGTGAAAATCATACATATAAGCAAGTAAAAAAGAAGATGAGTCAATAAGGAGATGAAGACTGTAAAGTAAGTGGTTCGACCATCTGGTTAACTCCACCGTGTAGGTGTGGGTGAACTTCAGTATAAAAATGGCTCAAATGGCCTTCTGATACAGTTCACTCAACTTTCTCTCTTTATTGTGATTTCGACAAAGTTCTGGCTAGAATTTTAATTATCGATCTTACTCAATGTAGAAGGAGGAAAGTATATATAGTGCCTGGGGGTGTAGTGTACCCCCAAGCATGTAATAAGCATGCATAGTATGTGGCGTCCAATAATGAGCAGCTACTTGTCACTTTCATGAGCAGATTATGACGATGGAATATTCCCCCGATGTGCCCATGTGATACGATTGTAAATTCCTATCCACG
This sequence comes from Sambucus nigra, assembly GCA_949130495.1. Taxonomy (NCBI): domain Eukaryota; kingdom Viridiplantae; phylum Streptophyta; class Magnoliopsida; order Dipsacales; family Adoxaceae; genus Sambucus; species Sambucus nigra. Next base: position 183,318,394 of record OX422211.1, on the reverse strand, counting down.
TGGGATGATGATCCTGGAGCTTTGCCATGCGCAAGGTAGAGTGGTTGTCCAAGTGGGTATCGTCTCGGGCGAGTATGAGACCCACAAGGTCTTCTTCAAGCATAGTCCAGAGAGTATGGTCTCAGCTTAGTAGACATTAGGTCGAGATGAGGTCTCGACTATTTGGTATACCTGACGAGACGTTAAGAAGGAGATCTTAACTGGCATAAGGTATCGACCTCAAATATTGGATGAAGCCAAGACAATTGAGTGTGGAACCCTTATGGTAAGTTTTCCTGGCTAGGTCTGCTCGACCGAATATGATCTGGGCCTAAATAAGGCTACACTGGGGCATATCAATCACCCCTAGCTTTTAGTCTTCAATATTAAGAGGAAACTGAGGGGTAAGAGTGTCTAAAGACAAGGAGTTGATAATGGTCATTGAGATGACACATAGAAGTTGATTGGTGGCTTGTAGGCTTGACTGGACACCTGTCATAATTTTCATTGGGTAGCATCTTCTACCCAATGCGAACTTCGTGGGTTGGTGTAACCCACATGGTATCTTGGAGGGTTAAATCTTTCTCTTTCTATCAAGAATCTGGATAGTTATATTTTGAAGTAAGGTAAAGACAAGTTTTTCCCCACTTCTATATCTAAGATAAACGCGAGTTGCTAGCACATGGATAACCAAAAAATAGTGGACCAGTAGATATCGATCTAGGATTAGCTATAGTAAAACTTTACTCACTTATTTGCAGTCGTAAACAAAGTCTTGGGGGATTTTGCTACATCATTTTTGTAGAACATCTCATGATTTGAAGATCTTCGCCCCGATTGAAGAGATTCCTGTAAAAGATCTTAGCCTAGCCATGAGCTTAATCGTGTTCTCCACCTACGTAGATGCTAACAAGGTAGAATAACGTCCTTTTAGCGGCTAGTCAACAACATGTGCTTGGCATATCGGACGGTAAACATGTTTTGGACCTTTTCTTAATGAGTGAAATCTTAAACAAATCAAGAATTTCTACACTAATCAAAGACGCCTCCATTTATCCTATGCTAGCCAGTACACATTTTCTTCTATAGAAATCACTATAAGAGGGCAAATCCCCCATAGGGATAAGGGGATCGTTGCTTTTACACACTAACCTACAAAAACATTCTTAAACATCCTCGTTGTGTAAAATCTAGATACTATGCCATCTTTGTAAGGATCTCGTACGTAAGAAACAACATAATTTATGGACGTAGGCTCATTCTTAAGTGTTGAACCAATAATTTCTTATTGTTAGTCCTCTTATCCTTGCCCCCCATATCTAATTGATTACATATATGTGTATTTATTATTTGTTATCTCTGATTTGGTTTTTCTAGCTAAGACCAACTTGAATTCATTTTTAGAAAATAACAAGGGGTTAATCGGATTTACTTGGTTAATTATGTATTAAAACATGTTGAATTTTTTTAATGCACCAATTATTTTTTTCTTGTTTATAAAATTCTACCCCTCACTCATACTCGTTATAAACCCACATATTATCTATTTAAAAATAAACACACATATCTCTCTCTCTCTCTCTCTCTCTCTCTCTCTCTCTCACACACACACACACACACACACACACACTAGCAACCCCACTGTCGTCCTCCTCGAAGGTACACCTCCCCTATAAGAGCATCGCTAGAATAGACCACTGAAGTTCCCCCCCCCCCCCCCCCCAACTCCTCTCTCCCTCAATAATTTTCTTACATGCGTTGGTACACACAAATGACACTTTAACAGAGCCGAAAAAGAAGAGGGAATACCAAAAAATAGAGTTTTTACATAAACAAATAACTTATCTATTTTTTCGTCAAAAGATATTGAATATGAGTTTTGTTTGATAGATCTTGATGTGTAGATTCAAAATATATATTTTGTGAATTTTGAGTTTATAGGTATTAAGTAATAGATTTGTAAATGGATTGATTAAGAAGATAAAGGCTTGGTTGATTCATGGGATGAGGTAGGAAGAATCTCACTGTCTGTCCCCCTCCCCCCCCCCCCCCCCCCCCCCCCCCACAATCTTTTCTAAAGCTATGTTGAATTTACAAAACAGATAAGTTCATAATTTTGTTTCTCATAGAACTTCACTAATTGTTTCAATAGATTAATTATTAACTTGAGAAAAGTACCTTACATATTTTCTTTTGAACTTACTTAAAAAAAATAGTTTTTGAATTATGAACATTAAAAATACAATAAAATACTAAATATATTTTTTGCAAACAAGCTATATAATTTTCATTTTCAAAAGTTTTGGAACATTGAACTAAATTTTTTGATGTTTCTAGGTTGACATTATGACTAAGCAACATTAGAATAACTGAAACAATGAATTTATCTGTTTTAATTTTTTTTACATAATCAAATATTCAATATGGATCTTGAGGTATAATTTTCAAAGATGCAAATATTTTCAAACTTGAATATGTACAAATGAAGTTATGGATTTTTAATTTTTGGGAATAAAATAATTTATTTAGATACTCCTTAATCAACAATATCAATTTTAGGGGTTAATTTTTCATTTTAATATGTCGAGCTTAAGAAAAATGACTCGGTGGGTTGATAAAAGGACTTGATGGACTAAATAAGTCATAATTAAAATCTCTCACTGACTCTCCATATAATAAATCATTTGAGTTTTTTAAATTTGAATTATGGTGGCCTATAATAGTTAAACTTATTTGTGCAAATATTCAAGGGTGGATATCTACTCTCACATTCACATAAACTCTTTCGCCAAATTAAAGGATAGATATTTAAAAATGATATCATATTTTTTTTAATCTATGAAAAAATAAAAAGGAAAAGCCAAAAGAAAAAAGAAAAAAAAGTTGAGGTTGAGATAGTAAGATAGATGCACTTCGTGTGAGGCGCCTCACAAGTGCGACATCAAAACATAAACATAAAGTCTTTTTTTCTTCTTGAAATTGAAACTTCTTAAACAACGTAACTTTATTTTTCCTATCGTCACATTTTATGTAAGGAACTATATATCTTAAAAAATTATTTTCAACCCTTGTATTTTTACAAAATATATAATACCGATTTCCATGAATAAATCCCTAATCCAGCTATAGTTATATAAGCCTATCAATTGACATTGTATTATTGTAAGTAATTTATAAATTATCTAGATAAAAGTTAGACACTGGAATGTATTTTAATGATCTTCACGTGTCAAATTTCCTTACAAAATGTCAAAAAAATAGTTCTAAAACATAACTTAAGAACTTATACGGCTTTCTTGTAGATCATTGTAAATTATAATTTTCCTTTTCATTTTGATTATGCTCCACTAAAAAGGGGAAAACACTTTTAATTCTAAACAACTCAAAAATGAATAATGGTCTTTTAATTTTGAACGAAGAGAGTATTTTTATATAGGTCTATCAACGGATCGGATTCATACCGGATTATGATCAATCTATATCTGCTTATTAATAAAATTATTGAATCGGATCGGATTTGAATGATAGAGTGGATCTTGAAAACTCTAATTCTAACAGATTAGGATCGAATTGGATATTATCCGACCCTATTAAAAGAGATTAATTACTTAACATTTTTATAAATATAGTAATAACTAAGGTACTAAACTAAATAAAATTAAGCTTATATAAGTATGTTATATGTGATATATATTTATAAATATGATAATAAGAATAAGAATATTGAAATAATATAAATCGTGATTTAATATTAAAAGTATTAAATATATGATATGTAAATCTCATTTGATTGAATATATCGATTCAGATCGAATTCTTAGCAGATTGAATTTCTATCAATTCAAATTTGATCAATTTACTAAAACGATGAAAGGATAGTCAGATTAGCGAATTGCATAACATGAATCCATATCCGTTCCATTAACAAACCTACTTTTGTGGGTTAACATTAAGATAATCCTTCTACCATATTTTTGTATAAAAACAATCCATATTCAGAAAACTTCCCAAATGGATCAACTATATATCAATAAATAACATATGATTCGTTTGGAAAATATTACACAATATCAAGTACCTTTCGCAATGACGATTTGTAGGAGAATCTAAATTTTGAAATCCATCCTATTGTGGATAGACGTTGGAGAAGATATTATGGATCCATATGAGAATTTAAAATTTTTAAATCAAATGAAGTAGAATAGAATTGTTTTGTTATTTCTATAGTTTTATAGTAAGGGTGTGTTTGATTGATATGGAAAACTTTTCATGAAAAATAGTTATTTGATTCGTGTTTTATCTTTGTAGTACATTGATTGTGAATACTTCATATAAGAATAACACTTATTCGCATAACAAGTATTCTATCTCAAACTTCATTTTTAGTGATAAATATTTCTTATCCGCCGACCAAAAAATGAGTTTCCATGAAAAATCGAAATAATAAGACCAAAAACACTTATCTTTTTTCACACATTTTCCAACTTCTCATTCAAATAAATTATTTTTCACGCACTTTTCATATTTGCATTCAAACGCGACCTTAACTTTCATTCATCATGGAAATTTTCCTTGAGCTCCAAAACCTCATGGTAATTCCGGTTAATATTTAATTTTAGTTTCTTTTTAAATGGATTTTTTATTTTCCATCTGATTCCCCTATGACTCATCCACGATACAGGGAAACAGACTTTTAACGTGAGCAGTAGAATTAGAAATTCAAAATAAAGAGCTACCATGCACCTTGCCTGCCTCACAAGAGACACCACTATTCACCATGAGAGAAATATGGGTGAAATAGTGTCTTTATTATGACACTTTTGAGAGAAATATGGGTGAAATAGTGTCTTTATTATGACACTTTTGAGCGAAATATGGGTGAAATAGTGTCTTTATTATGACACTTTTGAGAGAAATATGGGTGAAATAGTGTCTTTCTTATGACCCGAAAGTGTTGAACAAAATAATAGTATGACCCTAAAGTAGCTCTACGTAGACCTCACACCATGGAGCAGCTCTTTACTAGACTTCAATGCCATTTGCATGCTGTTCATAGCTAGTTGGCCTAACCCGAGCCACCCTTTTTTATATCCTCTGTGTTAAATTATGATAATTATTCTTTTTAGACATATAAATAACATAAGGTGATAACCTAATTTACTCGTCAATTAAACGTATAAAACTCATGTACTTGTCTAACAGTTCAAATAATGCATATCTTTAGAGCTTAAGAAAATTATTGAATCTCTGCACAATTTAATTTGAACAATATAAATTGAAAAATTAGTTCTGTTTAATGTCCGCGATCATTTTATACAAGCATGTCAGCCAATTATTGTCAAACATGACTGAATCTTAAGTCGATTTGATTAAATTATTTTATGGAGTCTATCATAATAAAGACATCAACTCCTAATTTGGGACTTAAAAAGTATATATTACTTTCACCCCAAATCAAATCCAGACATACTTAGAATAAACATTTGTTTCTTACTGAAATATTGATTGAGTATAATAGTTGGCCAAATGCATTATATATAGAAAAAAGTTATCTAGTTATCCAAGATAACCTATAAGGGTAGAAAGATTAAAAGGGGAACAATAATCTCATACCTAATAAAATAATCTAAGTAATTGTATGTCGAAATGAATGCATTGTGGGCAACACACTGACGTATTATATCTATATTGATTGATGTCTTGAATGATAATAAATGAATCCCAAACAAAAACCAATGTAAATACGATGATGTGAGTCACCTAAAATGTGCTCCCATTGTTTGTCCCCATCATGTGCCACCTTGAAATTACTCGATCTAAATAAAAAAATCACAGTAAAAGATAAATAAATAAAAAAAATACAATTGATAGGATTACAATTAAACTCACACTCCTCTACTCTTGTCATTTAGACACCAGTTGAAGCTCCATTTTTTTAATAAATATTTTATCGAGTTATTTGAGCTTTGACCTCTATTTATTTTGCTACATTTAGTTTTACCCTGATAACTTTTACTTATCGGGGACTTCTGACACTGAAAAACATCATGAATTCACATTTTATGATGCCTATTGACAATCTTTGTGATGCATTATGTGTATTTATGCCACTTTCAAATGCCGAAATCTAATAAGTGAATTTTTAAGCCAAACTCAATGTGATAAAATAAATGAGACCAAATAAACCCTCCATCAAAGGTATAATGTTACACAACACGGCAGACCCATTGCATCCGTGGTCGTTCCATTTCTGAATTCACCCAAGGACGAAGGGATTATGATTTATAGCTGTAATTAATTAGTCAAAGGAAAAAGGCTGAAAAATAATCAGTCAAATGATGGTGCAATAATGCAATGTATGAAAAAGAAATTTAATATAGGTGGACCTAACATGCAGTCTGGGCCAAAGTTTCCAGATTGATAGCAAAGTAACGTTCAATGTCCATACACAAATAATTTGTGGTTATTTACAGAGAGATTCTATTTCCGGATAGACTGATTAACTGAGAGAAATATTTTTTATGTACCCATATAAGAAAATCGAGCAATGGTTGGTCTCATTTAATAAAATAAGAAATTTGATAACAACTAATTTATGCATATCTTGCTAATTGATGTCATTTCTTTAATTTACAATTCATAATACGCTTAAACTATCCAGTCGAAAATAGGTTAACTTATAGCTAGTTGCATCGAAATATTTGGACAACATAAGAAAATGTATCAAGCTTTCATAGCTCAGTTGGTTAGAGCACCCGTTTAGTAAGCGGGAGGTCTTGAGTTCAACTCTCAATGAAAGCAGACCAGACTGACAATCATATTTGTTGTAAGTGAACATTTAATTTAGTTCAAACTTTATTTTATTTTTGAACAAATCCATACCCAACTACGAAAGCAAATGGTAAGCATATTTGTTTTGTCAAAAATCTTTTTATTTATCCAGTCCAACATTATTTCTAGTAGATTCAAAGTCCCAGAAGAATGCAGTAATGAAAAACTGAATACTTGAATTATATGAAAATTGCAGTGGAATAAAATTCTGTACATGGTACAGTTGTGTACTAACATAACAACTATGTACCTTTAGCTTTAATATCATTTGATAGTTTTGGAAAAACATGATTTTGAGGACTTGAATTTGCACAAATGCAACATACAAATCAAATATTATTATACCATCTCTAAGGGGATTGGCAAATTCGTCAGTTGCTAAGCTCAACTTATTAGTTTACCGACGGACAGAAACATCAAAAAAATGTCAACTCTCAATGAACGCAGACCGGGCATCATGGTCGAAATGAATATTTAATTTTGATTAACTCCATTATTTATCATGCCCAACATTATTTCTTGTAGATTCGAAGTTCCATAAGAATGCAGTAATTAAAACTGAATACTTAAATTCAATGAAATTTGCAGTGCAGCAAAAGTCTGTACAGGGGTACACTTGTTTAACATAACAACTATGTAACTGTAGCTTTAATATCATTTGATAGTTTGGAAAAACATGATTTTGAGGACTTCAATTTGCACAACTGCAACATACAAACCAAATATTATTAGACCATCTCTAACGGATTGACAAATTCGTCAATTGCTATATTTGTCGACCCAAATCATTTTTTGTTGTTCGAGGGTTGTGGGCAAACTAATAAGTTGAGCCTCGAAAGACAAAATTGGTAGCAAAAATGCCAATTTTTCTGTCCCAGAGTTGCCAAACATAGTCTGGCGCAGCAAGCCATTGGCCTTGGGAAATGCACGAGCGACTGTTGCCTTGTAGCGACATGTTTTACATTATTATTATTATTATTATTATTATTTGTTGGAAATAATATATGCAGAATATATGAAAAAATCCAAATACGAAATAGATAAAATTAGAAGGACTAATCGATCGAGGTTTGTGTTTGCACAAAGTCCTAAAGGTGAAATTGTCCGCTGATATTTGTAGCGGCCAGCCTCGTGAACATCCACCTCCCAGCGATCAGATTTAAACATCAACTTTATGTTAAATGTTTGAACTCTCAAGATACTCTAGCACTCCCAAATAAATGACGAACGCAAGTGTATTATAGAAAATAGCAAAATTATTTTTGCAGAGAAAGTGAGAAAGATATAATTTTTCTGTGTATTTTTTCAAAGTTGTAGCCTTTGTTTTATACAAAAAAATGGTCAAAAACGTGGATAGTGGTTTTAGGCAACTAACATATTAACCTCTCCCCTAATAGTTATATTTTAACAGATGGAAGAAACAGTCAAAGTCTTAAAAACGGGTTAATTAAAAATTAAAACGAGTTTGAAAAGATAGAACCCGAAGCCCAATCTTTGACCCTTATAATTAGTGTGCTCTCTAGAAATTGAACCCATGACCTCATGTATACACCCCCACTAACTTACCACTTGGTCACTCCCACTAACTTATTTACTTCATTCAAAATAAAAATATATAGTAGATATATCCAACATTATGATTATTATTATTTTTTTTTTTGGGGGGGGGGGGGGGGGGGGGGAGGGGGGGGATTGTTAAAAATTTGAAGGTTGGATGTAATTTTAATAGTTTTAATTGAAATGAAATTGCCTAAGACTAAATGGTTAACTGATTGGATAGTTTATGAATAATTTTTACAATAAGTTTCTATCAATCACTCCTAAAATTAGATAAAACAAAATAAAATCCACGACGCGCTGCCCTAACTACTTTGTCTCTATCCACGACGACTTGTTACAGAAAATGACCCATGCACGTCTTGAGTGTATGATGCAGAGTCATCAAACATATGTTGCAACGTCACGCTTGCCCTCGCAGTCACTAAACACGCCATCTAAAGATCATCACAGTGGGAGCGAACCATCCAGGCGATTGAAAATCCTTTTCAAGAACTTTGACCATATTACATCGGCCCATACAAAATCTACATTAGCCACTTGATGGGACTGGACTACTAATGGCATTTAGTCGTACTCCCTCCACCACATTGTAATCCAATTGCAAATCCACGTTGCTGAGTACAGGTGGCCACCTAGGGAGGTCTCGATTGAATATGAAATGATCAGAACGTATGCGTTGGTAAGCCATATCAACTAGAGGAGGACATGGGACCACTGAAAATCCAAGATGTTACCGCTGACATCAGTCCCCTAAATACAAGACCTAGATCTCAACTGCAGTCAATAGGATCACTCCCTTCCTCGTAAGAATTAGGGAATGCAACACCTTATCCTTATTGATGTGTTGACTACTCATCCATGACCGCCACACTAAAGTCCGTGCTCCCCGAATCTCCAACTTATTATGGGCCATACGAAAACTATGCTATATAGTACACCATGCCATATACCGAGAATAATCATAATTTTTTACCGTGACAAAGGTCTAGGATCACGGCTTTGGTCTGTAACCATTTTGAGGATGACAATTCTGGGAGTCATAGTCATTTTGGTGACATCAACATTAAGGGGATGGGCATGATTGTGGATCATGATCACATGGTCGCTATTAAGAGAAGTGACCTCAGCCATGACAAATAATTGTGTTGTTTCTTTATGTTCACAATCCCAAATCATGACCATATGGGGTGAAAATTTGATGTTGGTCACGGTCTAAAATCTTAACTCTAATTTGTAACTAAAAAGGTCACGACTGAGAACCGTGTTCTGAGTCGTGACCAAAGATAATTTTAATTAAAAAAATATATTTTTAAATTTTTGCCTCCCAAAAAAACATGTGCGTGTTTTCAAACTAGTGTATGCTTCCATAATAGAACTAACTATTCCACGAATCAAAAAATAATACAATAATACAAATTTACTAACTATTAAACCATTAACTGGTTCAATACAACTTGTATACTACACAAATAATAATACCACACAACTTGTATACATTTTAACAACTACTAATACAACATAATTTGTATACATTTCCACAAATAATAATACACCACAGCTTAAATACATTTTCATAAATAAATATTTAAATCTTCAATATGTTCCTTATACGAAATATATGCATTTAAAGTGTTCCTTGCACGAAATATGTGCAAAGTTTTCAAAATGGTTCTTCTCCAATTGGGCCTAAAATTATTTCAAAATGTTTCAAATGGTAAGAAAGGGCTTGAATCCTAAAATAACTTTGGTATGCCTACGAAGTTAAAAATGCTATCAAAGTCCACATAGTTGTACGATGAATAAGGTTGGGTCAAACCCATAATCCGAATCTAAGGTATCACTTTTGATTTATGAAAACAAATGTCAAATGTATTGACAATGTAGAAATTTATGTGAACACTCTAAATTGGTAATTGTGGTATAAGCCCTTTTTTTGGTTTTTCGGTTTATGAAAATAGATTTAAATGTACATATGATAATAAAAAGAGTAGGATTAGTTATAAAAGTATCATAAACAAACTACAAATGGACTAAGGACACTAAAATATGAATTTATAAGTTTGTTTAAGTATCCTTGACAGTTTCTTGGAGGTCTAACTAGTCTAATGCATTCGTGGTTCCTAAATTCATAACAAAACTATGATATAACCTACGCTTGAAATTGGGGATGAATTTGACCGATTAAACCCCAAAGAAAATATACAAGGGTACTCACATTAAATAAAGTAGGAATAATGATAGAAGGATATTAGAAAATAGTATTAGTATTTACTAGTAAGAGACTTTGATTCTTTGTGTCTTAGTGAATATCACATAACACAAACCTTTAACCAAGGCAACCACACAAATAGTGAACATCAAAAGAAATTGTGACCATTCATGTCGTTACATCATATTGGTGTTTTGTTATCAGTGTATCATTCAAAACTTAATAAGATTTATACAAAAATTATAAAATGTGAGCGACGAGGAAGAAAGTTCAAGGAAACTAAATATATAAGTGGAAATACAAAAATGAAAATAAATATAGGGGCTAATCCAATATATACGATAAAAAAGGGTTGGCATACAAGGGTTAAGCAAATAACAATAAAATAATATTTTCATGCGCAATTTTTTTCTCAATTGACTAAAACATCCTTCAAATTAAGATTGTCATCAAGAGGAGACTTGAACTCTGTATGAATATTTAATGCGTCTTCTCGATTAGTCAAACTCTTTGGTACGTGCGTAAAAACACATCAATTGTCATTGTTTATTTACTTTGAGTAAAATACCTTCTTCACATTTCGAAAGACATAAATAAAACGCTCATTGACCATCCGTAGTGTCCTCCACCTTAATTCGGACATAGTAGATTATGACTTCTTTGAAATCTAAGTATTCTAGTTCCAAAATTTGTTAGAAAATACCATAATATGTCATCACTGTATCCTTTAGATTTTTATTACTTTTACTAGCCATACAAGATATCAAGGCAGAAATTGAAATTATGCTATTTTGCATCAATAACTTTCCTCACATGTGCATGAGACGAAATCAAAATCGTTTGTGCAGATATTTTAACACTCATTCACATGAAAATTGGGACATTTGATTAGGCATGTAAGCCTTAAAGAGACATCGCCTCTTTTAAAAAGATGAATTTATTATAGGAGTTATATTAGGAAACGTTTTACAACTCGTACATAAATAATCGTAATAGATGGGGTGGAAATTAGCTCTTTTGATATGCATGCCCTAAAATCATTAACCGTGCAATTTCTCTTATGATTTCGGGCAATTTCGCTCTCACACTTCCTAAGCGTATTTATAAAATTATAAAGTTTAGATGGTAGTATAAATAATACAAATATTCAAACAAAATAAGTTATATATATATATATATATATATATATATACTTAGTCTCTACAATTTTCAACTTTATCTTGCGTTTCAAAGAAATAACGAGTTGTTTGATAGTTTGAAGATTGGTGAGTCTCACTTATTTAGTGTTCCCGAAACGAAATTCATCTTCGAACTCGTCAAGTTCCTCAATCATTTGTTGGCTATAAGGATTGAACCTCCTAAGCCCTTGTTCCGACATATGTTCCCGAGCGTATAATGATGATTCTCCTATTATGTATTCCTTCCCAATTGACTCTCGAATATACCTTGTATTCTTAAAGTAATCTTTGACGATTTTCATCAATCGCTCGAAAGGATTCATCCAGGGATACCTTTTCAACGACTTTAAAAACATGCTCGATGTATTTGATTTTCATCCAATTGTATTACTTTTTAAAATTTTATGAAAATTTTCACACAACCAACTGGGCGGAAGAGTATCTATGATTGACGTATAAAGGTTCATGACATGAACTCGAAATTCTTTATTCGTTAACTTATTTGCAAGCTCACGTTTAATGTGCATATATCGCGAGACATTAATTCTATTTTTTCATAGTTGTATTTGTGACACCCCGCCTACTTTAATCACGGGTGATCAGTCATTTATCAAAATAAATAGGAATCGCATTTGGTTCATTCTTAGCATCACTGTCGAAAATCATTTTTAAATTACTAAGAACCTATGTTAAATTAACTCGGTGCCAGTTTTATTTTTCATTAACATAACAACATGCGAAAAATCAAACTGAATAACTCAACCACAACAACTATATAAGTTTTAATCATCACGCGATAAATATATAAATAACGAATAATGAATAAACTATTGCTTCTCAAAATAAAATTCAAATCATAAGTCTAGAGAAATAAACTAAATTCAAGCACATCGTCTGATAAATAAAACTAAAATGCATCAACTGAAAGGGGCAACATGCCCAAATGAACTACTGAATCAGTAACCTAGTCTATGAATGAATAACTTAGGCGATTACACAAAGTCCCGCAAGCCTCTACAATGCTACAACTATGCATACCTGGAATGAATCCTCAAGTTTGGCATCCCATTGGTTAGACACCTAAAATGTTTTGGAAATTTTTTTGACGCGGGTCGGAGCCCAAAAATATTTTAAAAATATTTAACAAGTAATTAAGATGCAACAGTTAAATATGAATGAACACTTTTCATATTTAAGAAGGTGTCGCACTCTCTTGAGATATTACTCACCCGTCAACTATAGTGCACACCTAATGCTTACCTTATAACACAACTAGTTATACTACCCAATCTAACTAGTCCTGTTACGGATATTCCTATCACCCTACTCTATCCCGAGTACTTCCTCTTTTTGGTTCCTAAGTTATTTTACTCGTTAACTTATTTAACCATTCCCACTTTAATTGATTATATAAAATTCACACTAGTTATATAATAGTACATTCACACTTTCTATTTTTAACTGGTATATAACTATCTACTCTATTATATACGTATGGATATAGTACAACAATCATACACATGTCGTGTATAATAGCTATCCTCTCGAGTAATAACTCACTGGATGCTTGTCTGTACAATGCTACTCTAACCTAGTTACCACAAGTCGGACTAGTTCTCACTGAACTATGGTAAAAATATCACAAACTTAGTAGAGGCCGTCATATTTTCCCGGGAGAGAGAGATCAAATCATACCCAAAATTTCTCACCTCAAAAAATAAAGCATGCAATAAAATGCGGACGATATGACTTGGGGACTATACTCTCGCTACATTCACTAGCCAGAGGATTCACCCACATCGCGTAACCTTCGATGATAGCACTAGAGGGGTATGTTTTCACATAAATATCTTGCACGCCGATATTTATAAAATACACACACCTATATATACTAAAGCTTATTCCCTATATATATAACTAAATTAAATTCGTCTATCTCGTGACTAATGCACGTAACACTATCCCATAATCCCCGAGTTTATTTTTCGACTCTAAATTTATTTAATATCACATCCATTTAATAATTAAATATCTTCACTTTCTAAAGTACTCGGACTCACCCAATCGATCCGTATTTAAACATTTATCAATTTATTTCACTCAACTCATTATTTAGGTTCCTCGTTTTTCTCACCTTTCTAGGCTCATATACGTCCACCCATAATCCTAAGGTAAAATAATCTAGTACATAACATACACGGATTTGATTTTAGACTAAATATTTTGATCTCAGACTCCTTTTCGTAAAAAAATCAAAACAAATTCAAAAAAATCTGAAAAATACAAAACTAGAGGCCACGCGTTCGTAACGAAAAGATCTATTTCCATGTCCAAAACCTATGGTCATTTGAATAAAATACTAACCTCGGTCGAATGAGATACTAATATCATTTGAACAACAATCTCAACTCATTTGAACGAGTTTCTGACAAATTGATCGATCAACATCCTTCGATCGGTCGATCGATCGATACGTGAACAGTCTCTAAAAATCATTTTTCTCCATTTTTAACCCTCAAACCTCCATGGATCCAACTCAAACTTCAACCCAATTTTATCCAATGTTTATTACACATCTAAATAGGTCCTAACCCTAATATAAATCATCAAACATCATTGATTTCTATTAAGATTCATAAATTCCACGAATTGTTTTTTTTTATAAATTTCAGTCCATCATCTCATTAAATTCGATTCTACAATCCAAATTGAATGAAATTAACTACTGGATTTTGAATATAGATCATATTCCAACATCACTATATGGTATTTCATCATTAGTTGAACACTAATTTTACATTTAATGCCCAAATCCACCCAACTCATTTTTCATGTGACAACCCTCCCCAAAACGTATTGGTCTACACTAACCATGATATGAACATGAGTTTTTGCAATCTAAAATAGAAGAAAGTTAATTAATTTACTCTTTACGTTCATAGGGTCGGATTACATGTTGTAGAAGGACGATCGATGATCGATCACCCAATTTCCTCTCCAAATTTGACTCATAAAGCTCCCTTCTTTTCTTCCGTCTTTCTCCTCTCTAATTTTAGGGTTTAGATTAGACACAATGGCTTCCCCAGACTCTCTAACTTAGATTTTATATCCCTAATTTCTAAATTAGGCTATCGGTCCAAGCCTAAATGATCCGAACACCACCATGTGGGCTCGGTTATGACTAAAATGGCCCAAGAACTAATCACTACCCCCGGGTACACTATTTTGACTATCTCGACCCTTTTGGAATCAATCGTGAAATAAAAATCATCATATGAGTTACCCTATAATAATTTCCTACCAAGACCCAATATTGTCTACATGCGACTCCCAGTTGAGATAAGACACTGCCACGTCACTATCACTCGTTATGAAGTAAAATAATAATTTACTACTCACTTAGTAATTATATTGCATAAATATTAATCATTATGTCTCCCGATTAATATTTTAATAACCAAATAATAATTAATTCTAATAAATTACGTCACGCGTGTAATTTTAAATAATCGAATTAATTAAAATTTTAAATACTCATAAATACGGGGTGTTACACACTTCCCCCCTTAGAAAGGAATTTCGCCTTGAAATTAGGATAAATCTGGTACTACAAGTTTTGAATACATTCCCGCACAACATTCATCTCTTCCCAAAATTGAAACTATTATGTTGTTCCCGCTACACCTCTACTAACGGTACTCTTTTACGCGATTGTCTATACATTATCGTTTAAACTAGTGACCAATCCATTCTAGTCATATTACTTCAAAATACTCCATCATTATTTACCATTTCATCTTCGCGATTGTACCTCATTAAAAATTTTCCCAACTCCTTCAACTACAATGAGCCTATATACTAACGGTTATAGTATTCCCTCCACTGGGGAAGTCCCCAAAATCCCCATGTGTCAACTCCTTCATTCACATATGCTTATATTCGACACATTCATTTCCACGTCCTCTACTTTTGGACGATACTCAAAGTTCAACTTGCTAAAGCCCCCATACACCCTATACCCCGAGCATTTATTCAACAATATACAAAACATAATGTACTTAAATCAAACTAGGTCTAATAGTCGTAGCTTAAGCATTCTATAAATTATCCTCCTCGATGATCCATGGTGTAAACATTCCATAATGTTTCATATATCAAAGTAATACTCGGCTCCTATAGCCTTAAGTCATAACATAACTATAAACTCCCAGCTATAACCACACATACATGCAACAATTAGTATACTAGATCCATATCCTAAAGACCACACATCTACCGACTTCTAATGTTTGCTAAGGTTCATGCGTGGGATGTCTCTCAAGCGATATCCAAAAAAGGAACCCCCCGATACACTACTACCTAGCATCGTTGGTCATGAAGATCCATGGGTTCTAAGCACATAACTAAGATGCCCCAAATCATGTCCCCGACAGATAAGTCAAATTGTTCATGCCCATGTCACTCAAAGCATATTTAAATAAGAGGACCTCACTATCACTAAGTTCTTCGGGCTTAATTAATAACGAGCTAAATCTCTCCACTCAACGGTAATTCGATATACGCTGAATCACATCAGTAAAAGTCCCCACGCACCGGGATCAAATATAATGAGACAACTGTACTCTTATAATCTCCTTTATAACACATTATATATATATATATATATATATATATATGAAGGCTCGACCCTCTTTCAGGAGATACTTTGCAAAATAATACATCTTACCCAGAAATAAGGAATACGATAGTCTTATTATAACAATCCAGTCACTACTCAAGATAATAAAATGTTCTACTCTCATAAATCTCAACAATAGAAAAGCTAATACATAATACAAATATCCTCTTATTAACCACACCCGCTCTCCTGTAGGCGGTACCGATTAGCCCCGCTACCCAACGATAAATACATTCATAATAATAAGGCTGATATAGTCAATGCACCCAATAAACTCTACTCACCCTCTAATATTAGTGTTAACAAGCATACATTGTGATGCACCCATGTTACCAGAAACTACCCCATACTCATAAGGATAAGATAAAAATTTTACCTCCATTTTCCATCTGCCTTTCCTGGTCAACAGTTCCTTGAATGTAATCCTCGTGTCGGAACTGACCCAGAATTTACTACAATGGTTGTAGATCTAGAACATCATCCATTAGTTTCCCCCTTCCTCGCTTTGGTCACTCCCTCTTCCTGTAACCCATATTTCCATAACCAAAATAACTACCTTAGAAACCATCTTACCTCTATCCCTGGCCCTGCTGGCCTCCCCCACCTTTCCCTTGGCCCTGGAGGCCCTGAGGAACGGAATGATGCTGTTGCTACTGAGGAACCTACTGGACCTGCCTGAACCCTCCGCTCTCGAGTTTGAAGTCTGTTGATCTAAACCTCTTAGATGGATCCCCCTGTGAGGAATCCTGCTCCTGCTGTTGTTGTGCCTCACTAGCACCATTACCACCTACTTTTCATGTCTGATTGGACTCACTTACTCGCTCTCTCCCCTTCATGCGAAAGCGATGATTTGATTGGAAAAGAGTGTTAATTAGACATTCTAAGGTGGAAATACATGTCTTTCTTCCGTTGATTGACCACGACTATATCAGAGCTACCCTAAAACTTCGGTCGGTGGGCCTTCTGAAATGTCTCCCTCGCTCTTTGCCAATTGAATGTCCCCAAGTGGGCCTAAATAACTAGTGCCATGCTGTGGCTGAATCTGCGAAAATTGTTGTGCCACTGCGGTCATCGCCACGTTAATTGCCTTTGCCACGATTTCATCCACCTCTGCTACCAAAATATTTCCCTGTTGTGGTTGTGGTTGTGGTTGCAATACACATAGCTCCTGCTAAGCCTCTCTCTCATCATCTCTCGTTGTTGCTCTAGTTGGTCTTCCTCGCTTAGGTGGCATATGAAACTAGATCGAGTTGTATAAGTTCAGAGTAATACAAATATAAGAACATAAGAACATAAATGTGTGCACGAAGAGGGATAAAATAATCGTATAATATGACTTTATATAAAAAAATGCTATGTAAAAATCATAGTAAACTGCATAGATCCTACGAACACTAGACCCTAATGCTCTAATACCATCTGAGACACTCCGCCTACTTTAATCAAGAGTGATTAGTCCTCTATCAAAATAAATAGGAATCTCATTTGGTTCATTCTTAACATCGCTGTCAAAAACCATTTTTTAAATTACTAACCAACTATGTTAAATTAGGTCGGTGTCAATTTGATTTTTCATTAACATCATAACATACAGAAAATAAAACTGAATAACTCAACCATAATAAATATATAAGTCTGAATCATCACGTGATAAATATATAAATAATGAATACTGAATAAACCATCGGTTCCCAAAATAAAGTCCAAATCATAGTCTAGAGAAATAAACTAAATCCACGTACATCATCTCATAAATAAAATTAAAATGTATTAACTAAAAGGGTAAACATGCCCAAATGAAGTATTGAATTAGTAACCTATTCTAGGTATGAATAACTTAGGCATCTACACAAAGTCCTGCAAGCCTCTACAATGCTGCAGCTACACATCCCCAAAATGAATCCTCAAGCTTGGTGTCCCTGTGGTTGGACACCTAAAATGTTTTGGAAAATATTTCGACTCAGGTCAGAGCCCAAAAAGATTTGAAAAATATTTAGTAAGTAATTAAGATCCAACAGTTAAATATGCATTAACACTTTTCATATTTAAGTTGGTGTCGCACTCTCTTGAGATATTTGTCACCCCTCAACTATTATGGACACTTAACGCTTAACTTATAACCCAACTAGTTATCCTACCCCACCTAACTCGTCATGTTATGAATCTTCCTATCACCCTAATCTATCCCGAGTACTTACTAATTTTGGTTCCTAAGTTATTTTACTCATTAACTTAATTAACAATTCCCACTTTAATTGGTTATATAAAATTCACACTAGTTATATAACATTACATTCACACTTTATATTTTTAACCCATATATAATTGTCTACTCGATTATATACATATGGATATACTACAACAATCACACACATGTAGCGTATAATAGCCTTCCTCTCGAGTAATAACTCATTGGATGCTTCTCTCTATAGCTCTATCATATCCCAAGCATACTCTCTCTAACCCGATTACCACAAGTATGACTAGCTCACACCAAACTTTGGTAAAAGTATCGCAAACGTAGTGGAGGCGATCATATTTTCCCAAGAGAGAGACCAAATCATACCCAAAACATCTCACATCGAAAAATAAATCACACAATAAAATACTAGACAATATGACATGAGGACTATACTCTCTATGTTAGAATACGTCCGGTTCATTGTGCAGAAAAAAAAAATTTACTAACCATATTCATATGTAGCTAGGTTAAATCTCACGTATGTGTATAGAACACAAAATAGTATATACAAACCTAACCCGTTGTAGTGTGCTTTCAAGGATGCACCAGGTTGGGTTTGGGTCACGAGTTGAACTTGGTGATCCAAGTTGCCTACGTATTCGTTGGTAAAACAGAATCAAACTTCCGAAGCATAGTCCCCAAATTCTACTAAAAGAATTCGTAGCAATTCTAAGCTAGAAATTATCTCACAAGTATTTTCACACTTAGTGAATTTGTCTCAACTCAAAGGCTTATAGAATTTGATATTTTAGTTATTATTCTCTTGTTTTACAAGACTTACAAAGCCTTGTATTTATACCTAAAGTTTTTGGAAATTTAATTTAATTCCAAATTAAATTCAATTCCAAAAAATGATTAATTAATGGTTATGGTGGAATCCCACTCCATTAAAATAATAGGAAGTGGAGAATCCTTACACACCCCATTAATGTCTTAATCACTTACCTAATATTGGTAAAGCGAAACTTACCAAAGTAGACTAGCAAAAGTGTACATAACTTTGGTAAATGGTAATACAATAAAACTAAAAGTTTTACTTATCCTTTAATTGCATCCTAATCCTTAATGAGTGTGACAATTCCATTTCCTACAAAACTTCTCCAGTAGAATTTATAATTTTAACCCGATATGGTTGTAACCTTAAAGGTTCATTCTTCTTAAAATATGGTAACTCGTCTATTACTCCAGTAAAGAGTTAAACCAATAATCATTTATAACATGTAGGTTTATATTATGATTAGTGCTAAAATAGAGTGAATACATTCTTCATCTATTCTGAACCTTGTCCATTAACAATTTCCATACACTCCAATCCTTCTATCATCCCAATATTCATATTTGTTTTATTTTCAGAATGGTATATTGTCGATCCATAAATCAAATATTTTCTTTCTTTTAATTTATACTCTTTTGACAATATCCGATTAAAAATAATTATTCTAATCATTGTCAATATCTCGACCAAGGATTTAATTAGAGTATTAATTAAAGTAACCAGTGTAGAATAAATTCTCTCTTTACTAAGAGTGATAGATTCCATATTGATCATCCAAGATCCTTTATATAATATAAGGATAGCCCTAACTCTACACTTTCCATAATCATATAAAAAGATCATAGTTTGTTAAGTATAATCAAATGACTACCTAATACATATAAACTATACATGATGTCTCAGGTCTAAGGATCATATCTACAACTGTAACTCTAAATTATATCCATTTGCATATTAGCAAAAACTCCATTGGATATTTCTATTTGGTGACGTTCAATGCCATACTATATAGTATGCACCCATACGTTTAACCTTGTCAGACTTCGACAAATAGTTTGAGATTGTGCTACTCCTTTACGAACATAAATCATAACGTATGCTAGCATTAATCCAAAACACAGTGTATGGTTATGTTTGTGGATAGGAACAACTTATTAAAACAAGAAACTGAGGTGAATATCTCCTGATCTTAATTCAATAATTATGATTCATCACACTCTATAATGTTCTAATGGACATAATCATAAATATCGTATTTATTATTTATTAGGTATGATTGTATAAAGCTTTCCCTGTATTTGTATTTTAATAATAATTGATTGATGAATAATAACATGTTTATATACATTTCTAAATTACACAATATAATATTAACTTTTGGGCATATATACAACAATCTCCTACTTGTACAAAAGCCAATCCACTACACATTTCATGCCTATCTTTGACAAATGTCAATAAAATTTGTATTTAGGCAAAGCTTTCATAAGTAGGTCTTCTATGTTATCCTCTGATGCAACCTTCTGAATACTGGCATCTCCTCTTATAATGATATCTCGTATCAAATGGAATCGTTGTTCAATGTGTTTGGATTTATGATGAGAACGTGGTTCCTTTGCTTGAGCTATGGCCCCATTGTTGTTACAGTATAAGGTTATTGTTGATACAATGGTAGGAATAACTCCAAGTTCAGTAATGAACTTTTTAATCCAAATCGCTTCCTTTGCAGCTTCTGATGCAACCACGTATTCAGCTTCTACGGTAGAATCATTTATTGTACTCTTCTTGGTGATTTTCTAACTGAATACTCCATTCCCAATGGTATAAATATAACCAGATGTTGACCTCCTATCATCAATATCAGATTAAATATCTAAGTCAATGAATCCCTCAACTTTTAAGTTATCACCACAATAAATAAAGAACATATCTTTGGTATTTCTCAGATACTTAAAAATATATTTTATGGTTGTCCAGTAATTCGGGACTGGATCTGTTTAATATCTGCTAACCACACTTATAGCATGACAAATATCTGGCTTAGTACATATCATGGCATACATAAGACTTCCAATTGCAGAAACAAAGAGAATTTTACTCATATGCTCCCTATCTTCTGGGTTCTTGGGACCCATTTCCTTAGAGAATTTGACTCCATCCCTGAAAGGATTTAAACCTTTCTTGGAATCAACCATATTAAATCTTGAAAATATTTTGTCAATATAGTTTGACTGGGATAAACCAAGCATCTTTTATGTCTATTTCTAAATAGCTTAATCCTAAGAATATAAGATGTTTCCCCCAAGTCCTTTATAGATAAGTTTTATCATAAACAAAGTATAACAAGTGATAACATCACTACATCATTCCCAATGAGTAGAATATCATCTATATATAAATTGAGAAAGGTCACGACCTTCCCAGAAACCTTCTTATATACACATGGATAGCCTTATCCAATCTGATGTTCCAACTGCGAGACGATTTCTTAAGACCATAAATCGATCTGTTAAATTTACACACTTTATGGATATCTCCACTAGATATAAAACCTATGGTTAATCCATGTAACTGGTTACTAAATGTTTCCATTCGAGAATGCAGTTTTAACATCCATCTACCAAATTTCGTAATCATAATGTGAAGCAACTGCTAGCAAGAACCTGTTGGATTTAAGCATAGCTACCGGTGAAAACGTTTACTCGTAGTCAATTCCTTAACGTTGTCAATAACCTTTTGCAAGAAACCTTGCTTTATATGTTTCTACATTAAAATCTGATCCAATCTTCCTTTTGAAGATCCATTTGCAACCAATAGGAACAATATTTATTGGTTAAACAACTAAAGTCCAAACCTAGTTCGAATACATAGAATCCATTTTGGATTTCATAGCTTCACACCATCGTTTTGCATCGATATCTGATATTACCTATTTGTAATTAGTTAGATCTTCATCACTTATGAGGTTTGCTTCCGCAATGGCATAGCCATATCTTTCTGGAAGTATAGGGATCCTACTACTTTTATGAAGACTTTGTGTATTAGACGTTTCAGGTGGTGTAGAGTTTTTTGAATGAGATGTAATGTTTTGTGGATCCCTTAATTGTTCATCAAGAATAATGTTACTTTTACCTCCATCATCAATAAATTCATCCTCAAGGAATCGGGCATTCCTACTAACAAAAATTTTAGATCATCGGGATGGTAGAAGTAATTACCAATTGTTTCTTTAGGATATCCTATGAACCTACATCTTATACTCTCCATTTCAAACTTATTGTCCCCTATGTTTTTCTTCATATGTACCAGACAAACCCATATTTTAAGGTGATTAAGATTTGGATTCTTCCCATTCCATAGTTCATATGGCATCTTAGGGACAAATTTGGAAGGAAATGTATTTAAATGTATATTGCAGTTTCCAGGGCATAACCCATAGGTATACATGTAAATCAGGTGAAACTCATAATCGATCTAACCATGTCCAACAAGGTACAATTTATCTTTTCCAAAACACCATTTTGTTGTGGTGTTCCAAGAGGAGTCCACATGAAATAATTCCATTCTCTTTGAGACAGTCCAAAAATTCATTGCTTAAGTATTCACCACCTCGATCAGATCGAAGTCCCTTAATACTTTTACCAGTTTATTTTTCTACTTCATTTTAAAAATATTATAACTTTTTAAAAGCTTCATATTTATGAATCATTAGGTAGGTATAACCAAACCTTAACTGATCATCAGTAAAGGTGATGAAGTGAGAAAAACCACCCTTAGCACTAACATTTAATTGTCCACACACATCGGTGTGTATCAATCCTAACAAATCTCTGGCTCTTTCCCCTTGTCCAATAAAGGGTAATTTGGTCATCTTACCATGTAAGCATCATTCACAAGTTGGTATAGGTTCCAATGAGAGAAAACCTAAAGGCCCATCTTTCTTCAACTCATTAGTTCTTCTTACACTAACATATCCAAGTTTAAGATACCATTTTTACTTTGGATTGATCTCCTAATTCAAATGAATCATCTCTAATTCAAATTAATTTACTTGCATTATTTGTTACTTCTATATTATTGATTTCACCAGTTAAATCTAAATAATAAAATCCATTAGAAACACATCCAGTACACACTAACAAATCATTTTCTTTAACAAAACAAAACTGATAATATATTTCAAATGTATATCCACTTCGAGAAATACTAGAGAGTGATATAATGTTCTTGGGTTATACTGATACATAATATCATTTCTCTAAGACAATATATTTATTGGAAGGCAAATTTAAATAAATGGTCCCCACAACTGATGCCCTAACTCATGCTCCATTGGCCACTATGAAGGAGACCTCCCCTCTACTCAATTTTCTTCTTATCTTTAGATCCTGTAAGTTTCTACACATATGTGAGCTTGCACCAGAATCCAAGCACCAAGATAGAGTTAAAATAATCATAAGATTAGTCTCAATATAGAAAATATCATACATACCTGAAGTGGATTTGTATTTCTTTGATTGGAGGAACCTTTTACAGTCTTTCTTCAAGTGCTCTCTCTTGTTACAATGGAAATATTTTCCACCTCCAGCCTTGTTCTTATTTACATCTCCCTTAGGTTTGAGGTTCACATTTATTTTCTTTCCTTTTCCTTTTCCCTTCCCCATGCATTGCCACTTGGTTTCAGAGGTAGAAGGTTTATCAAATGCCAGAGATGATGGCTTAGCCTTTCAAATCGATTGTTCAACTGTCTTCAACATATTAAGAAATTCTAAAAGATAATCTTCGAGTTTATTCATTTTGAAATTCATGACAAATTGTGAAAACGATTTCGGAAGGGATTGCAGTTTCAAGTCAACACTTGCACATCCATTTTAACATCTAGATGAGAAAGAGGCTTGATGTAATTTATCATCTTAAGAACATGGTCATTCACAGATGATCCCTCGACCACCTTTATCCTGTAGAGATCTTTTGCAACATTATACCGAGAAATTCTACTCTGTCTACCATAAACCTGACGAAGGTGCAACACTATGGATTGAGAACTTTCCATTTGGTCATGTTGACTCTAGAGCTCATTTTTCATAGATTCTAACATGTAGCATCTAGCCCTCATATAATAGTCTTTCCATTTTGAATAAATGGAAATCATCTCTTCAGATGAACCCCCAGTTATCAGTGGAGGTATTTCTGTAAGAACACGGTTAATCTTTTCTGAAAGAAATACGATTCTCAAATTTCTTTCCTAAACTAGGAAATTGGGACCGATCAATCAGTTGGTATCTAAAATCTTTTCTAAAGGGTTCGTTATGTTTTCTACAAATTCAGATAGATAAAAAAATTATAAACCATTCAAGATTAGGGACTTAAATCTTAATGGTGCTCCCACTATTTATTCTAAATCCGCGATCCCCTCATAAATTAATAAAAAAACCATTTAATGTTTTTAGTGGGTATTGAGATCCAATTACTTATTGAATAATCCTCACATAATAAAAATCTTGGATTAGCCAAACTTAAATTGGTAGGTAGTAGCTACCCTTTACAAACTCTAAGTGAGAATAAGTTTTCTAGATAAAGCTCAGGCAAAGTCATGGATAAAGTTTCTCTAATGCAAATGACCAATCCAATCCACAGACATGGACTTTGTCCAGAAGAGTTACCAAAGCCCACCAGTCTTAAAATGAACCTTCTTTAAGAAATCGAAAGTGAGTGGTCCACTTTTATCATTTATTTTGATAAACTTATCATACTAACAACACAGACACTATTTTTAATCCCCCAAAATACTTCGGTCTCTTGGTAACGGAACACGTACATGCATGTAAGTTCACTATTTCCCAAGTTAAGTTAATACCACTATGTTGTAATAATAACTAATTGAACTCTCGGGGCAACACGTGATTATGACCTACCCAATTAGTTTATTGTATCACGGTAAACTATAAGTTTGGAACTAGCCCTCGAAAGAATATAACGATTTTAAAACCAACACGTGACCATGACCTACATCTTAAAAAGTTATATGCCCAAGGCTGGTCCATAGTGGAAGGCCATGGCAATCACCTTAGAGGTATGCTAATAACTAACTTAAATGTTTAACGAGAAATCTAAATATTATTAATTTGATCACAATAAGTAATACTATCTTCGTATTTTGATCTCATCACAGTACAATCACATGTACAACATATCTTAAAAGATATCAGGATAATTATGGACTTTAGTTAGATATATTCGAGCTACCAAATTTATCTAGAAAATGTTTTATATGGTGATAACTGTAAAACGTTTAAAAACAATTAATCACCCATAGTCTAAAAACATTACCATTCATTCCAAATGAATAAACCAATTTTAAAACTCATATAAATTGGTGCATAGTGAATAGTTTTATTTTAATTTGATAATAACATTAAATGATATTATTAAAAGATATATTAAACCATTACAATATTAAATTATAGCCAACTAAAAGATACATTTATTATACCCAATAATAATAATCCAACTCATAATTGAATTATAAGAATAACTTTACAAAAAATGGTGACGCGCGTATAGAAGTTAATTGTCCAAGTCCATTAAAAAAATCTTGTCAATAATTAAAATAGGTATCTTCGATAATCAAAATCCAAATTTTATTCAACTATATAACTAGTTTGATTACAATTCCAATCTAATAATTTTTTAATTTTATTCTAAAATTAAATAATAAAAAATATATTACTTAATGTGACATTATGAAAAAATAAACAATCGTAAAATTCCAAATTACATTTTTTTACATCGTTACATGTATACACAAGTATAATGCGTACTGTAATATTTCTAGAATTTTTTTTATATTAAAAATATTTTTAAATAATGAAATACATTATTCCATCAAGTGAAACTACAAAGAATCATATTTTTAAAAATGTCAAAATTACTTTCCGATTACATCATAAAATTGAGAATATTCAAAAATAATTTTAAGGTTTTTTCTGTAATTTTATTCGGAGTCTAATAGCAGTAAATTAATTTTCAATAATGAAAATAACATTAACCACATGATGTTGATGTCATCAGAGTTCTAATTTAGTGCATGAGCAACTGCAGTGAATTCGCTACAACAATGCATCACAACCGTAGATTTTTGTCAACTTTAGAGCTTCGTAGAAGGCTCATCAGAAGTCCGCATGGGGTGATCCACAAATGTATTCGATCGTCTCAACGAGATCTATCCATCTAACGGTTTAGATTTCCCATTTGATCAATAAAACTAGTAGGATTTTATAAATAACCAATATTACGAGATAAAACTAAAAGTTTGACTTATCATTAAATTGCATCCTAATCTTAGTGAGTATGAGAATTCCATTTCCTACAAAATTTCTTAAGTAGAATTTATACTTTTAACCCGATATTTTTGTAACCTTAAAGTTTCATTCTTCTTAGTTTATGGTAACTCGACTATTACTCCAGTGAAGAGTTAAAGCAATAATCATTAATAACATGAGAGTGTATATTATGATTAGTGCTAAGATAGGGTGAATACATTCTTCATCTATTCTGAACCTTGTCCATTAGCAGTTTTCATACATTCCATTCCTTCTATCATCCCAATATTCATATTTATTTTATTTCCAGAATGGTAAACTATCAATCCATAAATCAAATATCTGTTTTCTTTTAATTTATGCCCTTTTGACAATATTTGATTACAAGTAATTATTCTAATAATTGTCAATACCTCGGCCAATGATTTAATTAGAGTGTTAATTAAAGTAAACAGGGTAGAATAAATTCTCTCCTTTCTAAGAGTGATAGATTCCATATTCACGATCCAAGATCCTTTATATAATATAAGTATAAACCCAACTCTACAGTTGCCATAATCATATAAAAAGATCATAGTTCGTTAAGTAGAATCCAATGACTACCTAATACATATAAACTATACATGATGTCTCAGGTTTAAGGATTATATGTACAACTATAACTATAAAATATATCCATTAACAAATTAGCAAAAACTCCATTGGATAATTCTTTGTGGTTACGTTCAATGCCATTCTTTACGGAATGCACCCATACGTTTGATCTTTTCATACTCCGACATATAATTTGAGATTGTGCTACTCCTTTAAGAAAGGAAATCATACAGTATGATAGCGTTATTTCAAAGGACAATGTCTAATTATATTTCTAGCTAGGAACAACTTATTAAAACATGAAACTGAGGTGAACATCTCCTGATCATAATTCAACCATCATGATTCATCACCCTCTATAATGTTCTAATGGACATAATCATAAATATCATATTTATTATTTATCAATTATGATTATATAAAACTTGCCCTATATTTGTATTTTAATAATAATTGATCGATGAATAATAACATGTTTACATATATTTCCAAAATACACAATACAAGATTGAATTTTGGGCATATATACATCACTCCATGCATTCATTAGCTAGGTGATTCACCCACATCGCACAACCTTCAATGATAGCACTAGAGGGGTATGTTTTCACATAAATATTATGCAAACCGATATTTGTAAAATACACGCACACACACACACATATATATATATATATATATATATATATATATATAGTAACTGTTATTCCATATATATATAATTAAATTAAATCCGGCTATCTCGTGCCTAACACCCGTAGCACTAGCCCAGAATCCCCGAGTCTATTTCTCGAGTCTAAATTTATTTAATTTCAAATCCATTAAATAATTACGTAGCTTCACTTGCTAAAGTACCTGGACTCACCCAATCGGTTTGTCTTTAAACATTTACTAATTTATTTCACTCAATTCATTATTCAGGTTTCCCCCTTTTCCCACCTTTCTAGGCATATATACACCCACCCATAATCCCTAGGTAAAATAATCTCATACATTGACATCCAGATTTGATTTCTGACCAAAGATTTCTATCTCAGACCACCTTTTATAGAAAAATCACAACTAATAAAAAAAATCAGAAAAATACGAAATTGGTGGCCACATGTTTGTAACGAAAACATTTATCTCCATGTCCAAAACCTAGGGTAATTTGAACGAAATACTAACCTCTTTGAAGGAGATACTAATATCGTTTGAACAATAATCTCAATTCATTTGAATGTGTTTCAGATGAATCGGTCGATCGACATTCTTAGCTCGATCGATCGACACCTGAACAAGTCCTCTTCTTCAAAAATCATTTTTCTCCATTTTTAACCCTCAAACCTCTATGGATTCAACTCAAACTTCAATCCTATATATCTAATGTTTGTTACACCTTTAAACATGTCCTAAACATAATAGAAATCATCAAACATCATTGATTTCTATTAAAATTAATAAATTCCATGAATTGTTTTTTTCCTTTATAATTATCATTCCATCATCTCATTAAATTAGATTCAACAATGCAAATTGAATGAAATTTCCTACTGAATTTCGAATATAGATCAGGTCCCAACGTCACTATATGGTATTTCATCATTAGTTGAACATTAATTTTATATGTAATGACCAAATCCCTAAAAATCCATTTTTCATGTGACAACCCTCCCCAAAATGAGTTTGTCTACACCTATAATGATATGAACATGAGTTCTTGCAATCTAAAATAGAATCAAGTTAATTACTTTCCTTTCTAGATTTGTAGGGTTTGATTACACATTGTAGAAGGTGGATCGATGATCGCACACCCAATTTACTTTTCGAATTTAACTCCTAAAGCTCCCTTATTTTCTAACTTATTTCTTCTCTCCGATTCTAGGGTTTAGATTAAACACAATGGCTGCCCAAAACTCTCTAACTTAGGTTTTAAATCCCTAATCCCGAAATTAGGCTATTGGGAAAAGCCCAAATGACCCAAACACCCTCGTGTGTGCTCGGCTATGACTAAAAAGGTCCAGGGACCCAATTACTACCCCTGGATACACTCTTTTGGCTATCTCAATCCTTTTAGAACCAATGGTGACCTTAAAATAACCATCTGAATCACCGTATAATAATTTCCGACCTTAATCCCATATAGTCTACACGCGACTCCCATTTGAGATAAGACACTACCATGTCACTATCACTCGTTATGACGTTAAATACTATTCCAATTAATATTTTAATAATCACATAATAATTAATTCAAATAAATTACGTCACACGTGTAATTTAAAATAATCGAATTAATTAAATTTTTAAATACTCAGAAAAATGGGATTTTACAGTATCCACAATAGATGAATATTTTTTTCTGCCTTGTTTAACAGTGTCACTAATGTCAGTTCCCTATCGGGATTATGAAGGCGAAATATATCATCTATTGCCTCATCCCAGCATTCTAAAAAGGAAAATATAATACGATTGAATATGTACGCTTGTGAGAGATCAACTCCATGATTTGTAAGGTAATTAAACCGTTCAATTTTCCTATTATCATACATGTAAAAAAGAGTTCCCTCTATATGATGCTCACTAATAAAAGATATTTTAATGTAGTCCAATTCCAAACTCTCGTACTTTTATTGAAAGTAATTATTACTATGACTCATTTTTTCAGAGAAAATAAATAGAAAGATGGTGTGAATATGAGTCTTAAATGTAATGGATCTAATTAATTATAAACTAATTATTATTATCCAACTGATCAATCATACATAGCAAGTCCAATTTAAGTTCTTTTTAATTAAATTAATTTTAAAATGACTATGTTTCCACCAAATATGCAAGCCCTTTCACCAATTTGTGTTTTCACGTACAACCACCACTTTAAGGAAAGGGTGAACGCAACCACGACAGTTAACCAATTATTATATATATATATATGTATATATATATATATATATATATATATATATACACACTAGGGTATGCCCGTGCCTGAAGGCACGATGGCAATTCTCCCAAATATGAATCGTGAGGTCAAGTCATAAAGTTTTGTATCATATATAATTTTCTAAAATATCAATCGTTACTAATTTTCCTAAAGGACCAGACATGTTTTCAAAAATTATTTAATCGTGGTCAATTTTACTTTGATATACTTAAATTTACTTAGATATATTTGACTATATGACATGCTTATCTTTCCTACAACACACATACTACCTTCATCCCAAACTAATAGTTACTATATTGAAACACAATGACTTTTGAGAACACACACAATCAATGGCAAAGATTGAGAGTCATTCATTATCATGTAATTTGGTTCACTAATTACATTTAAAAAAATAAAGTGAGACTTAATATTGGACATCCCAAAAGAAAAGCATAATTGTTAATTTGGGACGAAAAGAGTAGTATTTATAATGCTCCCCTCCCACATATGATCGTTGCCTCTTTATTATCAACAAATATTTTGCCACCACCGTGTATACCTCTGGATTCAACCCGAGTCTTATATGTTAATAGTTTTCAAATATTCTATGACCTTCTTCAAGGCCCCTTTCGTGTCCAAACTGTATTATATACCAAAAATCTTATTAAAAACAAATGTTGCCAAAATATCTCAAGGAGGGTACAAAAAAATTTGTTATGGCATTGTGTGCCAAAATAAGAGCATATGGCACTGTTAGGCACCGTTACATTTATAGAGAGACAATCCTCTCTGTTTTGTAACTTCCCCGCTACGTTTGAACAATTCCATGTCCATTCAATGTTGTTAAAACCAGTTTCAAGAAATTTAATGCCTTCAACAACTGCTGGACTTCTGCTACATCTCCCACTATGTGTATTGTAAGTATCCCACTACATTATAACAATCCCCATCCATTCAATAAAGTTCTTGAACATTTTCGGATCATAATTCCCTTTGTAGTTGTTCTCCACTAATTTCTTCCAAGTTATGTGATTCAGGATTATTTATTTGTTGAAGCGATCCTCTTCCACGTCTGTTGCATCCTAAAATCAAGGAACACCTTGGATGCTCAATTAATCACTCCTGCTGGGTTTGTCTCCTTTCGGGCATGAGCTAAATAATAAAAAATAACAAAGTTTCAGAATTCGGAACTCATAAATTACAAAAGCTAAATAAACAAACAACACATAATACCCAAAAATTCATAAATCTCAAGCACAATTACCTTATGCAAGAGACATAAAGTGTTCAACATAACTAAAATGAAAGAACATTATGCCCATGTAAAACTATAAACAAATCAAATTAATGTCGAAAATAATAGAAGGCAGGATATATCATTCGACATTCTTGTCTACCATGTATAGTATCCAAGTTAGTAAGAGGACCACCATACTTGGCAGCAAGCCACGTATTTCACATCATAAAACATCTGAATATCAAACAGTGAAGGTTATGCTTCAACAAAATTAAGGTTCTGCTTCTAAAGTCACAAAATTATCAATATGGGTTAACTCCGACAGCATCCATATAAGAGAGAAAAACACTGGTCTAAATGCATCCTCCTCCAAGGCTTTGCAACTTTTCCTGATGCAGATCCTTACCTGAGCGGGGAACCTCAACTACCCTTTACACTTTTTATCTTCCAAAGACATTGGATCGATGTTAGAAGCCCCAAAAATCACTTCCTCGAGATGCCATGCAACTGATGAGTAGTATAGTTGTAAAGAAATAGAGGTAAGCCTGATGTTGTTGCCCGAACAGTCTGTATCGTGGCGGTAAACCAAATAGTTGTCGCTTTAAAACAGTCATTGACTACTTGTGACCCTTTAATACTTTTGATTGTCCTCGATGCTCGTCACCCAATTGCCAAAAGCTATTAATAGTCTCCATTATGCAGATATCTTTATTATCTGCTAGGTTGTGAAATTAGAAAGGTGAGACCTCATCACCATCAACCCGATCTTACCCCGCCTCAGTTGCAATAATCGGCGCCTTTTTCCACCATGTTTTGAATCTACAAATAAAATGAAAGGAATAAATGCAAAACCATCAGCGAAAAAACACGAATGAAAATATATCATGGCCATGACATTTATGGTTTATTAAATGTAAATCTGAAACTTGTGATACTAAAGAAGTAGAGATGATTGAGGTAAACACTGCCCAAGGCAGTTATGATTTAAATTCGTGTGGCCCAAAAAAGTATATTCGCGTGGCTAGCGACCTGGAACTATTGGAGTAAATTCCATACTAATTGTTAAGCTTAGTATCTGCGCGAAAATAATTAATAAACAACATCGAGCTACTGCTAGAAAGCTCGTTAGAAACTCAGCCCACAATTCAATCAATAATGCTAGTTAGTTTTCAAAATTCCTTTGACATGCCTACAATTCACCCTTGGTTAGTGTCAGTACATACTAAAAACAGTAAGTTAGGCCCTTGGTTAAAGGGATTTTCTCTACTTATTTTGAAAGAGCCAGGTCTTCATACAGTTTAATGGAATTAAAAATGTTTTTAAATGTTATTTTGTTCCATCCCAAACATCGTCAACCTTTACCAATAAAGAATAGTGATCTCAGTTTTATCAAAATAAACTCCAAATATAGGGTAATGAAATAAAATTCGTAAAAAAGAATGTAGGTCAGTGAAGCAATAAAGGTCAGTGAAGCAAAGTTCGTAAAAAAAGAATGCAGTTCAGTAAAAAATAATGCATGTCAGTGAAGAAAATAGAGGGTAATGAAGCAAAAAGTTTCATCAATATAAATATCATCTTAGGTGTACCTGTATCATCCCCCAAGTGTGTTAAATATCGACCATCCAAAAATTGCGCCTATGCCCCCGAGTATGTTTTATATCAGATGTCATGTATATGCCCTTGAGTATGTTTTATATCAGCTGTATACCAAAAGTGAACATTTAACTTAGCATTAATAAAAAAACGTAATACGAAACCCATAACTTTGACAATTTTTATTTAAATGTCTTCCAATTCAAACATTACAAAACATTCACGTCACCAGCAAACACAAACTCATCAGAAATCACCACCTCGAACGTGATGGTCTTCATATTGTCGATTGTTCCAGAGCTCTACACCTCGAGCGTGATGGTCTGGCCGGTTAAGGATTTTAGGAAGATCTTCATATATAATCATAGCGAAATTGTCGTAAACTTGTAAAATACTGAAGTTGCAGGACTTTCCAAAGTATCCAAATAGATTTAATACCCCTACACAACTTGAATAAGAAAAAAAAGGAAATAAAATTAACAAAACAAATTATTTAAACAAATAACATATAAATGAAAATACCTGTTAACATCTATAAATCTGAGAAGATACGCGTCGGAGCAATGCTCACCAACATCCAATATCACATTTTGAATGGGTTCATGTGCCAAAAAAGAATTAAAACAACCTGTTAGTGAACATATTTTGAATAGGTTCAAGTGCCAACATTCTTCAATTATTTCTGTAGCAAATTAGTAATAAAATTAGTAATGAGAATGTAAAAATGCTCAAGTTCATTCACATGTTAGTGAAATAATCTAAGAATACCATAAACCTCTGAACTTCTACTGAAATTACTTCAACAATACAAACTAATCAAGAAATCATCGACCTTCATTTAGAAATAGTTATAATGTCCAAAAAAACAAAAACATTAGAATTAAAAAGATGTTCAATGTATTGAACACATAAAACAGAACATATGAGATTTAAGGTAAGAACTCAACTTAAAACAATACAAAAACAAAAACAAATTTTGGGTGCTCATATTTAAAGTGAGAACCCATATAGGTGAGATTTAAGGTAAGAACTCAAATATGTGATATTTATAGTGATGTATTGAGAAACAAAGAGGGGAGATTGAAAGAGGGATACATATATCATACCAGGTGCTCAGAAACCCCCCAATTTTCAAAAATCCCAACCTATGAATACGGGCTTCAAAAGACCGAATATGAAAACTACGAAAAAAAACTAAACATTGTATAACATAGGGAATCACGTATAACATTTTATCAACCTTTAATGTAACTCAGGAAACGTTCATAATGGTGTGAAAATGGATATTGAGGCCAGTAATGAAAACAAAATGCCATGGATATTAGGCCAGTCGTCAGTATGCTCCATTCGAAATAAAATTAGGGAAATAACATTGTCCCAATGCATAAAAACAAATTTCCATGACTGCAAGTAATATTCAATCTATTAAAAACATAATGTGGGACTTCGTCAAGCAATATGAACCTCGCACATTGTGTCGCATAACCTCTTCATGCTCCTAATTGCTATTTAAATCGGTAACAACTTATGAGTTGAGTACACCAACATGTTAATAAATGAAATTCATTTAACGAAATGTTAATAATGAAATCCATATAACAAAATCCTAATACACAAAAATGAAGCAACATGTTAATAACATAATCTAGATACACGCAACAACATTTACTTGTGGGTCGGGAGGAGCTGCTATGGGAGCAGGATCCACAATTCATCCCACAATCTTCCCACTTAAAGAAATGTCCTACTTTTGAATATTCTCCAAAATAGATCCATATCTTTAAGGTAACAAACAAAGTACACATAGTTAAGAATTACGTAAACAGCATGATATATGTACACAACTATACCTTAGTAGTTGCTCCATTTTTAAGGGAGGTTCAAGAGGGACTTACGCAGGCTCCTGATGTACAATCACCCCTCTTTAAAGAGGTGTAGGCCCAAGCATCATTCTCTCATCGCGCTCATGATCAAGGGGAAAATTCAGTGCTTGAGAAAGGGTTAATGGGGCCCGAGTGTGACAGATAAGAGAGTATATGTATGGATGCAACACAAACATACACATTAGAAACTGTTAAGCTAGTCTCAACCTTATGGTGGTTATAACATCCATGAATGTAGTTCATAACACCATTGGATACCATTAAATGAGCTAAAATTTAAATACTCACCTCGATATAGATAAGAAATATATAGATATGAAAAAAATGCACACTTAAATGATGGAAGGGCACAAAATAATGATCAAATCATTAAATACTCACCTAGATGTTCTAGGATTTGAGAGAGCACCATTGTCATTGGTTTTAGAGAGAGATATTTGCAAACAAACAATAGGGAAAAAAAACCAATATAGGATTCAAAAACCAAATATTACACCAACAAAAATATAAACCAAATAAGGATAAACAATATAAATATGAAAAAGCCAAACCAATGTATATTGTGCAATAAAATGATTATTTTTCAAGACATTATTAAATTCATACTTGAACTCATTGAATGAGAAGAAAATTTTATAAAAGAACCATCCACAACTTCTAAGCATTCAACTCCTACTGCCATTTGGCGTCCCAAATGCGCGAACAAAATTTTCAAAAAATATGCCACGTGATTGCCATTATTTTGTACTAATTGGAAGTCGGAAACATATTGTGTCCTTGACTATACTCTATTTCATATCTAATCTATTTGACATACTAATTATTTATTTATAAGAGTTAATAACATGAATTCTATCAACTAAGATCTTGAATTCTATGAAATATAAAAAGAAACTATGCGACCTTAACATACCTTGACTAAAAAACATTGAACAAACCACAAAAGGATCTATCATAGAACATATCGTAAGCTATTGAGAGAGAAAGAATGGTACAGAATGAGAAGTAGAACAAAGAGTGTACCTGCAAAATTGAAAAAAATCCACAAATTAAAATAAATAAAATAAAGTTCGAACCCCAAAAATTATATTCGAACCCCTCTGTCTTAGATTGTGCATCTAATTTGTTTATCCCCAAAGGTCCAATATCTATCCAGTTTCAAGTAAAGCGAAAATTCTGAAAAAGTACTATTTTTCACCATTGGTACCAGAATATATCTCCAATGTTAATTTATCTTAAAAACTAAATGAAATAAAATATGTATTACCTAAATAAGGTTCCCAAAACTTCTTCAAATAGTTTCCCTAAAAATTAGATATGAAAATGAACAAACAATTAGTTAAATGAATTACCAAACCCCAAGAAAATAAGATATTTATTAGCTAAAATCGCTATTTTCACATCAAATTGCAATCCCATTACACATGCCGTGTGGTGTAAATGCTTTAAAAATATATACCCGAACTGAAAGTCGTACCAACATTTATACCTCTGAGATGGTTTAGTCATGGAGGTTTGAATGAAACAAACACAAATCAGACATTAGGGACAAAACCGTGTGAAATCAAAACCAAAACCCCCCAAATATGAAATCAAAACCATGTGAAATCAAAACACAAATGTGACACAAATACCTTTCGGAGTCAGATGCAATACCATTTCGCACGCGAGAGAGAGAGGCCTTGATATTGGGTTTGAAAGAGAAACTAAAGAGAGAGAAGAGATAAGGTCGGGTGAAATAGTGAGAGGAGAGAGAGAGAGAAATGACACCAAAAGGGGTGTAATACTATTATATCCTTGTATTTGAATTTTGAACAAAGGGGAAAAATAAATTATAGTGTGTTAAAAGAGGGGGAAGCCAAAATTTTCAAGGATAAAATAGGAAATACAAAAATAACTCATATTGATGACATCATAGTTCAATCTTATGACATACACAAGTTTTGTAACTTATTGTATATATATATATATATATATATATATAGATATTCATTGCAGAGTATCAACAAGTCCAATCTAAATTTATTTTAATTAAATCAATTTTAAAATTATTATGGGTCCACCAAATGTCCAACCCCTTCAACCAATTTGTGTTCACCCAAATAACCACCACTTAAGAAAGGTGTGAACACGATCACAGTAGTTAGCCAAACTAAAATTTTCATAAATATTCATTCGCACATTATATAAATGTATAATGTAATTTCATTTTATTTACATTAATCCACCAATTTTTGTTCACCCAAACAACCAGTTAAGTAAGGAGTGAACACGGCCACAATATTTAGCCAAGAAGTTATAACTATATATAAGACTACATTATATAAACGAAAAGATAAATAAAATTACCTTAATAAATAAAGCAAATAGAATCGGTTGAGCTTTAATAATTATTATCCAATTGCAAGAGAACATGATTATTCAATCTAAAATATTAATGAAGTTGCAAGAGTATACGGAGGGTGGTCAAAACAAAAGTCGAATTTTAAATTTTTTCAAATTAAATACAAAACTTAAACGGAATTAACCTAATTAAAATAGCACCAATTTAAACCGATTGTTGTGATAAACGATTTACCAAAATTTATCTTATCCTAAAACATGCATTTAGGTAATAGAAGATAAAATAAGATTAAGCACACAACATGCTGATGTACGAGGAGAACCCACAATAAGGAAAACCTCAGACAACCCAGTCAAACAAATTCACTATAATGAGGAATAACATAAGTCAACATATGACTTACAACATAGACTCGACTCCCTTCCTAACATGTCTTTCATCTTCGACCTCTTCTCCATGGCAATAACATAGGTATCTACCCACTCAAGTTTCCACAAAGTATGAGTCCACGTATGCCTCAGTATCGACCAATCCAGGATCAACATCTATCGATGAATATCGAACATGGGTGCACAGACTTTTCACCTCAACACCTTACCACGGATTCCACCGTGTGTAGATAACATATCGACTATGGAATCCACTATATGAAATTTGTCTCTATAGAGATGATGGGATAAACAAACTATGGTGACCACAAACAAGATCTTGAAGCATTTATAATAAAACTTGGATCTTAAAAGGTTTGGGAGCTTTTGGATATGTATAAGAAAATGATTTTCACTAAAAGTCTCTCTAAAAATAAATAATTGAACTCCTCTATACATAAAACACGTTTTTAAGGAGGCGTGTTTTTTGATAAAACTCGTTCGAATGAAAACAAGAGTTCGTTTGAAGGAAAACACAAACATCTTTGAACTAGTTCAAAACTCGTTCAAATGAACAACAAATCTCGTTCGAACCAGCTTCCTACAAGGTTCGAATGACATTTGTTCTTATAACAGAGAGATGTAGTTTGATATTCACTTGAAGATTGTTTAAATTAACTACTAAACTCATTCTAACGAAACTTATAAAGTTGTTCGAACAACTTAAAATAAAAAAAAAATTCTTTTAATTTTTTGGTTAAAAAACCAACCCCAAATATTTTATAAAAACAAACGCCCAAAATAAAATTCCAAGGATCAAAATGTATAGGCACCTGAAAGATACTCAAAAACACGAAGACTAAACGTATCGCAAAACACGACGCGATATGTAATCTATGAATCTTTGCTGTTGCATCTTCAATCAAATACATCATAGGCTTAAAAGGTCACCAACACAAGGCCTAACGTATGACTCAAAATGTTTTTTTCAAAATTAAAATAA
This sequence comes from Sambucus nigra, assembly GCA_949130495.1. NCBI lineage: Eukaryota > Viridiplantae > Streptophyta > Magnoliopsida > Dipsacales > Adoxaceae > Sambucus > Sambucus nigra. The sequence continues at coordinate 183,279,690 of OX422211.1, read as the reverse complement.
TACATATGAATTGACTAAATTATTATTTTTTTTCTTATAAAACTCCCCCTGGGCTATTCTGGGATAAAACACAAAACAAAAACCTATAGGCCGTCAAGATCATCTAAAAATCTAAATCCCCAACCCCAAAAGGAAAAGAAGAAAATAAAATTTGATAGACGCATACGCTGAGTAGCTTTGATTGCTTGTAAGATTTGTCGCATGTTGTAAAATTGCACGCTTAAACACACATTCAAATGTAAAGAGAATATATAAAGAATATAAAGCTACATATGGACAAACTCCACCTATTCCTAATGGTACTCACCTAGGTAACACGTCTTTCCCTAAGATAACAATCTCCTAAAACTAAAGATAAAGACACGATTTCTCCCCCTTTTATTTTGGAATAGACAAAGTGAGAATGCATAATAAATCATTTCTCTCCCATAAAACGTATCTCCCCCCAAAAGTGAGAACATACGATACCAATTGAAATTAAGGAAGAAAGAATGATATCATGAAATAACGAGTAGTGCAAAAAACACATGTCAATATAAGTAAAAGTAATGCCAACAATGATTAATTACTAACAATATTAATGTAATAAAAGATATAAACTTGAATACATAATGAAGCATGAGATATCAATTCAAGTTAGAAACAAGAAATACCAATATGATCATATAGCATGACAATTTGATTAAAGGATAAATCACATTAAAACCATGGATTAAATGCAAAGGCAAAGACTCAAAACAAAATGATATCATATATATATATATATATATATATATGTGTGTGTGTGTGTGTGTGTGTGTGTGTGTGTGTGTGAAAAATATACCAAAGACACAAAGGCACATATATATATAGGTATAAACACCACAAAATGACACAAAACACATAATCTTTACGCATTAGCATAGTATCGATGTGTCTAAACTGTGGGATGGAGTGACAGGATTTGAACTATTAGTAAATAAAAATGACCCAACCACTCAAAGATGTTCAAGGACTTCTAATTACCGCAAAAATTTATCATACAAAGATTTAGCCTTAACTGACAGATAAAGTGATCTCAATGAACAAATAATCACCATGCACTCAAGCCTAGAATTTTGATGGTTATACAAATCAATAGCATTCATTGTGCAAACTCGTTGATCTTCAATTATAACACCTTCAAAAGCTAAACAAATATCTTAGGGATTTTCCAAAGAATTATTGCAACTTTCCCACTCACTTTGATTATTATATGTAAAAAAGTCCCTTCCTCTTTACTATTAAATCTCTCTGTATTCTGGCATATAAATGAAGGGATCGAAGAGATTATGGCAGATAATATTCACCAAGAAATGACCCGTTATTAGATATTGGTCTATTTGAGATTGTTCCTTTTAATCGTAATCAAAGATGTTTTCCTGTCTCTACTTTATTTTTTAAACAAATCAAAGAACCTAATGGATCAAACTCATCCTTAACTTATATGAAACATATCGGCCTTGCATTGTAGAAGGAATGTTATGTTCTGTTTTGAGTTGAAGGCAAGAGATCTATTTTCAATAAAGGTTTGGAACCTCAAGTTTTTGAAAGTGTCTAATCGGTGTCAGATATGCAAGAATTGAAAAAGTTGGTATTAGCTTAGTTCACGAGACCTGATCTTTTTTTAATGGTAATCCTGGTGAATCAATTCCAATCCATGATTCCATTCCTCTTTGATGGAAGGAAGAAATCCTTTGTAATTAGTTTATTGCAATGTAATGTGTCTTCTGCTTACTGTAAATCAAAGAGATCTCCCAAGCTACCAGCCTTTCATCTTTAGCCTCTAGCTCTCATCTTGAAAGTGAAAAGTCTTTGAGGTGGAAGTCACTATCGATCGATAATTGTTCTTTGGGAGCAAGTCAGAGCAAGACCTTATAATACCTATTTTTTCACTCAATTCTTTTAAAGATACAATGTTTGAATTCAAACAAATAAACATGCTAGCCATTATATTTTCTTTTTGCCTCTTATTTTTTAGTCTCTTTCTAATGATTGTTTTCCCGCAATTTTCTCCTTTCATAGCCCATTTTCGTGCACCATCATATTTTCAATAAAGAATTATCGTACTCACAGGAAACGGGTCTTACACACATAAATACCCCGCAGTCAGTAGATATTTAGATGACACGACTAATAGGAGAACATCTCATTTATCTCAAATATAACATGTAAAGTTAAAATTAAAAAAAAATATACATGTATGTGTGGTGGCATATACAAAGTGAATCCATTAAGAAAATTAAAGTCGAAAAACTCTATGCAAGCATGATTAAGAACAATATAAGTTTTGAAAATCATAATCAAATGTCCTAGCCATATGAAAAGATGGAATGAAGTGGATTCATAAATACCAACATGCCACACTAAATATGTAAAACTAAACTACACTATTTTTGAGTCCTTAAATATTTTTCTAAATGACACCAATTTAAAAAAAATAACTCAAAAGACAAAATGTTTTTGGTATTTTTCTTAATAATACCCAAAAAATGAAAAATCAAAATATATAAATAAGCATCATATAACTAGAAAGCATATATATCATGAAGTACAAAAGCCAGTGTATGAAAAACATGCAATCAATCACCCATAAGATATAAAATGTGAATATTTATGTACAAGTATGTGGGAATCAACCAGTCTAACACTTAGTGCCTCCAAAATGGATTTGTTAACCCAAATAGATTAATACCTAACACATAGAGTTTTGGGAACATTGGGACACTAGACCTCAACTTCCTAGGGCCTTTTCTAAGATCATTGAAAAATGCCTAGGGTGACCTTTCCTATCGCAGTGTGTTCACATTAGACGCTACGAGGAATGAGGCTTTTGGGCTGAACTTTTATAACACTCTAGGCTCTGGTTCACCCTCTTAAATAAACAATGGTATTGGATTTAGAAGTAAAAGAATTTAAAATATCGAAGAAACATCACTACTTGAGTCTCTTAAATCATCTTTTAACTTTAAAATACTATATCGAAACAAAAATTAGACTCCTCAAATGATAGGGACTCCTTCTTCAAATTTTCAATCATTCCTAGAAGGCTAACTTGTTCCCCCTAAACGAAAGGGAACTTATCCCTAAGAGTCTTCTCACGTTCCCTAAAATATTTTATTGATTTATCTTTAACCCGAATGGCACGTTTATTAAACATAGAAATTTTAGAGTCCACGAATTATTTCTCTAAAAATAGGACTCTATCCTCACTCTCTTTCTTAGGAACTTATAAAGATTGAAAATAATGATTCATGTCCATGAGATTCTCAAAAAGGATATCTCTTTGACTTTGAATAGTTCGCAAAGCATCAATTTTATCTTTAAAATGAAAATTTTCTTTTCCATGAAATTTAATTCTTCTTCCAAACTTTAAATTCACAAGAGCTAAATTTTCAGCACAATTATGAATCTTATTAAACTCATCTCGAATATGTAAGTCTGCGTCATTGCTAAACACATTGTACAACTTATCACTATCGGGATTCAACGAGAGAAAAATAAACAAACAAACACGAGAGAGAGAGAGAGAGAGAGAGAGAGAGAGAGAGAGAGAGAGAGAGAGAGATAACTTAGTTTACCCACTCTAATACCATTTTGAAGTCAATAGGCAAGAGTATAAACAACAAAATTCCATTTTTATTTTTATTAAATTAAATTTAAAACATAAACAAAATTAAACAAATTAAGCATAAAAGCGATTTTAAACTTATTGTCGTGATAAACGATTTCCTAATTTTATCTTGTCCTAAAACATATATCTAGGTGATAGCAGATAAAATAAGATCAATCACACAACATGCTAATGTACGAGAAAAACTCACAATGAGGAAAAAAACTTGAACGACCCAGCCACATAAATTCACTAAGATGAAAAATTACAAAAGTCGACAGATGACTTACAACGCATACTCGATGCCCTCACAAGCCTTAATGTGTCTTCAATCTTCAACCATTCCTCCAAAGCAACAATGTATAAATCCACCCACGCAAGTTGCCAGAGTGTGTATGTCCATATATGCCTCGATATCCACCAATCCAAGCTCAACGACCTTCTACAAACATGGAACATGGATACACCGCTTCTTAACCATAACAACACACCATGGATTACACCATTTTTTAACAATAAACTGAATACAAAATCGACCATATGAAACTTTTATCTATCAAGATGATGAGAGAAACAAACTATGATCCCCACAAATAAGCTCTCAAAGCATATATTATAATGAAACTTGGATCTTAGAATGTTTGGGTGAAATTAGGGTTTGGGTGATTTTAGAAATGTATAAGAAAACGAGTTTTGCTAGAAGTCTCTCTAAAAATAAATGCCTGAACTTTTTTATATCGAAAACACATTTTTCTAGGCAATATGTTTTTTAAGAAAACTCGTTCGAACTAAAATAAGAGTTCGTTCGAGCGAAAATAAAACTCATTCCTACCAAATCAAAACTCATTCTAACAAAGAAAAAATATTGTTCAAACCAGGCTTGAACGATCTTCAAATATCATTTTTGTACTAACAGAGAAATGTCATTTGACATTCATTTGAAATTCGTGAACGAACTGCTAAGCTCATTCGAATGAAACCTATAAAGTCGTTCAAACATCTTAAAATTAAAACAAATGTTTTTTTTTCGAAAGACCAACCCCAAATATTTATAAAAATAAACACCCAAAAGAAAATTCCAAGGATCAAAATGTATATGCATTTGTACCTGAGAGATCCTCAAAAACACAAAGATGAAACGTGGCACAAAACATGACCTGGTATGTAAACTATAAAGCATTTCCATTAGGTCTTCAATCAAACATGTCATAGGCTTGAAAGGTTAACAACAAAAATCCTAACTTATGACTCAATTTTTTTTCCGGAATTATGCCAGCATAATAATAACTTAATTGGAAATTGGTCCTTGCATTAACATACTACTATATTCTAAACATGTAATGTTTTAATATCATGTTACTCAAAACTTTCATTTGGGTAGAAAGTGTATTCATGAAATATATATATGTATGTGTTATACATGTGCACGTATCTGTATATATATGTGTGCATGTGAGTATGTGAGTATATATGTGTATAAATGTATATATGTGTGAAATTATGTGTATATGTGTGATTGGGTGTATATATATAGTGTGGGTGTTTATGTGTGTTCGCGTGTAACTATATGAGGGACTTCATGTGTATATAGGAGTCCATGTGTTATATGTGTGCACGTATGTGTGTATATATGTGCGCGTGTGAGCATGTGTGTATATATGTGTGAAATCTCGTATGTATCTATGTGAAATTATATAAAAGTATATACATGTATGTGTGGGTATGTAAGTGTGTGCGTGGGAGTACAAGAGATGCTTTATGTATCTATAAGAATTCATGTGTTATATGAGTGCACATATGTATGTATATATTGGTGCGTGTATATGTGCATATATATATATATATATATATATATATATATATATATATATATATATATATATATATATATATATATATATACACTAGGGGTAAACCCGCGCGATGCGCGAGCTAGGAAATTTTTATATCCGATACTCACCTTAAGTGTGTACTTTTTGTGTTTGATATTCTTGTAAGTTACAATGTTGATTATAATGTTGTCGCTGTGTTTGAAAAAAAATATTTAATTTCATATACCAAAATTTTCTAAAGTTTCAATTATTAAGGAAATTTTATAAATAAAATATCCATTCAATAGAAGATTGGTCCAATAAAAATTTGAGAAACTCTGAACATTAATTTGATAAAAAATAAAATCATAAACAAAATACAAACTAAATAACCTCACATGGATTTACAACTTCAAAGGCTTGGGCGTATAAATTTCTATAAACAAACCTCTTTGGCTATGTTTTTGGTACCAAATCATACAATGACAAATCCAAAGAGTATTCATAGTCTGAAAAATGCAGTCTAACAAATATTCAAGCACGTTGAAAAGAAAAATGCTAACTAACTACTAACTAATATGATACATAATTTCATTCTCAAGAGTGTTAGTAAGGGCATAAAACTTCTTAAATACATCCCAAAATGTGCCCCCATACATGTTTGCCCAAATAATTGGAAAAAGGAAAAAAAAAAGGATAAAACACTAAATACTACTTACTATCATACATATTTCATCACCAAAATTGTATAGAATTTTGAATCACCTAAATCCATCTTTCACCCAAGTATCCTTCACTTGCCAACAATATAGAAAAGAATAAAGGGATACCGAAATATATTACACACAATTAAAAGATGTAGGAAACAAAGGGTGTAAAATAGCTTTTTGAAATATAACCCATGATAAAAAATTATATCTTTGTTAATAATACATCCTTAATCATTGAAGTTGAAATGAAAATAGACATTGTCAATTTATTATTATTATGAAGACTTTTATTTTTAATGACCTTAAGCCACCATGAAAATCATAGATTTACATGATGTTTTAGCACCCGACATGTGAGTAAGACACAATAAAAAAGAAAATTATAATACCTTTAGAACCAAGATAAATTTTAGAATGGCCACTTTTATGTGTGTACACATAATGATTTGAAAATATTACAAAATTAAAAAAAATATTTAGTACCTTTAAATAACAAAATGGCCAACTAATTACAAATTGGAAACCAAATATTATAAAAATCCTATTATAATACTACAAAATGAATTGTAACATCATTTTGTCTCCTGTATTAATGTAAAAAAGTAGCTCAAAATCACCTAAGAAATCAATTTTCATAATAGGTGAAGATTGACTCTTCCTCTTCAGTCCATGCATTTTTCTTTATTGCATGATCTAAATGATTGTGCCAGCTGATGAACCATATGTTTTGCAGTAGATAATTAGAACTAAATAAGTAGGGCACTTTAAGCTATTCAAGAATTTCCTCTTAACAACCCACTTCTGGTGTAGCCTGCAAGAAGTTCAATGCATGGACTAAATTAATATCACTTAACTTTCACGACATTTCTTTCCAATGCAACCAGGTAAAGACTTTGCAATAACAAACCACTTGTTACAATAATACTTCTCAACTAACTCAATATTACGATCATCCTCCTGAGTGTTAAAAGATCTTTGAACAACAAACAAACTAATTACATATCATTTATATCACAACCATGATGTGCGCAAAAAAAAAGAAAAAAGTTAATTCACACCTCCTTTGTCCAAGGCCCTTTCACAAGTTCTGGATTAAGAACCTTATGCCAGTTATGCAATCCTTGAACATATTACCATAAAAACTTTCAGTTGTGCAAGCATAGAGTGAAAAAAAGTTAATCACCATGGATGTTTTGAGACAAATTTTTTTATTTGTCTGTATCAGATTCAAATTGGACATCCAATCACAATAGAAGAGAGATGAAGACACATAGAGACAGAACAACATCAACATAATCATTCACTACGAGATGTCAAGAACTAAAAATACAAGATTATCTAAAGAAGAGCATAACTCATCTCATAAGACATTTCCCTTCCATAAAGATCTGGATCCACCGCAAACACCACCTCCCTTCAAATTAACAAACCAATTTGAAGCTACAAATCAAAACAAAATCAAATTGCTACCACCAATTTGAATAATCCGAAAAAATAAAAAATTGAATCATGCAAATACATACAATTATTCATCATTACAACATTCTCATAATTTTTTTCTTCATGAATAAACTGTTATTAAAAAAAAGTAAAATGTTCTTATTAAAAAAAGTAAAAAATAAATCTTGAAATTTTAGATTAAATTGAAAAAGTTGGAATAATCAGGACAAATTTCACATGGATCTATTTCAAATTGATAAAGAAAGAAGTTGATACAAATCTATAATTGTCCCTTTTTTTATCCATGGAAATCATCCATGTATAAACGGTGGATATGAAAAAAAAAATATCAAATGAATCAAAATCTATCAAAATCCGAACAGGAAAAAGCATCTAAATCTATTATACCAAAAGAAGCAATTAAAGTCGCACCGACCTTTAAACAAACATCATATTATGAATCTCTTTACATTAATCCAAAAACGAAGTTGGGATCCCCATTTGACTGTGAATCCACAGAGAAGTGGATGACGCGGCTGGTGAGACTTTAATCTTCTCATCGTTATTTGCATCCCCATCTGACTTCAAAACAACCTAAGAATTTGAAGATGATATAAACGGTTTACTGGGTGCAGAACTGGAAGAAGTTGAAGAAGATGAAGACATGCATGAAAAATCTGAAAGGGTAGGAAGCACATAGTAAAAGATTAAAGACGAGGAGAGGGAGACACAAATAAATATTGTGGTGTTCTGTTTTGGTTTCGGATGTGATGAGATGGAAAGAAGAAGATTGAAAGGAAGATAAATAAGCGAAGGATTTGATAGTGTTGGGATGGGAAAAGTGAGTAGGAGAAGAGATTTGTATTCAATGAAAAGGGAGATGGAGGGGCTATCCAAACCAAAGAGAGAGAGAGGCTCTTGAATATTGCGAGAGAGAGGCTCTTAACCTTAGAAAAAAAGGAGTCTTTAACTCTCTTGTATAGCATTTTATAGTATATATATATATATATATATATATATATATATATATATATATATATATATATATATATATATATATATATATATATATATATATATATATATGTATATATATATATATATATATATATATATATGTATATATATATATATATGTATATATGTGTTAAATGTTTGTATATATACATGTTATTATGTAATGGTATATATATGTGTGTACGAAAGTTACTATTCTAATGCATATGAAATATCATAACTCATCAAGGGTGTAAATAATTTCAAAGTTACTATTCTACTGCGTATGAATAATCTTATACCAATCACATATATGGTTTTAGGCTTCAATATTCCTTATTTGGTCCAATTTCATGTATATACTCAATTTCAATATCAAATTCACATTTACACAACTAAATGGGTCATTTCATGTATATACCCAATTTCAGTATCAATTTTATATTTACATAACCAAATGGGTCCAATTCCATATATATACCTAATTTCAATATCAATTTCTTAGACTCGTAGACTATATGCAAGGGTATCATATGGATAGGTAAAAATAAATAAAACCACTATTTTTAGAATTTTCAAACTCAAGTTCAAGTAAACAATTTAACCCAATTAAAAATTAGCACTGATTGAATAAAAGTTGTGTTAAATAGATTAATCAATTTTATATCAACCTAAAACATGAATCTAGCTAAGTATAGAAGATAAAATAAACCAATCACCCAATGCCTAATGTACGAGTAAAAATCGCAACGGGAAAAATCTCGAACGGCCCAGCCATGAAAATTCACTATGAACAGAGCAACAATAGACTTACAAATGACTTTGTCACCCTTGCAAGCCTTGATGCTCTTAGTTCCCTAACCTTCACGACAGTGATAATCATGAGTCCACCATCAAAGTGGCTATAACGTGTGAGACCACACACACGCCTCAATATCCATCGTACAGGCTCAAAATATGTATTCAAACATAGAGACCACCACTTCTTCATGGTAAAACCAAATGCAGAGTTCAATATGTGTAAAACCAAACACTCAACAATTATTATGAGTAAAAAACTTTGGAATGGAAATCCCAAACAGGCATAAATGATTAAATCTTGAATCTTAAAGTGTTTGGGTAAAACTAGGGTTTAGATTCCTTTTGGTTATAGATAGGAAACTGATTTTTGCCAAAATTCTCAACAAGAAACAACCCCAGCACGCTTATTTATAAAAAACACAAATTTAGAGAGAATGTGAAATCTCTTTCGAATGAACACTACAAGTTCATCTGAACGAAGTCATTAATATCGTTCGAACCAACCTAAACCACGTTCATACGAACTAGTTAATGTCGTTTGATCAGACTTTAAACAAGCTTTTAATGAGAATACCGTGCAATAAAAAAACTTCATTTAGACTTCAATTAAAGGTCATTCTAATGAACTTCACCATCTTATTCAAACAAACAAACAATCTTGTTCGAATGAATTTTAGAATAATTTTTTTCTTTTAAAATTCAATTTATGAGAACATAGCCTCAAAATTTTAAAAATAAACACCCAATGATATCCAGGAATCAAACTAAAAATCATAAACACCTTTTGAAGATTCCTCAGATGTTGAAGATGAAACATGGCATGGAATATGTCATAATGATATATATGCTCTATCTTGACCGTAATATCTTCAATTAACCACGTCATGGGCTTGAATGGTAAACGCATTCAAGTCCCAACCTATGATTATAGGTTTTGTCGAAACACAGAATAAGACAAAATAAATAAATTGACTCGATTCCAGAAGTTTTCCTTCCAAATCTCCCCATGTAGCTATTCCGGGATAAAACATAAAATAAAAACCTATAGGCCATCAAGCTCTCTAAAAGACTCAATCCCCAACCCTAAAGGTAAAATTACAAACACTTGGATGACTTATGTTAGGTAGATTTTCTCTTGTGTAAACATCATTGCATTATTGAAAAAAATCATACTTAAATACATCTTCAAAATGCAAAGAGAATGTATAATAATATAAATCCACATAAGAATAAACCCTCCCCATTTGTCTAATAATATCCACTTAAGTTAGGATGTCTCCCCCAAAGTAAAAATCTCACCCCAGATTATAAATATTGAGATACCATTTCCCTCCTTTTAGTTCAGGATTAGACAAAGATGAAGATACATAATAAAATCATTTACCCCCAATATAACCAAATCTCTTCTAAATTAAACATGGGTAGCATAAAGTAAAAACAAGTATATCATGTAGTGGTATAAGTGTAACAAGCAACGACAAATATAACTAGGCAAGACAAGCACAAATAATCCAAATAATGAACAAATGATACGAATTTTGATGCAAAAATTGAAGAACAAGATATTAATATGATAATAAGGCATACCAATCAAACTACTTATAACTTAAGATAGAAAATATGTCATAAGTGGACTAAATGCTAATTTAAAAACTCAAAACAAAAGATCCACACACACACCCACACCCACACACACACATATATATATATATATATATATATATATATATATATATATATATATATATATATATATATATGCGAAAGATACCAATAAAACATAAGCATAGATATATCACAAACTAGACGCAAAATGCATACGTTTTCCACACTAGTATTGAATCGATATGTCTAAATATAGTTGGTACAGAGTGAAAGGCGTGAACTAGCAATAAGTACAATATGACCCAATCACATAAAATATTCTCGAGGAGTTCTATTTGACTACATTAGCTTTATCAAATAAATATTTAGACTCATAGTGACAGATACAAAGAACTTATAATGGACAAACAATCATAATGTACATTGGCCTATAAAATATTGATGATTATCAAACCAATAGTGTCAAACATGAATTAACTAGTACTCATTGTGCAAAGACATTGATCTTCAAATTATAACACGCTTAGAATTAGATATATCATTTTTTCTGATTCTTTCTCATTTTAGTTTGTAGAATAAATGGAACAAATTGTCCTTGGCAATATATTCTTTTCCTTGCTTCTTAATTTTTTGGTTCTTTTTAACTGTGGCATTTCAGTTCGGAAGATTTCTCCTTTCGTAGCCCTTTCGCGTACACACTCATATTTTTAATAAAGCAACAAACTCACGGGATGCTTCTTACATGCAAAAATCATCTAATCTCTCTCTTTCTCTCTTTCTCTCTCTCTCTCTCTCACACACACACAAGTGCGCGTGTTGTGTATGACAAGATTCTTATGAGAACAACTCACTTAGCTCATGTAACATATGATGCTAAAACCCAAAAGAGCGCGTGAATGTGTGTGCAAAGGCATATGCAAAGTGAATCCATTAAGAAAACCATTATCGAACAACTCCATGCAAGCATGATTAACAACATTCTAAACATTAAAAATCATAATCAAAATTCCTAGATACATGGAATGAAGTGGATTCAAACAAATCGATATGGTACACAAAATGTATAAAACCAAACTAAACATGAATAAAAAAAGATTTTTTGTTTTTTTAAACATTTTTTCCAAAAAGACACCACTTGAAAACAAAACTCAAAAGGCAAGCACAAATATTTTTGTATTTTTCAATAAGACCCAATAAATGAAAAATACAAATACAAAAAAATAAAACATCATACAACTAGCAAACACATCTAACATGAAGTAGAAAATCTAGTGTATGAAAACATGCAAACACAATCAACCATAAAATATAGCATGAGAATTATCATGTGCGAGCATTGGTGAATCAATAAGTCTATCATTTAAAGCCGCCAAATCTGATTTTCTAACCCACATAAGTAAATTATGATGCTCTTGAGTTTTGGGAACCTCGGTGACTCTAGATTTTGGCTTCTTAGGACCTTTTATAGGATCAAAGTGAAAATGCGTAAGGTCATCTTTCCTACTACAATGCATGTGTGTCAAGACATGCCGAAGAATGTTACCTAAGGTTTTACATTTTTGAACATCTTTAGAAATGTTTGACACCCCGACTAATTAAATACCGGGTAGCTACTCCTTTATTAAATTAATAAAAAATGCCAAGTTGGTTCAGTTAATAGCATCACTGTCGAAAACATTTTAATGATTACTAACCACCTAGTATTTAAAAAGTAAGTTGCCAAATTTTAAGTTAAGTCTGATTAACATGCAATAAAAGAATATTGCGTTCGTTTGGCCATACCCCGACACAAGTCCAAGCCTTTGGATACATTGCGTTCGTTTGGCTAGCACATGCCGTCTTCGCCCTTCGAGTATTGCTATTGCTGCTTCTCTTTAATATTACATTTAATTCTTTCTCTCCCGTTCCAACCTTGTTGGATGTGTCTAATTTGACCCCATTCCTACTATAGCCATACCCGGAAGTCTCAAGTCACGCCTTAGCCTTCTATATCTTCCAGGACTTCCGTGCCATAATATCGGTGACTTCAACAACGGTCGTCCTTCTTTAAATAAATCAGTTAACCTCAATCTATGTTTGCCTCCTGCTGTTCACCCAACTGTCTTCGCCTGACGTACTGCATTGTTCGGCACATGAATACACCCGATCGTAAATAAGATTCACTACCATATGTATTAAAGCAGGAGAACGAAATCTCACCATTGATATCAACAATTCTAAACATATGGCTCTATATCAAAGAAAGCTCAGTGGAAACATAATAAGCCGTACAGATCCTAAAGGACACTAGAACCTGATGCTCTAATACCACCTGTGACACCCCGACTAATTAAATACCGGGTAGCTACTCCTTTATTAAATCAATACAAAATGCCAAGTTGGTTCAATTAATAGCATCACTGTCGAAAACATTTTAATGATTACTAACCACCTAGTATTTAAAAAGTAAGTTGCCAAATTTTAAGTTATGTCTGATTAACATGCAATAAAAGAATAATGGAAGAACAACATGAATCCAATCACCATAAAGAAGTAATGAAATAACCACAAATAGTAATAAGTCCGGAGGAAAACTCCTCACAACAATCCCACAACTGAAAATAATAAGACAAGTCTGAATCTTGAATAAATACAAACCAAGGTCTGAATAACTGAAATAAATGAAATGTCCCTAAAAGAAATGGGCTACATGCCCTACAACTGATAAATGATGAATATAGAGTCAAGATAGATGAAGCGTCTACAAGAAAAGTCATGTCACTTCCACAAACAGCTACATCTCGTCACCTGAATAAGGATCCTAAGCATGGTGTCCTTGTGGCTGGGCACCTAAAATGGTTTTTACAAAAATAGATTTGAAAGCAAACGGGTCAGAGCCCGAAAGTGGAGAGTGTTTTAAAAACAACAAGTGCTTTAATAATAATTAAAACAATAAATGCAAAATACATGTTAGGACGTGCTCTCACATGAAATACTCACCTATCGTCTAACTGTGCCCTCCTAACGTTCCTGTACCCATTCTTATGTTTTCTCATAACTATCTAGTTCAAAAGAGTTTCTAACACTCCTACTCGGTTCACGTTTTAATTCTAACATTGACATTTAAAATAGAGAGTTCTACTTTAAATCTCGGATTCCCAATTATTAACAAAGCCATTTTTTTTATAACAGTCCCCTTTTATCTTTTCTTAATGCTACCACAACTATATTCACAATTTAACATAGTAAATTCCTTTTCATTTAACCGTATATTTTCACATCATAAATATACAATACAAGCACCCCGAGGCTAAGCTGCGGTGCACACATACTCTGCTATCCATCCCGGTACATCACGTACATAAGGATTACAAATTCCGAATCTCTCATGAATTGTTGGAATAAACACCACACACATAAATGGAGGCGAACATAATTCAACATATCCATGGTCACGTACATACCTACGCTCCATAGTCAGCTGGCTTATTAACTCACAATTAAGTCGTTCTCTTGAACTATGTCCTCGAGGTACCAATCTAAATCCGAGCAACACAAGGATAAGAAGGCCCTAAGCGAACGTAACCTCCCGTGATAGCAAGTATGGTAGGTATGTCATACATATAAAAATCATATACTAAGCATTCACACATCTTAGATAATTCAATATTAATAAAGGCGTACTCTACATCCTTATACCATTATTCCAAATTTGTATATTTTACGTCTCCCGATAATATTAAAGTTAAACTGTCGACACATCTCACGTCGTAGTTTCTTATACTAAAAACCTATCCAAAATAGATTATTAAGTTTTTATTATTGCCACGTATAACATCTTTATTCCTAAGGTCCTTACTTCTGCCCCAAACCTCATTTCATCCAATTATTCAAATTTACACTATTAACCCAAATATTAACTCACTTATCGAATTTCATTAGTTTAGAATAATTCCTCAAATTGAATTCTAATTAAGGTCCAAGTTTCATAATCATGCCTACTGGTCTTCCTTAAGTTTAAGGTATTCATAAGGTCTCCAATAATATTTTCCAAGGGTTACCACCATTAAAATTTAAATAGGGAAAAACTTTACTCATTCTGGGAAGGTCGATCGATCGGCCTTTACCTTCGATCGATCGATGGTGGTCGATCGATCGACTGAACAACATCGATCGATCGAACGCACCAGGTATGGTTACGGACTGCTTCGTTTTGCAGTTTTCAAATCATCCAAAAACATACTTTTAATGCATGAAACTCTAATGTAACGTTATAGTATCATCATACAACCATCATACACCATTATTAACGTTCTAAAACCAATAATTCATCAACCAAGGACTATATATGGATCAATCTTCATCAAGAACCCTAGTTTTTCAAATTCTTTCAAGAACATTCATAAACCTCTTCTTAAATCCGTTTTTGAATCATCAAGGGTCATAATTTTGAATTCATAATTCGTCTAGATTGTTAATACATGCAGTCCCTAACATAATTCATAGTTTTTAACTTCCAATTCATGGGTCTATATCATCTTCCAAGATCAATTTCGATAATTCCTAAAAATGGAAAAGCATAGCATTAAATCAATTGAAATTAAACCTATTGCCTCTAATCTTTATCTGGATTTGAGGTTGAATCTTGAAGGCTGAATTGTTTTCTATCTCTCTCTGCAGAATTCTTCTCTTCCTCTCTCTCTCTACAAGTTCTTCTCAAGGTGTTAATGGAGGATGGGTTGGTTTTTGCCAATCTTTATGGTTTCTAACTTCTCCCGTAGACCACTAACTAAATTGGGGTTGGAACATGGCTTAGTGGGTTAATACTAAGTCAGATTTTAACTCTAATTTTCGTGGTTTTTAATTACCCAATTTCCGAAATTACCAAAATGCCCTTATAAGTTACCGGTATGGCCCAATAATGCCCCGGGACCCAAACTTAACCCCCGGCTAGTGTTTTCTGACTATTTCGACCCTTCTGGACGCGTTGGCGCACTCAAAATGACCATACGGGTGATAAAAATAAAATTCACTTTTTAATTCAAATAATTAAATTTCTGACGCGACTGTCACGCGCGTCCCAACAAAATTTCCCAAATTGCCGTATTTCAATCTCGCGACAATTTCAATGTTTCCAATATTCATATATAGCCATATATACACATTATAATCAAATACCAACTCACATCTCGTTAGTATTTTATCCGGATTAATTCCCAATTAATTCACATTTAATTCAATAAATCCCATAATAGATATCCATAAAAATACGGGGTATTACATACTTCCCCCCTAATAACAGAATTTCGTCCCGAAATTCGGAAAAGTAAGACACGCCTGGAAAGATTTGGTATTGTCCAGTATTCAAAAAAATTATTAAGAAAAGTCCAAATCAGTAAAACCCTCGCTTCACAATAAGCTTGTTTAACATACATGATACCTTATCAGAATAATCTTCGATAAATGCACGTCGCGTTGTGCTCTTATTAAACAACTTTCGAATAAAAATACCTTATACTTCATTGGGTATATTATCTCAATATCATTATGAGTCCGCACCTCACTACGCATTAACTCCCGCGTTTATCAAAACATGAAACACCCATTCTGGAAGGAATCAATAACACATCTGACTACTCTTGCCCACTCTTTGAATCTCTATTCCCGACGTTGTGACCTTTACATAAGGGAAACTACTACAGCTGGTTGGTGTTGCACAAAATAATTGTAGGCACCTTATTCACTATAAAATAGATATGGGTGCTTTTCCGTCAACTCTACCATTAGGTAATATCTGCTCCTCATGACTTCAATATACCTCACTAGTTATACTCGGTTTGGAATTTAAAAATATCGCAATGAATCTAAAATTTCTTTCATACAATCCATCAGCCGTTAGTCACCTTGCGCTTGTACCTTGGGTTATAGGTGATACAACCCTCAGTTTGGATCATTATTTACCACTACTTATTGTCACCCCACCTAAATGTGGGTTTCATTGCATTTCATCCCAGTTCTATATAATACTACGTCGAACCACGTACCGGCGTGTTCACTATCTACTAGTGTAAATCACCCCAAGTATATAACAATTTCTCTCTTTCTGGACAACATGTCCCAAATAATCGAAGGAACTCATTACTTATCAATAAGTTGGCTACCTCTCGAGAAATTTCTCCAACTTTACCCTCCCATCTTTGGAGCCGTCATTTTGATAAAAAATTATCTGGTTAATCATCTAACCCCAACTGTTCTACTACTTACTATACCTCTTTCAATGCCGAGATTTACATAAAACTTTCCCCCGTTAAATGATACTTAATGATCTTATTCTCCCGATGAATACCAAAAGTTTGGACCTTTACACTTTTCACCACTTTGTGCATATCTAGAATTTATACCCGATTGACATCCTCATTCTATTTATTTAAGTTACCCTCAGCATTCGATTGATTGGAATTCTACTCCAAATTACTCATAATAATTTATTCGCCTTCTCAAGAGATATCCTTTTATTAAATGGCTTTCTACTACCTTTTCTCCAAATTTGTACGTGCTACACTGACTACACATGATATTCACTTACACCTTTTCTTATGACGTTTAATCTCATAAGTAATAGACTTACCCGTCTATGTTCCCTCTTCCTTCGATTTACACTTTAGCAAATCAAGATGTCTACACCCCTTATAACCCAACCATACAGTTTTTAAACATTATATACGCTTCATCCAAATCCCAAACTCTTTATTGTCACTAAGAATACAACGGTGCTATACCACTTTGGCGTTCTCAATCGCCTCTGAATTAGAAATCCTAAATCCTCCTTATCCTCAATGCGTCCTTCCACACGCCGTGACAAAACCAACATTATTAGTACTTATCGTAATTTACTAACAACTGGCTCTAATGGACTTATTACATAATTTCCCTTCTTGTAACTTCCCGTTATAACTACGTACTCCCATATCGATAGAGGTATCCAATTCATGAACTAATGGCCACACTTCTCCTTATTACCAATCTTACGCTAAGTTTCATATGTGGGGTGTCTCGCAAAGAGAAATCAAAACAAGGAACCCCCCCGATACACTACTACCTAACATTGTTGGTCATCGGAATCCGTTAAGCCCTGTCCATAATATGTACCCCTACACTCTCGTTTCTCAACAAAGTTACATTCTGTCGCAATGACACTTAAACAAGGAACTCCTTTCGAATGACACTTTCTCTTGACACTGATGGTAATCACATTCCATATACACCATGTAACTAAAATCGGGGTTCTCAAAATCCTGTCCCTAGACACACAACTCTGAGTATAAACTCCGAAATCTCTAACGGGGAATAAAACAATGCACTCTTTTTGTTACTACCTCTCTATCGTTAATTATAAAAACCAGCTAACTCTTTGTTGACCAGTAGATCAACTACATACGACTCATAATAATGAAATCCCTACGCATACTGGGATTAAATATCCAAGACCATTATACCTTTTTGAAATCACAACATATTCATATATATATGTATATATACCTATATACAAAAGTACAATTGCGAGTCCGACCATCTCACAGATGGGGCCTCGCCAGAACAAAACATGCTACCCCAAGGTGGCAATCCCAATGAACTTGTAATACCAGCACACTATCGGTATACTCATATATAAAACCATAAATAATATCATAACATACTCGTGTAATACAGCACTAAAACGAGTAATTTCAATAAATTATAAACCGTTATTAATATACCCATTCATCCCTCGTGGATGACAATAAAAGTAACTCCCACACTATCAGGGAAAATGTTCTTAAAAAACTAATAAAATTACTGATATACTCACTAAACTCGAATCTCAAGTGAAAGTAAAAATTTTGACAAATGTAGCAACTCATTCATGCCACAATTGACATGAATCATCATCTGAGGATGGAACTCATACTTCTATCTTATCAATCGTCCCGGCTACTCAAATGGTTTCTGGACTTACCACACATGTTGTCCCCAAACCGAATATTTCAATAACTGTTGCCCTCGCCAAGCATAATACCTTGATCCCTACTCTCGTATCGGAAAAAAAATCTATAACGCCCGAGTTTTACTCCCCACAGAAATACCTATACACATACTCCACTTATCTTTTGTTTCACAAATCATGTTAAGGTGGTCCATCTCTCGGACGTTGGTAGTCTCGACTCAGACGACTATCTCTGTTGTTCCCTTAGTTTTGACGGCCCTAAAGGACATGCTACTAATTATTCACCTCTCTTACTGAAATTACCATCGCTCGGTAGTAATTACGCTATCGAATTATTTTAACGGTTTCTCCATTGGGTCTTCCCACTGTGGTGCTTCTCCAACACCAGTTTTTCCCCAGTCTTATTTTATATAAAGTTCTCGATCTGGGTATATCCCCACCCGGGGTTGTTTACCTCCAAATTAACATTGCGACCATACTATATGCTTTAACCGTCCAAGCAGGATCTTTCCAGAAGGACTAACAATTCTTCTATGTAAATTCTCCCTTTAATATCCCCTTCTCCGTTTCACCTACTTTACCCGGTGGAGGGTTCACTAAATAATTTTTATTTCTTCTCACAGAGCGAACTCTGTCCGGACCTCTCGTGTGAGTTCAGAACGACATTCGATTTTCATCCTAAACCTTGATCAAGGAACTTATAGTCAAATCATTCGTGTATGTCTTCTCTCGACGTCACATTCCACTTATAAGTGTGGGGATTGTTTCTCCCCATTGAAACTCCGTTCTCACGAGACAAGAAAAATTTTCCTCAAATTTTCACTCTCGATTGGACATACCCCGACACAAGTCCAAGCCTTTGGATACATTGCGTTCGTTTGGCTAGCACATGCCGTCTTCGCCCTTCGAGTATTGCTACTGCTGGTTCTCTTCAATATTACATTTAATTCTTTCTCTCCCGTTCCAACCTTGTTGGATGTGTCTAATTTGACCCCCATTCCTACTATAGCCGTACCCGAAAGTCTCAAGTCGCGCCTTAGCCTTCTATATCTTCCAGGACTTCCGTGCCATAATATCGGTGACTTCAACTACGGTCGTCCTTCTTTAAATAAATCAATTAACCTCAATCTATGTTTGCCTCCTGCTGTTCACCCAACTGTCTTCGCCTGACGTACTACATTGTTCGGCACACGAATACACCCGATCGCAAATAAGATTCACTACCATATGTATTAAAGCAGGAGAACGAAATCTCACCAAAGATATCAACAATCCTAAACATATGGCTCTATATCAAAGAAAGCTCAGCGGAAACATAATAAACCGTACAGATTCTAAAGGACACTAGAACCTGATGCTCTGATACCACCTGTGACACCCCGAGTAATTAAATACCGGGTAGCTACTCCTTTATTAAATCAATAGAAAATGCCAAATTGGTTCAGTTAATAGCATCACTGTCGAAAACATTTTAATGATTACTAACCACCTAGTATTTAAAAAGTAAGTTGCCAAATTTTAAGTTAACTCTGATTAACATGCAATAAAAGAATAATGGAAGAACAACATGAATCCAATCACCATAACGAAGTAATGAAATAACCATAAATAGTAATAAGTCCGGAGGAAAACTCCTCACAACAATCCCACAACTGAAAATAATAAGACAAGTCTAAATCCTAAATAAATACAAACCAAGGTCTGAATAACAGAAATAAATGAAATGTCCCAAAAAGAAATGGGCGACATGCCCTACAACTGATAAATGCTGAATATAGAGTCAAGATAGATGAAGCGTCTACAAGAAAAGTCCTGTAACTTCCACAAACAGGTACAGTTCGTCACTTGAATAAGGATCCTAAGCATGGTGTCCTTGTGGCTGGGCACCTAAAATGGTTTTTACAAAAATAGATTTGAAAGCAAACGGGTAAGAGCCCGAAAGTGGAGAGTGTTTTAAAAACAGTAAGTGCTTTAATAACCATTAAAACAATAAATGCAAAATACATGTTAGGACGTGCTCTCACATGAAATACTCACCTCTCGTCTAACTGTGCACTCCTAACGTTCCTGTACCCATTCTTATGTTTTCTCATAACTATCTAGTTCAAAAGAGTTTCTAACACTCCTACTCGGTTCACGTTTTAATTTTAACCTTGACATTTAAAATAGAGAGTTCTACTTTAAATCTCGGATTCCCAATTATTAACAAAGCCATTTTTTTTATAACAGTCCCCTTTTATCTTTTTTTAATGCTACCACAACTATATTCACAATTTAACATAGTAAATTCCTTTTCATTTAACCGTATATTTTCACATCATAAATATACAATACAAGCACCCCGAGGCTAAGCTGCGGTGCACACATACTCTGCTATCCATCCCGGTACATCACGTACATAAGGATTACAAATTCCGAATCTCTCATGAATTGTTGGAATAAACACCACAAACATAAATGGAGGCGGACATAATTCAACATATCCATGGTCACGTACATACCTACGCTCCATAGTCAGCTGGCTTATTAACTCACAATTAAGTCGTTCTCTTGAACTATGTCCTCGAGGTACCAATCTAAATCCGGGCAACACAAGGATAAGAAGGCCCTAAGCGAACGTAACCTCCCGTGATAGCAAGTATGGTAGGTATGTCATACATATAAAAATCATATACTAAGCATTCACACATCTTAGATAATTCAATATTAATAAAGGCATACTCTACATCCTTATACCATTATTCCAAATTTGTATATTTTACGTCTCCCGATAATATTAAAGTTAAACTGTCGACACGTCTCACGTCATAGTTTCTTATACTAAAAACCTATCCAAAATAGATTATTAAGTTCCTATTATTCCCACGTATAACATCTTTATTCCTAAGGTCCTTACTTCTGCCCCAAACCTCAATTCATCCAATTATTCAAATTTACACTATTAACCCAAATATTAACTGACTTATCGATTTTCATTAGTTTAGAATAATTCCTCAAATTGAATTCTAATTAAGGTCCAAGTTTCATAAGCATGCCTACTGGTCTTCCTTAAGTTTAATGTATTCATAAGGTCTCCAATAATATTTTCCAAGGGTTACCACCATTAAAATTTAAATAGGGAAAAACTTTACTCATTCTGGGAAGGTCGATTGATCGACCTTTACCTTCGATCGATCGATGGTGGTCAATCGATCGACTGAAGAACATCGATCGATCGAACGCACCAGGTATGGTTACGGACTGCTTCGTTTTGCAGTTTTCAAATCATTCCAAAACATACTTTTAATGCATGAAACTCTAATGTAACATTATAGTATCATCATACAACCATCCTACACCATTATTAACGTTCTAAAACCAATAATTCATCAACCAAGGACTATATATGGATCAATCTTCATCAAGAACCCTAGTTTTTCAAATTCTTTCAAGAACATTCATCAACCTCTTCTGAAATCCGTTTTTGAATCATCAAGGGTCATAATTTTGAATTCATAATTCGTCCAAATTATTACTACATGCAGTCCCTAACATAATTCATAGTTTTTAACTTCCAATTCATGGGTCTATATCATCTTCCAAGATCAATTTCGATAATTCCTAAACATGGAAAAGCATAGCATTAAATCAATTGTAATTAAACCACTTGCCTCTAATCTTTCTATGGATTTGAGGTTGAATCTTGAAGGATGAATTGTCTTCTCTCTCTCTCTCCAGAATTCTTCTCTTCCTCTCCCTCTCTACAAGTTCTTCTCAAGGTGTTAATGGAGGTGGGGTTGGTTTTTGCCAATCTTTATGGTTTCTAACTTCTCCCGTAGCCCACTACCTAAATTGGGGTTGGAACATGGCTTAGTGGGTTAATACTAAGTCATATTTTAACTCTAATTTTCGTGGGTTTTAATTACCCAATTTATGAAATTACCAAAATGCCCTTATAAGTTACCGGTATGGCCCAATAATGCCCCGGGACCCAAACTTAACCCCCGACTAGTGTTTTCTGACTATTTCGACCCTTCCAGACGCGTTGGCGCACTCAAAATGACCATACGGGTGATAAAAATAAAATTCACTTTTTAATTCAAATAAGTAAATTTCTGACGCGACTGTCATGCGCGTCCCAACAAAATTTTCCAAATTGCTGTATTTCAATCTCACGACAATTTCAATGTTTCCAATATTCATATATAGCCATATATACACATTATAATCAAATACGAACTCACATCTCGTTAGTATTTTATCCGGATTAATTCCCAATTAATTCACATTTAATTCAATAAATCCCATAATAGATATCCATAAAAATACGAGGTATTACATATTACGTTTAGTAGCGGAAGCATTTGGATAATCAAAGCCAATCCCCCAATTTTCATCTTTGATTCGGAGAATACCTAACATTTTATTAAACTTTTCTAGCCTCGACTCCAAATCAAATTTGACATGACTTAAGTCTCTGAATCTTTTTTATAATTCAACAATCCTAGACTCGAGCAAATGATGAAGCTGATAAAAACTAGGGAGTGCTTATTCAAAATCTCTGTCAAACCATGGAGGTTATCTCGCTCCTCGTCAACAAGTGTGAGGTTCACCCTAAGAGTCCTCTCACATTCCCTAAGAACATCAATCAATATACTTTTATCATTACCTATGGCACATTGTTTCGACCGATCTTCCAACTTTAAGTTACCATTTTTCAATTTCATTATCTCCAAATACAACTCTTGAACAATAACTTGAAGTTAACTTTCATCTTTATGTTCTTCATCTTCTCTTTATTCTCCACTCCCTCAACCATAATTCACTTGAGAATCGTGGACATTGGCCTCAGAATTGGCATGCTCAAATTATATTTATTGGAAGATTTCTCATCAAGGCTCGCATGACTAGCCATGAATGCGGAGTAGTTACTCTCAATATAGGATCGGGTTTCTCTTTCGATTCACTATCACTAAGGGTAGAATGGTATGCCTTCGGCTTCTTGCTCTCCTTATTTAGTTTAATGGGATACTCATTTGCCCTATGGCCATAACCCTCACACCCAAAGCATCTATCCGACTCATTCCTCTTACAATTATCATTGAGATTTTATGGAATTTTATAGCTTTGTTATAATTTATTTTCTAAACCTTTTTTAATGGAAAAGAACAATTTATTGATGATCAAGAGAATACCCTCTTTAGGTGGCTTACAAAGAAGAAAATTTAAGGAGGCATAAAATCCAATAAAGTTTTAAATTTAGGAAGATCTAATCTAATAGCTTTTTGAAAATTGCAAGGGACTTCTACTAACTTTGAAAACAAAACATAACCTCTTTGAGAAACTCGATATTGAGAAAACAAGCTATCAACTTTATTCACTTCTTTGGGGAAGAGACTGATTGAGTATTGAACATGTTAAAGAAGATAATAAATATCTTTGATGTGGTCTTTGATATTACATGGGATATATTTATATTTTGATGCTAGAATATAAAAGAGCATTGTAGAATCTATCTCAATTTTAATGTCAGTATACTTCATATGAGCACAAAAAGAAATTCCTTCCTTAGTAGCTTGAAATTGAGATTCTTAGATAAAACCATGAGGCAACCAGTGAGAAGCTAACCAAATAAAAAAATCCAAACTCATCTCTGAGAATAATACCTGCTCCAATACTTGAGTTAAAGCCCACGCTACCTGCATAATTAATATTTAATCTATCTCTCTTTGGATTCTCCCAGGAACAAGATGAAAGTCTTCTAGGAGCATGCAACCTATGATTTTAAAAATACTCAAAATATCAGGACTTACATCTCTGAATCCTCCTTTAAAATTGATTTTGTTACCTACTTCACAAATGTTAGATATAACCATGTCAATAATAAAAGAGGGAGGGACATATAAAGATTTGTTCCTACATATCTAGATCTCCAAAATAATGCTCAGAGGGATAATTTTGAAAATCCAACTAGAAGAATTAGTAGACCCTACTTGAATACACCATTGTATAATAGACCCATGGATTGAGGTTGGAAAAGAAAGAATTCCCATTAAATTAAATTGATGGAGACTGACCATAATTTTCTAGCCACCGGACCTGTTCTAAACAGATGTTTTAAAGATTCAACAAAGTTAGAGCAACACACACATCTCAAAGCCATTATGATACCCACCTATTGAACAACCACTTCAACTTGAACATAATTGAATAGTACTTTACAATAAAACACACAAAATTTTGGAGGTATTTTGGAATTCAATATGAATTTAAAAGCCATAGTAGAATTTTTTTTAGGTTTAGACAATTCATATACAGATTCAAAAGAGAAATTACCACAAAAGTTAGACATCCATATCAATTCATTATTGATCCTAGTGGAATTAAACTGAATAATATCCCATACTGATTTGATTCTGTTGTAGATTTTTGATCCAGTCACCCTAGCCATTTCACCATATTTAACATTCATGAATCTTGCCCAGAGACTTTAACCTTGCTTAAAATTCCATACCAATTTTATATTAGAAGCATACATAAGAACATACAGATTTCTCACACCCAATCCAAATTCTTGTTTTGGGTAACACAGATCATCCTAACTTGTCCAATGAATTTTTTTACTAAAATTCTTGTTAACACCCCCCCCCCCCCCCCCCAAAAAAAAAAAAAGAGGAAGTAATTAACTAGTTAATATACTTGATGACTAGTTTAGGAGAATTTAAAACCATAAGAGAATAGAGGAGACATTGAATTGAGAACATACTGGATTAAAGTAACTTTTCCCCCCATTAATAAGAATTTGGACTTCCAACTGTAAATTTTTGAGGCAATTGATTGAATAAGAGGATCAAAATATAAGGCGCTATTTCTACCTTTGAATAAAGGACTTCCTAAGTAAATTAAAGGACCTTGCTCAAATTTGAAACCAGTTATATTTGCAATTATATTTATGGAAGTAACAGATGAGTATGGACTGATTTTAAAACTTCACTTCTCCTTACTAACAAACTGACCTGTCTCCTTTTCATAACTTTTAAAGATCCTCATTAAATGTTTATGGATTTTCTTTACACCTATAGTGAAGATGATAATATCATTGGTATAACTAAGATCACTGACCATTAGACATGACCTAGGATGAGAAAATGGATGAATGGATATTTTAGACATCTGATCTTCAAAATCTCTGCTAAATACCTCTGCCGTGATGACAAAAAGGGAGGGGAATATTGGATCCCCTTTCCTTATGCCTCTAGTAGGATGAAAGAATCCCCTAGATTGGCCATTAATCAATATAGAAAACCAAGTAGAAGATATTGATCTCCATATTAAATCTATAAAACATTCTAAAAAACCAAAAGCTCTTAAATATTCAATGATGAAGAACCAAGAAGCCATGTGATAGGCTTTGGCCATATATGCCTTAATAAACACATTGTCACTACTTCCTCTATATCTATAAGATCCATCATTTGCTGAGCTAAAAGGACGTTATCTTGAATGGATCTTCCTTGAACAAAACCAGACAGATTGAGAGCAATAAAATTGGGAAGAATTGGACTAAATCTAGAGTTAAGAATCTTTGAAATCACCTTATAAGTGAAATTTCATAAGCTAATATGTCTAAAATACTTGTAAGAAGAAGGTCTTCTCACTTTTAGGACTAAATAAATTTGAGAACCACTCCATGATTTTGGGATATCTTCCCCCCCAAAGAAAGATTAAATATCATTTGTGAATTCCTTCTTGATGATCTCCCAACATTTAACATAAAAGAATCCATTGTAACCATCAGCTCCAGCTGTACTATTTTGATATGACTCTTAGATTGCCTTTAAAATTTCACCTTCTTTAGGGATGGCTGCTAAAATGACATTATTTTGTTTTGAGATAAACTTAGGGATCTTCTGAAGCATTCTTCTAAATATCCTGCAAAAAATAAATTAGATAAATAAGAAATTAATATGTTAGTAATATCTTGTTGATTGTCTTTAATATTTCCTTCCTCATCCTTAATTGAATGAATCCATAAACTCTTTCTAGCTTATTGAACTTCATCATGATAGAACTTACTGTTTTTATCCCTATTTTCAATCCACACTCCCCTTGACTTTTGAAATCAGTACTTTTCCTCTTTGACTAGAGAAAAATTTAGGTTTAATTGGGCTTTAGAACATCTTTGTCTCTGCTCACAATTATGGTCATGTTCCAATATCAGCTCCTCATTAAGGAGATTATCCCTTAAATGAGATATCTCCTCAAAAATATCTTTAAAACGTTCCTTACTCCAAGTTTTCAAATTTATCATTAGTATTTTAAGCTTGTAAGAAAATAAATCCAAGAATCTACGTGTAGCTGGATCTTCCTAAGACTATTTAATTGTTTGAATAAAAGTTTCATAACCCCCCCAAAAATTTAGAAATTTAAAAGGTTTGATTTGATTTTCTTGAGTAGAAGGAATAACAATAAAATGTTTGGAATTATTTTATAAGTTATTTGTAAATATGTCCATATCATCATAATCGATGTCAGACCCATCACTCGAATCAAGTGTTTTATCTTTTCGAGTTTTCAAAGCAATGACCTTATATTTCTTCATGTTTTTGAAGGGAAACATTTCGATCTCATAATTTTGAAATTCACCCACAAGCTCTTCAAGTATTGTAGATTCCAAAGTACCCAAGGAATTCAAAACGATCACTTTTGAATTAATTTGTTTAAGGTAAAGACCTTAAGATTTTCATGACTAATTGAGTTTCAATTATTCTCTCTCCCAAGTTAAAAAATGATTTCATAATATCAGACAGTCTAGCATAGAACTCATTTTCTATCAAGCGCATAAAATACCTGCAAAATATAAGAGAAATACACGAAACACAATGAAATGCACGAAACACAATGCACTAGCAGAAAAGGGTAAGTAAAAATGATATGAGAGAAAATAGTACAATTTACATCGCACAGAATGAAAAAACTACCTAAATTATGGGGATAAATATGAAGAATTTACACCGAATCAAACCCCCATAACTTAGAACTTTGCTCGTCCTGAGCAATGTTAAAGAATCAGGACATGGTCAAACACTTATAAAAATTCTTATTCGGATAGAATGACGTTTTTTGCGGGCAAGTGATTGCATTTAGAGTATGCAATAAGCCGTTAAACCCTTAGGTTACCCCAGTAGGATGCGTGGTATCTCGTGAGGGTTTGAAGTGAATTTTCTCACAAAATTTGTTTTTCAACTCAAAGAAAATATCAAAATAATTAAATATCATAAAATTTAAATTCTAGAAAAAAAATCACTTTCAATCTTCATTTAATAATCTCAATTCGTAGTGTGTATGCGAAATTGAAAATCAACTGTAACTTCCACCGATAGATCATTACGTTACTTTTCAAAAATTCTCTTTGATTTAATTTCACACGGTGGCTCTCACATATAAATCACTTGGAATGTGGCTATTTTCTCTCGGTATACATGATATTTAGAGTAAATGTAATGGAACATGAACTCATTCACATAAATAGAAAGATAAATTTTTTATATAAGTGATAAGATCTCACATCGGAATACAGTCATTGAAAAACAGGAACTATCATATTTTATTTGCACTAATTAATGTATCTTATTATCTTTTCATGTCTTAGATCTCCTCGCGGTAATTAATTTCTTTATTCGAACTCAATTAGAACTTTCTCGGGTTATAAGGTGTATTGGGTAAAATGGGAACTATTGGAAAATTACCTTTCTTATGATGTCTGTTGGCACTTTTACGGGCATTTTCTCATTTTATTTTCTTTTTCTACTTTTTTCTTTTTACTATTTTTGGGAGCATTTTTCTATTTTTTCCTTACCTGCACCATTTGCACTTAATTTGTGAATTTTCAATTTTCCCAATTTCGGACCAATTGGGTTATTCGGGTTAAAAAATGAAAAGGGTAAGAAATTTTTTAGCTCAAATTGGTTTGCAAAAGGATAAAAAATTTCACAATATTTTATGGCTAATATGTTTTAGCAATAAACGATGGCCTAACTTCATTTATTTGAATTACTAATTATTTTAACATATGCGTCTCGAGATTAATTTTAATTTAGAGATATTTTTGGCGCGTTTTAAGACGACATCTCGCTCGTTTATCGTAACCTATCAAAACAAAAATTTAGAGATCTTCAATGACTTATTTAAATGTTGAATCGAATGTTAAGTCAATTTTTTACTCGGAGTGATTATGAAAAAGTGATTGGCTAGAAATCTCACTGGGTTACAAATCTCTACAATTATTTGTAAAGTCGTCAATTTTCTCTCAATTTTCATCTTTGGTCAATTTCGGCTTAGTGCATTTGATTTTTATAAATAGAGACTTTAAACAACAAAAAATTGTGATCTTTTTTGAAGAATTAAAATTCCAATTTTTATTGATTTTGAAGAAAAATACTTTTTATTTTTTTCAAAAAATTTCAATTTTTTTGAAATTTTCTAATTTTTCGGGGCATTTTAAAATTTGTGAAATTTTGAAAGTCATGTGTACCCCTCCCTAACTTAGTCTTTGCAATGTCCTCATGTAAAAGAACTAGAATCTAAAATAAAATAAGAGTGCGTAAGAAAATAGAGCAAATAAATAAAATGCAACTTTTTTTGTATTAATAACATGATAGATTACAATGCAATAAAAAGACAGGATAGAATGACATAGCTCTTGTAAAGATGGAGTAATAAAAAAGTGAAAAAGCACCACAATAGCTTCACTAAGATGGACCAGACGCATCAGGATTGCAGGCATAGGGATTACAATAGTACCTCGGGAGCAGAGTGTTCGGTCCCAGCTGCAACCTATACATGTCGTTCTTATGGTAATCTCGGGTCTGGGTTCATCGATTGTCTATATACTCCTCAATAAAATCACTCATCGTGGTCTCTAAGGCATCAATGTGGTGGAAAATAGCGGTGAAGTACGTCTCGTAATTAGGGTGGGCATCCTCATCATACTCTACCTATTACTCCACCAACTCAACATCCTC
Source organism: Sambucus nigra (assembly GCA_949130495.1). Taxonomy (NCBI): domain Eukaryota; kingdom Viridiplantae; phylum Streptophyta; class Magnoliopsida; order Dipsacales; family Adoxaceae; genus Sambucus; species Sambucus nigra. The sequence goes on along the minus strand of OX422211.1, from coordinate 183,249,730 downwards.
TTCCCTATTTACTACCAGCGGGGGAGGATGGGTGAGCCCCATTTAGCGCACACTCCGTGTGACAAAGGTTTGTCCAATCGACTTGAGGAGGCGAGTTGCGTGTTTGGATCCTCGATTTTGGCATCCTTAAGGATGTATGTGATGAACCTTGCATAAGGTTGAGTGACCTAATCACTCTTATCGTAGTCAGCATGCACGATTTTGCCATAAACGGTGCGGGCGAGGTGCATGGTGCTCCCTCATCAAGTAAGTGATATAGAAACTTGTCTTGACAGATCTAGAGGGTAGAGTTGTTTGAGGTTTGTAAGATTGATCCACATGTGATAAAAAATGCCAGTGGATCCTCTTGTCTAACTCTCCAACTAAAAAAGTGTCTGAACCCGCATCTCGTCCATGTAGGCTTCGCACTCCGAATTGTCCAATTTGACTAAAGTGTTATAAAATGTGCGTACCTTATCGACCCAAACCTCGAGATGTTAAAAAAATTGTACCATTATAGAGGGCGAAAAAATTTGGTCACCACCTGGGGTAACTCACTCCAAATCACTTCCCGCTCGATATGAATGGTGTAAGCAACGGAGAAAAAGGCCGCGTTCCAATAGCGCTCTTCGATTAAGAAGTAAGTGTGATCAACGTCATTGAGAACTTTGACTTCATCATATTTTACCCGTTCCATTCGTGCTCTTGGATTAAGCAGTAAGTTCTTAATGGAGTAGGCAGATTGACGCGACTCAAAATGTGTCTCTAACATGTGTAAATATGGTTCAAGTGGGAAAGATGAGTAAATCTGCTCATAAGAAGGTTGAAGATATTTTAACTTCGAAGCCCCTTGAACTAATCCACATGGAACTTGTGGGTCCCTCAAGAACTGTCAGCCTTTATGGTAAAAGTTATATGGTGTATGATTTTACACTATTTACTTGGGTCGTGTTTATAAAAAATAAATCTGACACCTTTCGTGAGTTCTTAAAAATTCTTTTAAAAATTGAGAACGAGAAGGATACCCAAGTATCTCACATAAGAAGTTATAGAGGTGGAGAGTTCAAAGACTCAGGTGTTACAAAATACTATGCAGGTAATGGATATGAACGTGAGTTTAGTGCATCTAAGACACCTAAGCAGAATGTCATTATTGAATGTAAGAATATAACCATTCAAGAGTGGCTAAGGTGATGTAAAACGCAAAAGGTTTCCAAATACTTTTGGGTTGAGGCAGTCCAGATGGCGTGTCATATTATTAACCGTAAATACCTTAGAAACAAAATACCAAAGAGACATTCTATGAACTGTGGTATAATAAAAAAACAACTACACCAAAATGGTCAAATTGACACCCTTCAACCGGCCAGCCTTGTCACGATCATTGACCGTGACAAAAAAATACTCATTTTTGTCATGATCAATGACCGTGACAAGGTCGCGACAAAGGCTTGTCATGGTCATTGACTGTGACAATCCAATAAAGTTATTAGTGTCAAGGACCGTGACATGTCCGTGACAATTCTGTCAGTAAAAAAACCCTTCCTCTTTTGTTTTTCCCACCGATTCTAATTCCCTCCATTTATCTCTCTCTCTCTAGCGATTGTTCTCTCTCTCTCTAGCGATTGTTCTCTCTCTCTCTCTCTCTCTCTCTCTCTCTCTCTCTCTCTCTCTCAATATATATATATATATATATATATATATATATATATATATATATATATAATTTTAGTACATTTTCTCTCTCTTTTTCTCCTCCATTTATGTATATGTGCGTGTGCGTATATATGTGTGTGTAAATGTACATGTGTGGTGTATGTATACATGTGGGGGGCAGGGGGCAGGGGCAGGGGTAAGGGTAGGGGAGGGAGTGTATATGTGCATGTGTGTGTGTATATGTGCATGTGTGCGTGTATATGTGTGTGTGTGTGCGCGCGCGTGTGTGGTGGGTAGTGGCAGTGGGGGGAGGGGGCCGGGTTGGGGGTGGGGGACTCTGTGTGTGTATATGTGCATGTGTGTTTTTTTAATTAAATTTTTATTGGTTTATTAGATTTTTCACCTTGTAAAAGAATTGATTGATTAAATATTGATTGGTTGTTAATTTGTTTAGTAAATTAATAATTAGTGCCCTTTTCATATGCAAGTAGGATTTCCCCTCATTGTAAATTAGTAAATTAATAATTGTATACTTTAATTGTTAGTTTAATTGACGAAAAGAATTAATTGAGTAGATGAATTAAAAGGAGTACGGGATACACATTTGCTATTGCCATTACAGTTGGATTATAGTGGATCGATGTTGGGTTGGTTAATTTTAAAAGTGGCATGACCACTAGATTATTGTCCATATGGGGGTGGGATTTTTCAACTTTTTTCGAAAATTACTTTGTATAACGAACAATATATATATAGTAAGATAATTAAATGAAACATACTCGAAATTACATATAGTGCGCATAGATACTAGCCTCCTAGTTCTTATGCGTACGCATTCAATAGCTCTTAGACCCGTTCGAGAGTCATTACCCCGGTAATGAGATCTATCGAATCGTCCCATTCGGACAGTTTGGGACTATATAATTCTGTATAATAATATTCTTAGTGAATCAAAGTTGTTACTTTTGGAGGAAGTTCCGCAGTCGTATACTAATGTTCTCTAGGTACATACTAGATTGACAAGTGTGACTGTTATTTAAATTGATCAATTGAAATAACACTCACACTTGCCAATCTACGTCATGTACTTCGAGAACTACGGGGATATACTGGTAAATTTTTCTCAAATAGTAACAGTGTGCATGAGCTGTTAAGTATATTACAGAGATATGCGGTCTTGAATGGGATAGGACCACTCACCCTTAGAGGAGATGGAGGAAATAGAAATTTCTATTATAAATTGAATTTGAAATTTAAAAATCGAATATCAAAAAGACATAATTAAATGAAACATACTATAAATCTAAGTTTTATTGATACTAATCCATGAATATACGTTTCTTACCTTTAATAGGTGATTAGTTGTGGTAGTTGTAATGGGATATCCGAAATACAAAGAGTGGATGAGTGAGACAAATAGAATGGGGGGTGTATTTCACAGAGGTGCTAATGAATTTATGAAATACGCAAAGAGATGTCATAATGATGAAGAGTTTCCATGTCCGTGTGCTAGGTGTAAGAATGGTAAGGTGTTTGAGTAGAAAATAGTTAAACCACATTTGTTAAGATGGGGTATGCAGGATATTTATCGATTTTGGAGTTTTAACGATGAATTGAAGTTCTTTTTGTCCCCATACAACCTTCACAACAACCTTCAACAAGTAGGATAGATATAGAAGGGGACGATGTAGATTATAATATGTTAGAGGATTTAGTTGATGATGCGTACGGAGTTTAGGAAGTGGAGGAGAATGAGGTTACTGATGACGTACAAGGTTCAAGTGCTCGTGAAGATATCACGATAAACCTTGACGATGACTACCAAAGTTTAAAATTTAAGGCGCCCCAACTGTTATACTCTGGCTGTGAGAAAGATCAAACAACTTTACATGCCATGGTTGGTTTGTACAGTTTGAAGATGCAACACGATTTTTCTGGTAATAGCGTGACATGAATTCTGAATTGGGTGAAGGGCTTACTACCCAAGGAGAATACGCTTCCAAATAGCTATCCTGTTATGAAGAACAATTTGAAATCTTTGGGAATGAAGTAAAAACATATTCATGCCTTTGTGTATGATAGCATATTATACCAAAAGTAGTATGAAAATCTCGATCGTTGCTCGGTATGCGATGAACCTAGATATATCCAGTCTACTGGTAAGGAAGGCACAAGCTCAAAAGTTCCTAAAAAGTGTTGAAATATTTTCCCGTTGGTCCTAGATTAAAGCAATTTTTCACAGTACCATGGATAGAGGAGGCAATGACTTGGCATGCTAGAGCAGAAGTAGGGGGTAATCTTATTCGTCATTATATGGATTCTACCACTTGGAGGATGATGAATTATTAGTATCCTGATTTTTCTCGAGAATAGAGCAACATTCGTTTGGCTATATCAACAAATGGTTTCAATCTATTTGGAAACCTAAGCACCAATCAGAATGTATAGCCAGTGATTCTAACCCCACTCAACCTCCCTCCTTCACAGTGTATGAAACCTGAATTTTCGATGATGTCTTTCTTAATACCCTGGGGGTAGGCCACATAGGCTCGATACTTATGTGGATATTCGGACAAAGAAGGGGAAGGATAATGAGGTGTCCCCGAGCGTCGTGGACATGATTTTAAGTAATCCGATAGTTTACTTTTTATTAATTACATTATAATTTTTTTATTTACTGATATAAATAATCATGTGCTTTTTGTAGTTTCAGGCAAAGCTTAAGGAAGTGCATGAGTTGCAGTCTGATGTCGATACGTCATCTTGGTCCACAGACGCACTCAGCCAAGTTCTTGGCGCTGATCGCAAGGAGAGGACAAGGGGGGTGATCTCGCGAGTGGCCAAATCTTGAATAATTGGATTGGAGACAAGCGACACCGATCAAAGGTGTCCCGTTTGGAGGTGACGGTCCAAGATATGTTCTAATTCATGAAGCGTTCGTTGGGCGGAAACCGTAAGGGGAAAGGGAAGGAGAAGGTGGTGGAGGATGAGGTGCAGGAGGACGAGGATGTGGACCTCGCTGCTTTATCGTCAACACGTGCGGACTTTGATGTTCCAGTCCCCTATTTGGATCTCTTCGACTAACCGATGTCGACACTTGGTTGGTCGAGCGTGTTTATACTCTACATATTTGATGGCCAGCGGATAGGGAGGGGGTTGAGGGACCCGAATACCATCAAGGGTATGCCAGTTCATGGACATTTTCTTCAAGACATCGAGTCCAAGGTGCTCGTCACGCATGTGATGCCCGGGAAGGAGAACTCCCCATTGTGGTTGTGCCTACAATGCATCACGATGTATATTACTGTGTGTGTAGATTCGTATATTGTGTGGCCTACTCACCCCCTCAGAGCTACCACTACCCTAGACATGTAGTGACATTATTTGAATTAAATTATTTTAAGTTGTAACATTTGAATTATATTTGGATTATATCGTGATGCGCATTATTTTGAATGTATATTTGCATTATCTTTATTTTATTTGGATATATGATGTTTGAACAAGTATAACGTTGCTATAACATGTACAAATATACTGCTGGGCAGTGGCCATACTGGTCAGCAATTTTTTTTTCAATTCTGCCCAGAATTGTCACAATCATTGACCGTGATAATTTTTTTAATATCGTCACGGGTTTGTCACGGTCCTTAACCGTGACAAAAATTGTCAAGATCAAAGACCGTGACATGACTGTGACAAGTCAAATTAACTTCACATGGTTGTGAGAAGTCCGTGACAACAAATGTTGTCACCCCTAGAATTGTCATGGTCATTAACCTTGACAAGTACAACTTGTCAAGGTCAATAACCGTGATAATTCGACATATTTGGTGTAGTGAACCAAACGTAAAGTACTTTAGAACCTTTAGGAGTGTTTGTTATGCCTGCAAAGATAGAGAAAACCTTTAGAAATTTGATACCCTAGGTGATAAAGAAATTTTTCTAGGTTACTCCCAATCAAGTAGGGCTTACCATATTTATAATCTGCGTGCCATAGTCATTAAATGATACTAGCACAAAGAGTCGTGACAATCAAACAGTGGTCTTGGATAAGTCTGAAACTATTTTTACCCCTAACTCTCTTGAGATAGCCGAGTCACTGCCTCCTAAGGTACCTTCGATACTAACCTTGGTTTTTAAAGACCACCCCCTTAAAAAGTTTGTTGGTAACTCGTATGAGCCGGTGCGAATAAGATCCTAACTCCAAAAAGTGGCTAACTTTGCATGCTTTGTTTCTCCAGTAGAACCAAAAAGTGTAAGCAATGACCTTTGCTACCCGTTATGGATTAATGCTATGCAAGAAGAGCTTATCCACTTTTAGAGTTATGATGTTTGGTATCTCGTCCCATGGCTTGAAGACAAGAAGGTTATTAGCACTTCTTGGAATTTTAAAAACAAAACTGATGATACTGGGGTTATAGTTCGAAATAAGGCTATGTTAGTAGCACAAGTATATTATTAGATAAAAGGAGTATATTTTGACAAGACTTTTACGCTTGTCACGAGAATCGAGTCTATTTGTCTACTCCTTGCTATATCGTGTCACTTTCAATTTAGACTTTTTCAAATGGACATCAAGTCTGCATTTTTAAATGGTATTTTATCAGAGGAAGTATACATAGAGAAGCTAAAAGGATTTATAGATCCATTGAACCCTAATCATGTCTTTAGACTTAAGAAAGATTTATATGGCTTAAAGAAAGCTCCAAGGGCCTAGTACAATAGCCTCTATACCTTTTAGTCAATAAAGGGTTTGAGCATGGTGGCAATGACCAGACATTGTTTGTTAGGAATATAGAACATCATGTCTTGATTACAAAGATTTAAGTAGACGATATCATATTTGGTTACACCTCCCCTAATCAAGTAAAGGACTTTTATAATATAATGCACGTTAAATTTCAGATGTCTTTCATGAGGGAGTTGCAATACTTTTTAGGTTTACAGGTTTAAATAGTTTAGTCATAGATTATTCATAAGACAATCTAAATATGCTAGTTATCTTGTTAAAAAGTTTGGTCTTGATAATTCCAAAACAACAAGTAGACCCATGAGCACATTCACGAAATTATCTAAAGAGGAATATGGGAAAGACGTAGATCCTACCTTATATAGAAGCATGATAGGGATTTTATTATATCTCACTACATTGAGACCATATATTTCCTTTGTTATTTGTGTTTATGCACGTTATCAATGCATAAAGAATGTCATATGTTGTGTGTAAAATAAATAATAAAATATGTTAAGAACACAAAAAACTTTGGCATTTGGTACACAAAAGACACTACTACCTATATAGTTAGCTACACCGATGATGATTGGGCAGGATACTCACACGATAATAAAAGCACGTTTGGGGCATGTTACTATGTAGGGAACAATCTTATAGGATGTAGTATAAAAAATAGAATTGTGTATCCCTTTCAATTGTTGAATTCGAATATATAGCTGCAAGTAGTATTTGTGCCCTGATTTTATGGATCAAATAAGTGCTTAGTGATTATGGTATTATTGAAGATAAACTAACCATATATTGTGATAACCCGAGTGCTATTAATATATTGAAAAATCCTATACAACACTCACGAACTAAGAACAATCCTATACAACACTCACGAACTAAGAACATCAATATTAGCATCACCTCATCGGTGAACTTGTTATTGAATATCTTAACACTAAAAAATAATTGACTGGCATGTTTACTAAACCTTTGGAGACCATTAGGTTTGAATCTCTTCGAAAAGCCATAGGGACGATAGTGCTTACATAATATATTTGTCATATCCTCTGTAGTTTTCATGTTTATAATTAGTTTTTTAGGATTTAGTGTACGATTGTTTCAGAAATGACAAAGACACCTCCTTTATCATGATAATATAGGAGAACCTTGATATTACCCTTGCTTATGACATTATTTTTGTAGAATAATTCATCTTATATCCATATATATATATATAATAATGCTCTTGTGCGGACTAGTCCGCATTTTAAGAGTGCGGACCGGACATGTGTCACCTGACGGTGAGCTTAGAAATTATCGGCTAAATTATAGGCACACTCTCTCTCTTTTCTGGGCTCACCGCCAGGTGACACATGTTCGGTCCGCACTCTTAAAATGAGGACTAGTCCGCACAAGAGCAATATTGTATATATACTAGGGTATGCCCGTGCCTGAAGGCACGACAATATTCGAGAAAGTTAACATAATCCTGAAAAAATAACGATCAACCCGGTTTAATTTCAATACAAATAAGTTAAATGTTTTGAAAAAAATTGACAGCATTTCCTTTATTTATAGGATTATCCACCTGTTTAAGGTATAAAAAACACTTAAACAATCAAATAAATAGTCACTCATGAACCATGTTTAAACTACATCACCTAAAGGCACAACGATATTCGATAAATCTAACATAATCACAACAAATTAACGACCAATCCAATTTAATTTCAATACCAATAAGTTAAACTTTTTAAAAAATTGGACAAATTTTCCTTTATTTATAGGACTATCCACCTGTTTAAGGTATAAAAAACAGTGAGTAATTCAAATATAATTAAATTTTTGACATAATTTTTGTTGACTTAATGACGTGTTGGCTTGATATTGGTAGATTTTAAGGTCTCACTGGCGTGAACCCCATAAACCAACCAATAGCAAGCGGACACATCATTAAGTCGGCAAAAATTATATCAAAAATTCGATTACAATAGGATTTTTGAAAAATAGTTAATCAACCAAAAAAGTAGTCACTCAATTAATCATAAACCAAATCACTCTTTCCATCCATGTGAGACTAAAACCCAATGATCTGACGTTGTATTGAAATCAGTTGAAACAAATGATAGGGGAAAAAGATCTAGATCATGTAAAATAGATTTAGGGATTGAAAAGAAAATCAAGGGAAAGAGAGAATTAAATACAAACCCACCATATCAAAACTTCACATACCTCAGTTCTGATAAGCACCAGAGAAATCTTATAAATTTGTCTAACCCACCCTACACCCACCACAAATAGAAGTTGCAACTTGTTAAAATTGAAAAACGTCAACAATGACCAATAAAAACCAAAATTTAAATCTGACTAAGGATTCAATATATAATATTATAGGTATAAACAGAGTATACACACATTACAACCATAAAAATCAATTAAAAACTCCTATTCTGAAAACTAAAACCTATTTGAAACCCATGTATGCATGTAAAAATCATTTCAAAAAAGGTATACATGTATACACACAACAATATAAAAACAATTAACAAATTCAAAAACATCCATCAAAAACTAATAAGAAAATTACTTCTTCACTTTACTTGGACAATCACTTATTCTAATGCAATTACAAAAAAAACTTATTAACATGTGACAATTTAGGGTTTTTAATAAAGGCAATGTAGGGTTTTTAATAAAAAAAAAATTATGTTTTTATAAATTTATTCTAGGTTTTAAACATTTAAGGATACCCCTAAAAAAATATCCAAACATTAGTTATTTTGGTATTTTAAAAAAATGAGTCAACTTTTGACAGTTTTTAAACCGTTTATTGACTAATTTTTTTAAAATACCAAAATAAATCATTTTAGGGTGATTTTTTATGATTACCTGAAATATTTAGAACCCAAATTTTTATGAGTACCTGAAATCTTTAGAACCCAAAATAACTCATTTCCTATGATATTTAAAGTATCCGGTCTATGTCATTTCACAAACAAAGAAAGAAATAACAAACTGCAAATAATAATGTCCCTAATTTTGAAACCCCAATAATTAACCACAAATAAATTTAACAGAACAGAGATGGATTTTGAGAGAGTATCCCTAATTGAACCCCTCAAAAACAAATATCATCTAAAACCAATGGGGGTAAACCAGAGCATTCACATAGAGAAAAAGAGAGAGGGAGAGAGACCGTACCTTCGTAAATAGAGAGAAACTGATGTTTGTGTTTTTCGGTTGAGAAACGCCAGAAAATGGGTCCGGCGTGGGAAAAGAGATATCCCAATGGCATAACCGGGATAGGGAGGAGTAACAGTGGTGTCCAAGAAACAGGCATCTAAGCTGAGCAATAGGCCGGTAGGTGGTCTTAGTAATCTCAAGGCGAAAAATATTGCAACAGGCCGACCAAAGCCCCAAATTTCCATTCAAATCATAAATATATATACCGAACTGTTGATGGTAATTTTGGCTTTCTCAATACTGTTGAGCAAACATACAAAAATAAATGCTGAGAACACCAAACGTAGTGATTTGTATACAAAACGTAAACAACTGAGAACTTCGTAATGTGGAAGTTTTAAACAAAATAAACACTGACATATTTGGGTTTTAAACAAAACAAAAACATAATGAACAATAAGGAATTTAAAACACTTACACAGGTACACATTAACATATCTGTAATAAAAAAAATTAAGAAAACCCTCAAACAATCATGATTTGGGGATTTGAAATTAGAAAAAAAAATAACAAAACCCTCGTTAACAGATCTGTTCACTTCAATGGACGATTCTCTGGCCGCATCTGGCCGCCAATAGTTACTCCGGTCAAGCTCCGAACACAAACAAAGCCACCGATTGGTTGAGCTAACAAATTAACAATAGTCGTTACTCGTTGACAGATCTATTCACTCAGATTGACAATAGTAAAAAAACTTAACAGGCACAAATCAACAATCTAACAAATCATTATATGGATGATGAGATCTTGAAGGTGGTTTAGTAGTGAAAAAATGGGACACCTAAACCTCCCATCCTCAAAACGAAACTCTCGCCAATGGCGTCTTCTGGATTTCGTCTCCACTTCATTTTTCTTGGCAGTTCTTCTCTTCTTCGTCTTAGTCTTCACTCCACTGGGCGATTCCCTGGAAGCATCTGGGCGCTAATCTTTGCTTCGGTTGAGCTCCAATCCCAAACAACGCCATCGATTAGTTGAGCTATGGGAGAAATGGTGGTGGATCGTTAGAGAGAGAGAGAGCGAGAGGGGGTATGTATGAGAAAGGGGGCAAAGTAATCTTTGAGAAAGAGAAAAAAAGTGGTAAATCGATCTGTCCAAATAGTAAAATACAATTTTACCCATTTTTTTGAATTTTAAAGAGATGGGGAAAAAATTTAGAGTGTACAAAAGAGAGGGAACCCAAATTTTTTAAGGGCAGAATAGGCATTGCAGGAAAAAATTCATCCGATGACATCATCGATCAATCTTATGACATACACAAGTTTTCTACATTATTATATATATATATATATATATATATATATATATATATATGTGTGTATGTGTGTGTGTGTGTGTGAACGCGTGTGTGTGTATACACCCCCATTGTCTATTTGAGAAAAATTGGGGGAGAAGAAATTAAGTAACAGCTTTGGATTCTATTTTTATAACTTACCATGATTCAACTAGTATTCCACTAAGTGTTCTATTTCAGGCAGGCATTATGATTTACAGATCCACTTTATAATCTTATCGAATTAGGGTATTGGTCTGTAATTAGTTGAGTAATGTATTTTAACCCTCTTATTTTCGGTTCTAGGATGGGAATGGGTAAATTAGCTCTTTTTTTATAGGAATCTTAGATTTCATTTTTTTTACCTACGAGTACAGGTTTCTCAAGGGAATTTTGTCTCCAATATGCAAAGGGGGAGATTGAGAACACACTATATGGTTGGCTTACTTGAGTCTGTATCATATAGGAGTTCAACTAGTTTGGATATGTTGATAAAATTTAGTAGATTGTTTTAAGCATATTCTCCATGGTATTGTAATGTTTCATCAACAATCCAACAACTCCAAGTCCACTTTCATTACCAAAAAGGGAAGTTAAACAACACACATAGGACCCAAATTTATGGATTGCATTGGTATGTGTGTTAAGATAGTTTTAGATATGTTAAATATTTTAAAATGTTTTTGGGGAATTTTAAACATTCTAAAATGATTTTTTTATAACATTTAACAAATTGGATTTAAAATGTTTTAGGGCTAAAAGTTGAAATAATAATTCCCTTAAAATCTTCCTGGGTAGAAAGAAAAATTGACACAAAATAACATGGTAAAAAATGGGATTATTTGAATTATCAAATCACGTGTTTTTGTTTCTGTTAGAGTGAAACACGTGTGTGCATTTGAGTGGCCAGGATTATGTTTTCTTCGTCTAACATTTATGAGACTTAATCTCAGCCCTTGGATGAATTTTTATCAATGCCATGTATGTTATCTGAATCAATCCAAGTCATATAAGTGAGGACCAATGGGAGAGTGAGGTTGAGCGGTGCCTTGTACATCGTTGGATTTGAATTTGAACAGAAGTTTTAATAACAGTCGTTGATTTCCACCGAACATCCATAACCTTCCTCAAGCAATTCAAATAGAGACCATATGTTAGGCATCTAGAGACTTTTTCAACTTCATCCATTTGAGAGAATAAAACAAACATAAGATAGAGAAAAGAGAATATATATATATATATATATATATATATATATATATATATATATATATATATATATATATATATATATATATAGAGAGAGAGAGAGAGAGAGAGAGAGAGAGAGAGAATAGAGAAAATATAATGGTTTTCTCCTAAACAAAACATATACACATTTGTAGTATAAACATTTAGAAAAACCACCACATTTGAGAGTTAGAAACTTGGGTTTTCTTGAGGTTTTGTGAGTTTGGCTATTTGAATAAATCTCTTCAAACCTTATCTCTCTTAGGAACACGAATCTCAATGTGTTTCTCATATTTCTTCCTAGAAATTGTGAAAAACATGATTGAGATACATTTTCACATAGGTCTAGTGTTTCTATAGTTTCTCATGTTTAGATCTTGAGTTTTACTATATATGTTTAGATCCATCCTCTCTGATTTCAATTTCTTAAAAAAGAGACTTAAAAATCAGTGTATGTTTTATATCTGAAATATTTGTCTCTAAACAATGTTTTATGGTTTGTGAAACTTGTTTTATACATAAATAAAGTTTTCCAAATTTAGATCTCTTTTTAAAGGATTTAACTTCAGGTCTGAAATATTATTTTGAAAAGGAAGTCTGAATTTCTTGAGAATTGAAACTTTAAATGCCATATAGAATTCTTGTAATTCATAGGACTATTTTTATATTGTTAAGAGTGAAGTGAGTTGCATACTTCATATTAGGCACTTCATAGTCACTACACTCAAACACGGACACATAGAAAAAGTGTTGTTCCATTGAGAAATTCTATATGGTTAAGCCATTGGTGCAAGGAGTTAAAGCAAGGAATTTCCAGGGAGATCAAAAGAGAGTTAGAATCATAATTCTGTGGAGGATATTTACTCCCATTAGGTATCTTTTATGTCTTTTAGCTTTATGATCTTGTGTTTGTAGGTTCATGTACTTGTAACTCTTAAAATTGTTTTAATGGATTTTTTGTTGTGGCATGGAGGTCACCATGGATATTTCCTAAAATTTGAGGTTTTACAAGGTTAAAAATACATGTGTTAAACTTTACTGATTTTATTTCTTAATGCTTGTATGGTTTGGTTTCTTTACAAACAATTAGTATAGGTTTTTAATTTAAAACCTAGGTAATCAAGATACCAAGTCTTGAATCTAACTTAATCAATTTTTTGCACATCCTGTGTTTTGATTCCTAAAGGCATTTACTAAATGAGTTTATTTAAGAGTTTACTTAATCTATAATTTTGTGTTAACTTAGTGAACGATTTTCACATCTACTCACACTAGACCGACCAGATAGCTAGATGACCAGAATCTTGGCTCCTCAAATAGAATTAACACTCCGTACATTTGGCCCATGTAACAACCACTCAAGATCCTCATCAGTTCAGAGAAGCTGCTACAAAATTCCACTCATGCATGAAGTCTTGGGAGATTTGGTTATACTATAAATAAAATTATCCATGTGAATCCTACATGGAATGGCAAAAATCCTCCCTTAATATAGGAGAGGATTTCAGCTACATCATTAATTGTGCTCATCTCAAGTGCCCATATGTTCGGCTTGTTGACTTGCCCATTTACTTGACAGGTGTCCAGTGTAACTAAAGGGCTCGCCTTATTGACTTAATGATTATTTGGTCATCTCTCTCCCTATAAATTCATTACTACCTCCTCCATCAATACATTTTGACAACACATGAATTTGGAGGGAAAGAGGGAGAAACTTGATTCTTCATTCCAATAGAATTAGAAGGATTCAAGATCAGTCCCAGTTCGGGACTAATTCTAAAAAACTAAAACTAGGTTAGATATTAAGACATAACGAATTATGGATCAAGGTACACTTCAGATTAGGAAAATTTAAATGATGCCATATATGAGAATAAAGATCCTAAAAATAATGCATAACTAGTAGTGATTTAATCATAGATAAATGTTTATGCCTTATAGAATAACTAGCGTTCTTAATTATGTCTACATGTGGTATCAGAGCCATCGTTTTAATATCATATCATTTAAATTCTGCCTAAAAGAGAACCATAAAATCATGAAAACGTGTGTTCTTGCTTTTGAGCGACAATTTTTTAACTTTTTATGTGTCAGAATTTATCGAAACTAATATTGTTTGATTGGAAATTTCCTCCTATGAAAAAATTAGTAGCTTTGTTATCGATTAATATTATTTTTCGGCCATCTGAGGTCATTTAAGCCTCCGAAAATCAATTTTGTTTTTATATGATGTTACATTATTGATAAATTATTCTGATTTTCATGTTATTAGCCATTGAATATGCTTGTTATGTCCAATGTGATTTATGGCAAATTAAAAATATTCCTTAAGGTTTTTATATCGTTATTTATATAATGATTAGATTAAGGTTCCATCAAAGTGGCTTAATCTAAAAGAGTAAATGCTGTAAATTATGGATACATTCAAAAAATATATTTGGGTTGCTTAAGGTAAAAATATAGTTTTGAAATTCAGATTATTAATGGTCTCATTATGTTGATTGATTAAACCATGTGAATTGGTTTCTCAAAGGCTCGGTTGTAATTGAGAACACGATATATATTGACTTACTTAAGTCTGCATATATAAGAGTTCCAACTAGTTTGGATATCTAGACAAAATAGATTAGATTTTCTTGAGAACTCCATCTCCTCAAAGGTACAAGCTCCATGAAGAAATCGAGTCCAAGAGAACCTTCAAAGGGAAGTTAATTCTAACCCTAAAAGCACAAAAGGACACTTGTACTGCACCATACATATCACCTATTTATTTTAACGATTTTTCAACACTTCAAATCCTTTTAAAATCAATCTAATTCAATACAAATCATTTTATATAATTTTAAACAATTTTCAAATGATTTTTGAATTAATTAAAATATGTTTTTAAAAGTGTTGTGGGTATAAATTGAATTTGAGAAACTTATTTTCTATGCTGATTTTTTGTCTGGGTAGAATTCAAAAGCACTAGAGAATTGGAGGTGTGCTATGTAATTATTTTCAACACGCTTTTTTGTTTACATCTGGTGCATACACGTGTTGGTTGCATATCTATTGGATTTGTGTTTTCTGTTAGACACATAATGCGTACACATCCTCATCCCATGGATCATCTTATTCAACGTACTGCATGCGTTTGAATTCAATCATTGTGAACCTAGTTTAAGCCAATTAGTACATGTTTAACCCACCGCTTTTTTTGTACCATTGGATTAAAGTCAATCTTTCAAGACTCAATCCCAACCATTGGATTGAGGTCGATGTTATGGATCCTTCTACATTTAGTATAAAAAGGACCCAAGCCTTAGCATTTTGATACTTTTCCCATTTCTTTATTTCTGAGAGAAAAAAGAGATTAGAGAGAAGGGAGAAAGAGAGGGAAAGAATAAGAGAGAGATTAGAAGAATAAACCCTAAGTTCTCTTCATAGTTCAACCCCTTGAGTGTTTCTCTCAATCCAAAGACCAAAACCTAAACAGTTCCAAACACCTGAAAACCCATTTTTGAGAGTTAGACCCATTTAGGGTTTTTGTGTTCTTGGTGTTATATTTTCATTTTGAAGACCTATTCATATCATTGATTCTCTCATAACTCATCTCTAAGAGAGACTTAAGTTTCATTATTGAAACTGAGTTTTTCTAAAAGAGAAAATCACATGATTTTTCTATTTCTCTTTTTGATCTAGCATTTTAGATTTATTCCGTTTCAACGAGTTTTTGAAATAAAAACTCTTTGTTTCAAAATATTTTTCTGATCTAGAGAGTTGCGTGCTTCTAGTTTTTATTTCATATTTTATGAAATACTGAGCATACAAAAATAAAAGTAACACCACGAACTCTTGCTAAAGTTTTAAGGCGTATAGATTTGAAAAAGAAGTTTTATGTCAAAAATTATTTAATCAGTCTTTGCATGTTAAGTCTGGATCTGTTTTAATAAAGTAAACTTCTAGTCTAGTTTGGATCTCAATTGGAGGTTTACAATTTCAAAAATATTTTCAAAACCCTGAAGTTGTTTAATACCTTGAATCGTCTTTTGAGCAAGGTATACTTGAGATCTGTGGATAAATGAAAGATCAAGAAGTCTTGGCTTAAAAAATCAAGATTCAGAAATAACTTTCATTCTAGAATTGTTGTAATTAGTTAGGAAAGTTTGTATAAATCTTGAGAGGGTGAGTAGCATGTTTGCATGTAGTCTCACAAGAACACTTAGACACTGTGGTTCTGTCTGAGAATATTGGATATTGAAAGAGTTGTTGGAATCAGAATTCAAAGAGAATGAGATCAAGGAAAACACAAAGAAGTAACAAGAAAATATCAAGTTCCAATTCAGAATACCTTTGGAGTGGAGGATCTCGTGTAGGTATATTCTGAACTTCGGCTAGGATCTTTGTGTTTTTCTTAAGTGTTGTAACTTGATTTTTATTCTAGTGAGTTTTTGTTTTGTGCCATAGAGGGCACCGTGGATGTTTCCCCTGATTAAGGGTTTTACCACCTTAAAATTCATATGTCTATTTCTTTGAATGTTCTTAATTGCTGTTGTGATTGGGATTTTATGGTAACTTTAGTAGATGTTTATTAACAATTAAAAAGAAAAGGTAATTAACTATCAAATTTAATCCATATATTCAGAAAACCTTTTACAACACATGTATTTTTTGAAAAGTCTTTTGCCCAAAAAGTTTATTCGCAGTTTACACAATTTATAACATTTTGTTATTAACCTTGTAAGTAAATCTTTTAGTATTAAAGCCTATCTTCAACTGGTATCAGAGAAGGAACACCTTTTGTGATCCTGAAACTTGAGAAATTATTTTCAAAACTTCTTTCTGAAAAATTTCTAAGTATGGAAGAAAAATTTGAGAAGTTGGGTAACCTATCCAGGCCACTACTCTTTGATGGAAATAATTTTTCGTACTAGAAAGTGTAAATGGATTCTTTCAATCAAGGAACCCTGGGTGATGAAGTCTGGGAAATGATTGAAAAAGGTCTTAAACATCCTACTAAACCTACCTCTGCCACTGATCCAACAAGGATTAAGAAACTTCTCAGTGAATTTACTAACGAAGAGAAAAACTGTCTCTTGATAATAACAAAGGAAATAATGCCATCTTTATGTCCATTAATGAACATGAATTCAAAAGAATATCCATATGTTCTACTTATAAAAAGGCATGGAACACTTTATTCATTGCTTATGAGGGTGATAAACGTGTCAAAGATGGAAAAACCCAAATGCTTATTCAGCAATATAACACCCTGCTTATGAATGACAATGAATCTTTTGACGATTTCTACATAAGGTTAACTGATATTTTTACAAAACTTCATGCAAATGGTATAACCTACAGTAGAAAAGAAATTGTGTTAAAGATTTAAAGGTCATTGCCATCTAAATTTGGCAACAAGAGGTATGTTATTGAGGAAATGAATGACCCTAATATGACTCATGAATTACTAAGCATTAAACTTAGGACTGTTAAATTGGAGCTAGACTTTAAAAAGCAATTGACCAGATAGACTGATAAAGCCTCTTGTTCAAATTTTATGTTTTCATCTAAATTACCAGTGCCTAAATTGAACTCTATAGAATTTGACACTAACTGTCTTGAAAACTATGATTTAGAAAACCTTGACAGTCAAAATAGCTCTTATGAGTAAGCATTTCAAAAATATTTAGAAATTCAGAAATGTTGTAGCCTCTAAACAAGGAAAATCAAATTATCAAGGTAATCAATCTCACATACCTCATGACAGAGACAATACCAAACATACTTATGACAATAGGAGGAACTATGACCCCAACAGACCTAAACCTGACATAAAATATGTTAAGTGTCATCGTTGTGGTAAACTTGGTCACTATGCTAGTAAATGTCCAACTAATTTTAACAACAATAACAAGGCCAATATGTGTAAGACATGGGACAACTCTAATGATTCTGTTGAGGATGAAACTGATTCAACCCACATGAATGAGTACTATATGTCTTTCTGTGCTAAGATAATATATAATGATGATGCATGCTTACCTGCTCATGAACTTGATATGCCTGTTGATGCTGTTAATAATCCTAATGATAATCATTTTCCTATTACTACTGAAAGATTGTGTGATAGTCAAAGTGAGAATGTTGATGACGAATTAAATGTGTGCTTAGGGGACAATTCACATGATGCACATAGTGAGTCTGATGATTATTTGCCTGATTTATATGAATTATACACTAAAACGGTTAAAAAGAGTGCTCGCCTAGAAAAGATGATAAAAACCTTAAGTGAGCGTATCTATTTACTTAACCAAACCATTAGGAAGAACGCTGGAGATTATAATTTCCAATGTGTTGCTCATGAGACTGAGATTGAGAATTACAAATTGAGAATAAATTCTTTGATTCAAAAGAACCATGAATTTGAACAAAAATACAAGGCAACCCTTAATGAACTAGAAGAGTAAAAGCAAAAGGTTTCAAATTTGTTTAAAAAATGCCAACATTTTGAAACAAAAACTAAAACTTATGAAAAAATTGTTACTAGAAGCAAATTTGACTCTAAAGATAAGTCTTGCCTAGGTTTTGGAGAAATAGTGCACACAAGTAAGACTAAAGTTTCTCCTGAAAATGTTTCTTTTATAAAACAATCCAAACTTCTCAAAATGTTCAAAAAGGTGAACCTACTTTCAATGTCTCTCATACAACACATAATTAGTACAATCAACATTTGAAACCAAACAGTCAAACCAAATATGTTTGTCCTTCTACCAGAGACCAAAGATAGAAACCTAAACCTAATGATGACTGGACTACTGTAAATAATAGATCCAATCCAATTTTCAAAGACTTTAGTAAGAAAATCAAGTCCTATACCCATTAGTATAGTTCCTACTGCATATTTTTGGTCATACTCTTGTTGCGTGTTTCCTGAAAAGGACATACACTCCTACCTACCAGAATTTTAACTATTCTAGGAAATCCAGAAATACTCATGTACTTCCTAGACAAGTCACAAACAACTCTAACTCTAAAAAGAAAAATGGAGGGTCCAAGACTAAGAAAAAATCATTTAGAAAGAGTCCTCAAACCTTTTCTAAGTCAAAAAAAGGCCATAAAAATTTTAAAACTAGTCCTATTTGGATTAAAAAAGATGATTTACTACCCCAGCTCAAGTGAAAAACACTTATTTCTGCTTTAAAGGCACAAAGCACTTCAACTGGATGGTATTTAGACTCCAGATGTTCTAAACATATGACTAGGGATGAAACAAAATTGAAAATCAAGACAGACTTCTTTGGAGTTAGTGTCATGTTTGGAGATGGTGTTTCTTCTCAAATCATAAGTAAATGAACATTGAGTGAATAAGGGCTTCCTGAACTAATTGATGTTCTCTTAGTTAAAGTCCTTAAAGCCAATCTCTTAAGTATATCACAATTTTGTGATTCCAATCACTCAGTTACCTTTTCTAAAAAAGATTGCAAAATTGTTGATAAAAAAGGTAATTGTATCTTAACAGGAACAGAACCCCTGAAAACTGTTACACAGTAATTCCAAATTATGAATCTTATAATATTTCCAGATTAGAGGATTCTGATCTATGGAATAATATATTGGGACACAAAAATTATGATAACCTTAGAAGATTGAGTTCCCAAGAGATAGTTAGAGGTTTGCCAAAAATTAAAAATTCCTTTACTCTTGTATGTGGACCGTGTCAGGAAGGCAAAATAATTAAATTCCCACACAAGAAAGTTAAAGATGTTCTTACCACTAAGCCTCTAGAACTAATCCACATGGACCTCACGGGTCCTTAAAGAACTGTTAGTTTATGTGGGAACTCTTACATCCTAGTTATAGTAGACGACTATAGGAGACATACATGGGTAGATTTTATGAAACAAAAGTAATATACCTTCAATGAATTCTTAATAATCCTATTGAAAATTGAGAATGAGAAGGATACCCAAGTGTGTAGAATTAAGAGTGATAGAGGTGGTGAGTTCAAGGACTCTGGAATTTTTTAGTATTGTGTAGCCTATGGATATAAACATGAGTTTAGTGCTCCTGAAACCCCGCAGCAGAATGGTATAGCTGAACGTAAGAACAAGACTTTATAAGTAATGGTTAGGATTATGTTACATGCTAAGAATCTCCCTAGATACTTTTGGGTAGAAGCTGTCCAAACCACGTGTCACATTTTTAATCATATCTACCTCACAAAAAAATCCAAAGAAACATCTAACGAGTTATGATTCCGCAAAAATCCAAACTTAAAATATTTTAAAACCTTCGGCAGTATCTGCTATATCTGCAAAGATAGAGATAATATTTCAAAATTTGATACCCGAGGAGAAAAAGGAATTTTTCTCAGCTATTCCTAAAAAAGTAGGGCTTTGCGTGTCTTTAACTACATAACCAAAACTATTATGGAATCAATTAATGTAATTGTAGATGACACAAGTGTTAGGAGTAGTGACAGTCAACCAATAACATTTGATGAGGATGAACCTGTTTTATCCCCTGATCCACAAGATGATACTGATTCACTGCCACCTTAGAATCCTTCTGTACCCACTTGGGTTTCTAAAGATCATCCCACTGAAACCATTATCGGTAATCCTTTGGAACCAGTTAAAACTAGATCCCAACTTCGACAAGTGGCACAAATTTCTTGTTTTGTTCCTCTTGAGGAACCTAAAAATGTTATTGATGCCCTTACTGACTCATTTTGGATAAACGCTATGCAAGAAGAGCTACTCCAATTTAAGAGTCATGATGTTTGGAATCTGGTTCCTAGACCAAAATATTCAAAGGTTATTGGCACAACATGGATTTTTAAAAACAAAGCTGATGAAAATGGGAGGGTCATTAGAAATAAAGCTAGGTTGGTTGCACAAGAATACTTCCAGATTGAGGGAATTAATTTCGACAAAATTTTTGCACCTGTTACTCGTCTAGAATCAGTTCGTCTACTCCTTGCAAGTTCTTGTCATATACAATTCAAATTATTCCAAATGGATGTTAAATACTCTTTTTTAAATGGAATTTTGTCTGAAGAAGTTTACATAGAACAACCCAAAGGATTTGTTGATCCTGTACACCCGGATCACGTCTTTAAGCTTAAGAAATCCTTATACGGCTTGAAACAAGCTCCTTGAGTTTGGTATGAGCGACTGTCTACCTTTTTAGTGTCTCATAATTTTGTCCGTTGCAAAAACGATCAAACATTGTTTGTTAAAAAGGAAAATCAACATGTCTTAATCGCACAAGTATATGTGGACGATATTATTTTCGGTTCCACCTTTCCCAAACAGGGAGATAATTTTTCTGATATCATGCATACTGAATTTCAGACGTCGTTAATGGGTGAACTACAATATTTTTTTAGGTTTACAAGTAAAACAATGCAGTGATGATATTTCTATTTCTCAATCCAAATACGCTGCAAATTTAGTTAAAAAATTTGTCTTAGAAAATGCTAAAATTTCTAGAACCCCCATGAGTACTTCAACTAAACTATCTAAGGACGATAATGGGAAAAGTGTTGATCCCACTCTTTATAGAAGTATGATAGGGAGTTTGTCGTATCTTACCTTGTCTCGACCTGACATATCCTTCGTCGTGTGTATCTGCACTAGATATCAAAGTAACCCTAAATAATCTCACTTATTAAGTGTAAAAAGGATTATTAAATATATTAAGGGTACTCTAAAATTTGGTATTTGGTACATACATGATACAACTAGTTCTATTATAGGATACACCGATACCGATTGGGCTGGTTGTTCTGACGATAGTAAGAGCACTTCTGGTGCTTGCTACTATGTAGGCAATAATCTCGTAGGTTGGTCGTGTAAGAAATAGAATTGCATTTCCTTATCTAGCGCCAAATCTGAATATGTAGCATCTGTTAGTTGTTGTGCTCAATTACTATGGATTAGACAAATGCTTAGTGATTATGGTCTAACATAAAAATAATTAACTATGTTTTGTGATAATCAAAGTGCAATTAACATTTTCAAAAATCATATAGTGCACTCACGAACTAAGAATATTAAGATTAGACATCATTTTATCTGTAACCTTGTCGAATCGAAAGATCTCATTATTGAATATCTGAACACTAAAAAAAAACTCGCAGATCTCTTTACAAAACCTTCAGATAACATTCGATTTGAGTGTTTGTGAACAAATATAGGCATGATCACTCTTAATTAATCTCTATTTTGTAGTTTATACCCCTTGTATATTTGAAAGAAATTGGAGGAGAAGATCTTGAGTACTGCTTAGAGATTTTTCTATCTATTTCCTATTCTAGCTCAACTAATATGCCAATTTAGTGTTTATCTTGTTATAGGTATTTCAGACCCATTGTTTATCTCTTTGTAGGGTATTGGGTTGTATATAGTTTAGTGATGTATTTTTTTACCTTATTTTCGATTCTAGGATGGGAAAGGGTAGTTGGACTTTTTGTATAGGACAAAATAGGGTTTCTTTTCTTTTTGACCCAAGATTTCTGAATACTCAAGGGAAATTTGTCTCTAATATATAAAGGGGGAGATTGAGAACAAACTATATATTGACTTACTTGAGTCTGCATATATAGGAGTTCCAACTAGTTTGGATATCTAGACAAACTAGATTAGATTTTCTTGAGAACTCCATCTCCTCAAAGGTACAATCTCCATGAAGAAATACAGTCCAAGAGAACCTTCAAAGGGAAGTTAATTCTAACCCTAAAACCACAAAAAGGACACTTGCACTGCATCATACATATCACCTAATCAATCTAATTCAATACAAATCATTTCATATAATTTTAAATAATTTTCAAATGATTTTTGAATTAATTAAAATATGTTTTAAAAAGTGTTTTGGGTAAAAATTAAATTTGAGAATTTTTTTTTCTATGCTGATTGTTTGCCTGGGTAGAATCCGAAAGCACTAAAGAAATGGAGGTGTTTTGTGTATTATTTTTAACACGCGATTTTGTTTACATCTGGTGTGTACACATGTTAGTTGCATATCGATTGGATTTGTGTTTTCTATTAGACACATAATGCATACACATCCTCATCCCTTGGATCATCTTAATCAACGTACTGCATGCATTTTAACTCAATCCTTGTGAACCTAGTTTAAGCCAATCAGTACATGCTTAACCCACCGTTTCTATTGTACTGTTGGATTAAAGTCAATCTCTCAAGAATCAATCCTATCTATTGGATTGAGGTCGATGTTCTGGATCCTTCTACCTTTAGTATAAAAAGGATCCAAGCCTCAGCATTTTGAGACTTTGGGCATTTAGTTATTTCTGAGAGAAAAAATGATAATAGAGAGAAGGGAGAAAGAGAGGGAAAGAATAAGAGATATTAGAAGAAGAAGAAGAAAACCTATGTTTTCTTCGTAGTTCAACCCCCTGAGTATTTATCCCAAACCAAAGACCAAATCCTAAATAGTTCCAAACACCAGAAAATCCATTTTTCAGAGTTAGATCCATTTAGGGTTTCTGTGTTCTTAGTATTGTGTTTTCATTTTGAGGACCTCGTCATATCATTGATTCGCTCAGAAATCATATCGAAGAGAGACTTAAGTTTCATTATTGAAACCGAGTTTTTCTAAAAGAGAATATCACATGATTTTTATGTTTCTTTTTCAGATCAAGCATTTTAGATCTATTCTGTTTCAATGAGTTTTGGAAATAAAAAATTTTAGTTTCAAAATATTTTTCAGATCTAGAGAGTTGTGTGTTTCTAGTTTTTATTTAGTAATTTATGAAATACTGAGCGTATAAAAATAAAAGGAACACAAAGAACTCTTGCTAAAGTTTTAAGGCGTACATATATGAAAAAGAATTTTTATGTCAAAAATTGTTGAATTAGTCTTTGCATGTTATGTTTAAATCTGTTTTAATAAAGTAGACTTTTAGTCTAGTTTGGATCTCAATTGGAGGTTAATAATTTCAAAAATATTTTCAAAACCCTTAAATTGTTTAAGACCTTGAACCGTCTTCTGAGAAAGGTATCATTGAGATCTGTGGATAAATGAAAGATCAGGAAGTCTTGGCTTGAAAAATCTAGATTGAAAAATAATTTTCATTTTAGAATTGTTGCAATTTCTTAGGAAAGTTTGTATAAATCTTGAGAGGGTGAGTAGCATGTTTGCATGTAGTAGAACATCACAAACACTATCTCACAAGAACACTTAGACATTGTGGTTCTGTTTGAGAATCTTGGATATTGAAAGACTTGTTGGAATTAGAATTAAAAAAGAATGAGATTCAGGAAAAGGCAAAGAAGTAGTAAGAAAAGATCAAGTTCCAATTTAGAATACCTTGTAACATTTTGTTATTAACCTTGTAAACAAAGCTTTTAGTATTAAAGCCTATCTTCAGTAATGGTTAATTTAATATCAAAGGGGAGTATGTTTGTTAATTAAGGTTATTATAGGTTGCTCAAAAGTCCATATTGTTCTTTAATTTATAAACACGCTGTCCATTTATGACTATTGAAAACCTTGATGCATGTTTAATACATTAAACAATCTATAAAATCTATCCTTTGGAATTATCGTCCTTATTAATTTTTTTTTCCATATTTTGATATGTAAGCATAATTTTATCACAACAATCCCTATTAGCAATTTTAATAAAGCTTCGTTCATTCCAAAGTTTGATAGCACCAACTTTACTAATGGAATGAATATGTGCGGTTCACCCTGGGGTTCTTTACTTGGATATCTCTCTTAATGTTGAACAACCTACTTACATTACACTCGAAAGATGTCAAAATGAAAATGAGGTATTCGAAGCATTCAAAAGACCCAACAGGATGAGCCTGATCTTTCTGAAAAAGATAGTTATCGCCTCCTCTAAAAACTATCTGACCAGGACTGATAGTGCTAAGCAATTATGAATAATGTCAAGTAGAGGTTTCAATTGGCTGTTAAGACCCTCGCGGGAACAATGATGGGAAAAATCACCACAATGATTTTTAATGGAATTTTTACCATGAACAGGCACATTATGGAGATGACCAACTTTGTTGCTTAATTAAAGGCTTTAGATATGAAATTGGATGATTCCTTTGTCATTCAATTCATTATTAACACTCTTCCAAATCAGTACGCACCATTTGTTATAAATTACAACACAATATAAACAAGGGGACATTTAAACATAACCATGTAGAAGAACTTTTACAAAAGAAAAGTGTTCAGGTATCTTATCTCACCGTTTAATCAAATTCTGGGAAGAATAATACATTAAATAAAGCATCTGGGATGGGCATAAAGAGAGGCCAGCCTAATGAATCTGAACTAGCACAAAAAAAACAAAAGAAGAAGAATGACAAATGTCACTTCTATAAAAAGAATGGGCACTTCCTAAAGGGTAAGCTACTGGCTTTAATGTGTTTTGAATAAAACTTAGCTAATGTTCCTTAAATTTCTTGGATTTTATATTCTATTTCAATAACTCTGTTTCCACCCTTACAAGGATGACTTTCAACCCGAACCATAAGACAAAATATTTTTTTTTCACATGGGAAATAGAAAAGGCCAAAGTTAAAGCCACATGCACTTATAAACTTGTTTTAAATTCCTCTTTTGTTTTAGACTTAAAAGACACCCTTTATGTTCCTAGTTTTTCAAGACTTTTAATTTCCTTGTTAAGACTTGATATTTATGTTTTCTCCTTTGAATTTAAGAATAAAGCCTTCAAGTCATTTAAAGATCTTAATTATATTAGTTCTGGTTTTATGATTGATGGTTTGTACAAAATGAATTTAGATCATTATTTATAAAAAAACATTACTCACTCTGTCAACTAACTGTGGAATTAAGTGGGCTTTAATGGATACAAATTTTTCTTTCTTATACATAAAATATTATGACACATATCCAGAGATAAAGTTCAAAGACTCATAACAGAGGGGTGATAGTTGTGGAAAACCCTGGCATCGTGTGAAAATGCATGTCGTTGTTTTCGGCTCCCGCTGCTAATCAAAAAAACCTAAACTATTACTACACTCTTTAAGGGAGTACAATGTCCAGTCCTGGTATCGATTCCACATGGAATGTTGCCAGCATTAATTGATTTAATATTTCATGAATAAAAGTGTAAAAGATGATAAATAAAACAAAAGATAAATTGAGGCATGTGTTTAAACTAAGATTAACAAAAGGAAGAAAAACTATAGATTGAGACTAATATCCCTCACCTCGAATTAATTAGTATAAATGGTCACATGGGAAGACAAGTTCATCCAGATTACATATTATTTTCACATTTAATTAAATCTAGATATCTCACCCACTAAATTTTCATAAAAGCTTAATTAATTTTGGCATCAATAAATATCCCCCAGATAATACACGCAAGGTCTTAAATACGATGCATACATGATTTACACTGTTAAATCTCCTAGGAATAAAATCAAGAACAACCTAACATATTTAGACTCATAAAACCCATCACCAAAGAAAAGCAACCCATTAACCCAAGGTGAGTTCAATAAATCTCAACCTAAATTAAATTATCTACAAAGCACGGTAAATTACACGTATTAAAGCATGGAAGTAAATAAAGTAATAAACAAATAAAGACAACTAAGTTACAAAGCTTGAAAACAACAATGAAAGGTATATTAATGAAGGAGAAGATGAATAGTGACTTACAACAACCCAAATGGGTGCAAACCCTAGGAGAGAGAAGCTCCACTCAAATCCACCATCTCCAACCTAAAACTAGAATAAAAACTAAGTATCTATTTTATTTACACAAAACCAACTTATATAGTAAGTTGGTAAAAGAAAAAAGGAAAGAGAAAATAAATTGGAACAATCGCTCGGAATTCTGAATTGTCGAGTGAACGATGAAAATGATCGATCGATCGATTAATTTTAGCATTCCCCACTGCCTTCCTATGTAGGCTGAAATTAAAAGATCGGTCGACTGTGGTCGAAGAGACATTCAATCGGGGATCTATTTTTGGGGGTCCTTGGTCCTTCAAAATGGGTAAAAGTTCATTTATGAAAATAGCTATAACTTCCTCACTCGGGCTCGAATCGACGCGTCGTTTATGGCCATGCGAACCTAACTCAATGAACTAATCTTTCATGAAATTCGACTGAGTAGGAGAAGAAGTATGAAATGACTAAAATTCCCTTGAAGTTTCATTAGATGACTGAAATTCTTTAAAATGAAATCAACCCACACGCTAAGCATTTCCATACCTACAAAAGATCAATTATACCCCCACAAAGCATATACATACATAAAAGAGGTTGTCTGGTTGATGAGCATAAATATAGGCATTAAGGAACATAAAATTTCTAGAATGTATAAAGATAATAGGCACTAATATGTAATATTCGTGATGTATCACACCCCCTAACTTAGATATTGATAGTCCCTAGTGACGAAATAAAACAAAACTAAGCTAACAGTTGGAGATACAAAATGTATCTAAGAATAATATAAAAATACCACTTTCACGGGCAAACGATTGTATTTAGCATATGCATTGAGCCGTTAAACTCCTAAGTTACCCTAGTGGATGAGTGTTGTCCCGTGAGGGTTTTCAAGGATGAAACCCCAAAACATCAAATTTTCTTCAAAATATGCCCAACAATTAATACAAGACATTATCAAAATTAACGAAAAAGATTTCAAATATGATATTAGCATAGTGAATGAATTCACCCAAAAGTCCTTAATCATTAACATCATAGAATGAACTTGGTAGAATTGAAACCTTAAGATGTGGGAGGGAGAGCGATCACATGAAAAGTATGATTTGGAAAAACTTTTATAAACTAGATAAGCATTAAAGTGTGCATATATATATATATCAATCCTCTCTGAATATTACACTTAACAAATAAACTCACTATGAATGGAAGGTAATAAATGGGACATGCGGGCATGTAGAGTAAATGTAAATGGAATCTAGGTCGTACACATGTCACTAATGAAGAAAGTTATATATAAAGTAAAAACTTGTAATCTCAATGAAAGGATATCATCATTAAAAGAAGAGAAATGCATATTAACAGATTATCGGAAATTATTTAAACTTTTGAATTACATTCACCCTACGATCACATAGGACTGTAATAGGGTTGTAATGTAGGTTTGGACTTAAGGTTATGAAAGGAAGGGACTATATATGGATTCAAAGTTGTTTTGGGATGAAAAACTTGAGATAATGGAAAATTATGGGCAATTTCAAAGTTGGACAATGATTTTCATGACAAGCATTAAATAAGAAATTGGAGAGTGACAAAGATTATTGAGCACTATGTACATAAATGTAAATACTATATGTTTCTCTTTTTTTCTTCTTTTTCTCATCCTTTTCTTTTGTTTTTCTTTTATTTTCATTTCTTTCTCTTTTGTTTTTCTTGTCTATCACTCTCACATGCTTAATTGCAAACACATAACAAGAACATCATTCAATCCAAAGTATCATTCCAAACAAAGGTATGGAAGGTAATATATATGGTTTATAACTCCAATTTGGGGTTGGTTATGAGATTTGGGGTTATGAAATGAAAGGCTATATTAAGGATCAAAGGGGTTGACGAGGGAAAACACTTAAGGTGAGGTCAAGATCAATATGGGTGATATACAAAGAGGGCCTGTGATCTTTTCCTAAAGTTCACGCAATTGTTGAGTCAAAGCAACTTTGAAAATAGTGATCAAGTGAGTCTTTTTTCATATATAAACTCAATTAATGAACGATCAATGAAAGAATAGTGAGATTACCAATGAATTTAACATTTTTAATGAGCAAAGGGTAATGTATAAACACTCACAAACGAAGAAAAATACAAAGCTCGCTTGGTATAAGTATATACAATGCAATAAAAGATTGTCGAGTTATAAACGCCTTAAACCAAATCATTCAAATAAGAAGAATGCCTGTGCTCATGGGTTTAAAGTTTAATTCAAGGAGTTTTTCATAATATCAATAATTTGAGAACTCAAGTCTAATAGCTTCTAAAATTAAGAACATGCATCATTGAGTTATCTATTAGATTGAGCATTTATTGAAATTTATCATAAAAAAAATGCAAATATGCCCAACAAAGGAGAAAAAAGAAAGAAAGTATTTTTAATTTTTTTTAATTTTACAACAAAAGCATGCTTGGGAAGAACATATAATCAAATCATGGACTAAGAAAAATAGTGGATAGAATATCCCAATCCTCATAACTTAAAACCTTACATTGTCCTCAATGTAAATTAAGAACCAAGTTAAAGAGAGGAAAAAAGTGCTATTACCCAAAATGGAGCAATCTTTGAAAAGTACAAGCCCAATGATTCTACAAAACATGTTAGCACCAAGCATACAAAAAAAATAACTAAAACTTTAAGTAATTACACTAAACAATAAGTAAAAATAAAAACAACTTAATATATACAATCTACAATTTTAACTTATAACTAACTGTACACTAGAAGTTGAAATTATTAAAGGTCCACCCAAAATAAAATTTGACTTTTAGGGAAAATTGAGGTAACCTCATTTTAATGCATACCTTTAAAAAAAATAGGATTATGTTTAAACAACAGAAGGTATGTGTAAGGCGAAAGAAATGAACCATCAACAATTAAAATTCGGGGGGGGGGGGGGGGGGGATGATGGAGGATTTGGATTGAACGAGTAATAAATACACATGGGATAAAAAACTAAATTTACCCCAAGATTTTTCAATTGGAATGGGAGGTGGCGTACATAGAGGAAAAATTGCCTTCATGGAAAGCAACTCGAGCAAGTAATCTTTATCGGTGAAAGGGTTTAATGTTTTAAAGTTTTGAAACTATTCATATGATACTTGTAACGATTTAACAACATAGAATAAATATGGGGAGGAAATAAATTTAAACTCAAGAGATGACTCATCATCACTAGAATATTGAATTTTGAAATAAATATGATCATTTTGAATGAAACTTTCGTCTTTGTTTACCAAAGAAGAAATCATTTCATGACATATGGATACTACATCCATTTCTTCCTCAGTTTCATTGTCTATTATCCCTTGGGCCAAGTGAATAATGGTTTTTTCCAAAGTAGACAAAAACTCCTCATTTGGTTCAAAACATTCTTCAACATTAAAAGTCTTGAAAGAAAAATTATCATTGAATTCAAATAATGCCTTCAACTCTTGCTCCTAACAATGATTTTCTTCTCGATAGAAGTTTTTAAGTTTGCCATTTTCAAGCATGCCCAAACCCTCACGCAATGTCATATGTGGAGGTGCAGATTCTTGAAAATGAGAAGTTTGAAAATATCCTCGGAACTACTATCAAAATCATTATCATAAGAATTTTGAAATTTATTTCAATTAGTTTCAATATTCGTATTATAAGGATTTGGTGGCCCACATTCATAAAGATCATTCTCTAATTTCCCATAATCCAACACTTGACTTTGGTAATACTCAATTAAAGACATATTAGTTATTCAAGATTTTGAATTTGCGAGTATTCACCAAACATCATAGGTCTGGGGGTATTTTGAGAATTATCAATACGATTATCGAAAACAAAGAAATAAGACAGGTTTACCCCAAAAGGCTCAAAATGACAAAATTCACAAAATTATGTGTGTTCGATAGATTCAAGCATAACTTGGCGCTCAAAAGTAGAAGTCATACAAAATTAGTAAACATTGAATACAAATAGAAAGAAAAATATTCCAAAATAGTAAAATAGTTAATTTCTAAAACAAACACTCCCCGACAACGACGCCATTTTGATAGCAGGGGAAAATCGTGGCATTGTGTGAAATGCATGTGGATGTTTTTGGCTCTCACAACTAATAAAAAAAATTTAGACCATTACTACACTCTTTAAGGGAGTACATTGGCCAGTTCGAGAATTGAATCCACGTGGATTGTTTCTAGAAGTTAATTGATTTATTATTTCAAGAATAAAAGTGTAAAAGATGATAAATAAAATAAAAGATAAATCTAGGCATGTCTTTAACTAAGATTAACAAAATGAACAAAAACTATAGATTGAGACTAATATTCCCGACCTCAGAATTAATTAGTATAAATGGTCACATGGTAAAACAAGTTCATCAAGATTAAATCTCATTTTCTCAATTAATTAAATTTAGAGTTATAACCCCCTAAATTGTCGTAAAAGCTTAATTGATTTTGGCATCAATAAATATCCCTGAGGTTACACACGCAAGGTCATATATACAATGCATACATGATATACACCGTTAAATGTCCTAGGCATAAAATTCAACTGCGCACTCAGAATTGTCATTCGAAATACTTTCTATCATTTTCAAATTTCAACCTCAAAATACGACACATTAATTCGGATAATTAAACTTAAAGTCGCCAATTATAAATAATTCTTCCCACTCAAATAAATTCTCCAAATCATAAATTTAAGTTTCTCCAATTTAAATATTTTTATAAGTCCACAAAAATAATTAAATATTAAATCCTCAAAATTACGGGGTGTTACATACTCCCCCCCTTACAAAGGAATTTCGTCCTCGAAATTAAGATGAGCGTAATGTTCCAAGCTTGGCATATCACTCTCTAGTCATGTGCCTCTAAGCCCGCTATATCTATCTCTCCCTCTTCTAACTATAAGTATGCATTTCAATTAACCAAGGCGGCCATTCACCCTGTACCCATGTTTATCGGCACAAAATTTGCCTTAGTTAACCCGAGTGCCCATACACCATATCCCCATGCTTTACCGCACAAAAAATTTACCCGACTATGCTAGTCGCAACCCGTAATATGACTTCCAACCTGTAGTCATATCCCCCCCATATATATATATATATATATATATATATATATATATATATATATATATATATATATATATATACTAGCCGGGGTACCCAATCCATGTACTAACGACCAAACATCTCCCCACTTCTAACGTTGCGCTAAGTTTCGTGCGTGTCCAAACAAGGAACCCCCAAAATACTTCTCTCTTAACACAAAAGTATATATGCCTACCCTTAGGCTACCAAAGACAACATAAAATACCGTGTCCTTACTATCACTAGTTCTTGGGCTAAATCAACCCCGAGCTATTGTAACAACCCGCCCTTTTGGAGACCATTAAATTCCATAATTGGATATAAATTAGAATTTGGGGAATTTTCCTAAATAGTAATTTTTGGGATTTTCGAGGATTGAATGATTTTCGATGGGTGCTGTAATTATTTTTGGGACTATATAGGTCGAAATATTTTAATTATATATCGTCATTGAGTAAAGCGACATGAGGTAAGATTTTTAATTGGAAAACTCGCATTTATTTATTTTGGGTTGGAATAGTGATTTGCGGTCAAGTACCTCGGATGGGAATTTTGACTTCGCCGTGAGTCTTGGAATGTCCGAGATAGTCGGAAAAGAGTGTCCGATTGTCGAAAATGAGTTTCGGATAATTTTAGAGGTAAAAGTAACTCGTAATTGGGTAAACGAGTCGTTTTTGGGTTTTAAGGGTTAAAATCCTTTTCTTCCTATATAAAGAGGGAGAGAGGGAAAGAAAAGAGAAAGAAATAAAGAAAAGAGAGAGAAGAGAGAGAGGAAGGAGAAAGAGGAGGAGAAATGGAGATTCAGGCCAAACTTCGCCGGATTCGACTCGAGGTCGTCGAATTTTATCCACGAGGCAAGTGTTTACTTGCTTTATTTATCCTTTTGCATAAATATCTCATACCTTAGTTTGGTATAAACAAACCCTAATGGTTTTGGGGTGGGTTATCGTGGATAAAACGGGTTTTTGGGAGTTAAAACAATTAAACCCCAAATAATATTTCAATTTGTGGAACTTAGGTTTTAATCTAAATTAATTGATGGTTTTGGGTTCTAGGATGTTTAGAACCCTTAATATATGTGTATTTGTAGTTGGTTGAGATTGTAGAACGTTTGGTGAGGCGAAAAAAGCTTGGGAGAAGCTTTAATGGCCGAAATCGTCTCGGAGAAGATGATGAATAGTAACCCATCACTTTAGGGGGCCTTTTTGGCCAGGAAAAGAATTGATTTAGCTTTCGGCCAAAACACGAAAGTTGTAGATATTTTCGATACGGTTGCGTGGAAGCTAACCGCGTATTTTTCTGATTTTTCTACGATTTGATATGATTTTTACAAGATGGCAGCTCCGGGTTGAAATCATCAACTCGGAAATCAAATCGGGAATTGGAAAAATTACGGCTAGGATTAGTTGCATAGATGTTTGGGATAATTTTTGGGGTATTTTAGAAACCCCGAAAATGAATTTGGGTTGTTGGATAAAAGTATTTGAGGAAAAATAATTTGGGAGACCTAGTGTGACCGGTCGACCGCGCCCCTAAGGCCGGTCGACCGCGTCAAGGAGAAAGGGCCTACTACTTTGTTTCGTAGGCCTATTTACAATCCGCGGTCAATCGGGGGTATAGTACCGATCGACCGGTGCCCTGTTTATAGCGCAAGATTTTGGAGATGTGGATTATTTCCCCTTTTTGAGTTTAATGTTTAAGGGCCTTCCAAATTAGAGATTATGGAGGGTTATGTCATAGAGGACTTGAGGAATTGGGAGTATATATATGTGTATATTCACTTAGAGTGAATTAGCATAATTGGAGATATGCAAATGAATCCATAGATGGGATTTTGGTATATATTACTTGTTAAAGTAAGAAAATATTTTGGGTTTAGTATCATGCACATATGATTGCATGATTATGATTCTTTGAGAGAATCTTAGGGATTATTGGTCATCGATAGATGGTTTGGAAAATAGAGCAATTTTTATATATTCAGGTAGGAATATATGGTATATATATATATAGATGAATATGTATATATATGATTATGTATATAGATGAATATACATAATGTATATATATGATTATGTATATATATGATATGATCTAAATGATTTTGAAAATATATAGATGAATATTTTCAAAATGGGAAAAAGATAAGTGATTTTCATAATTGATAAATTATGGTTACACACCTCCCTAAATCGCTATCAGAAGGGAAGTTGCGCACGTTGTGGTGAATCCTTCCTGGCTATTGAGCAAGTTGGATATAGTCCCTAGGCCATATGGGCGGTTATTTGTTTTTCTGCACTGGTTAGGGGATTCTGGGTGTGGTCCTGACTTTCCCGCAGGCAATATGGCCGCTTCCCGTAGTTGGTAGGTTCCCAGGTTGTCTTGTATAGATAGGCC
The DNA here is from genome assembly GCA_949130495.1 of Sambucus nigra. Lineage (NCBI taxonomy): Eukaryota > Viridiplantae > Streptophyta > Magnoliopsida > Dipsacales > Adoxaceae > Sambucus > Sambucus nigra. Next base: position 183,215,424 of record OX422211.1, on the reverse strand, counting down.
CTGGAAGATGATAGCCATTTAGGGGCGCGTCCAGTGGGGAAAACTGGAGGGGCGGTCTTAGATTTATTAAAGCAATTCATGATAATGGATTGGCTTTAATTTACATTTCGTGAGTATAAAAAGGGAAATGGGATAAAGGTTTGGCTTCGCTAACACTCCCGGATGGAAGAAGGGATGTGGAAGCATGATTTGATCAAAGCATTTTCATGATAATGGAAATGGCTTTGGGTACATTTACTGAGTATAAAAAGGGAGATGGGATGACATATAATGGAAAAGTATTTTTATGATAATAAAATTGGCTTTTAAAAGGTATATGATTTGTTAAAGCTATTCATGATAATGAATTGGCTTTTATATTTACATTTCCTGAGTATAAAAAGGGAAATGGGAAATTTTGAGAAAAATAAAGGTATTGATAAATACTTGATATATGAATCCTCGGTCCGGGAGATAGATCCGGATGGTTATGGTAAAATTATGATTATATATATGGATGAATCGAGTACCGAGGGTCTAATGGATCCCGACGATCGACCTTGCCGCATAGTAGTGTATAGGGGGGCGTTCCTTGTTTGTATTTCTCTTTGCGAGACACCCCACGCACGAATATGGCAATGTGTTGAGACTGGGGAAAAGTTTAATCCTTAGTTCTCTAATATTATAAATGCTTAGGATATATATATATATATATATATATATATCTTTCTATACTGAGGGACTGGCGGATCTCGACTATCGACCGTGCCGCGTAGTAGTGTATCCGGGGGTTACTTATTTCGATTTCGCTTTGCGAGACACCCCACGCATGAACATGGCATAGCGTTGAGACTGGGGTGAAGTTTAGCCCTCGTACATTACTTGGACTATCTAGGGTTGATAGTGGTTGGGTGATAGACTAGTCTAGCAGGGTAGCTTGACTAGGATGTTTAGAGGGATGCGCTAGGAGTGCACTATTAGCGGAGAGGTGAGGGGTATCTCATGGGAGTGCGATACCAAACTTAAATATGAGATAAAACCTTTTTCAAAATAATAAGGCATTTATGCACTTGCAAAATATTTTCAAAACTCGGGCTCTGCCCCGTTTATCTACTTTTCCTTTCTTGCTATATTATATATATACATATATATATATATATATATATATATATATATATATATATATATATAGGTGTCCAGACACAGGGACGCCTGGATGGCACTTCTTTCGAGTCAGACGTCAGCTGCAGCAGCTGTGGATGCGTGCAGGTTTTTGATTGCCGCTTCCATCGTTGTACTCTAGATAGGAGGTACTGTATAAACATTCGAGCCAATGGATCAATTGCATTTATTTATTCTTTCAGTACATCATTCGATATGGTTGTATAATTTGAACCGAGTGTTCGGTTATTTTAATTTATTTCAGTTTCATTTACGCATTAACTTGTGGATGTTTTATTTTAATCGTAAAAAGAGTAGTTAAGTAAATGTTTTTAACGCTCTCCTAATAGGATATTAGTAATTAAATGGATTTTCGACAGTGATGCTAAGGATGATCCATATGTGACTCCAGTTATAATTTGATATAGGAGTGATCGCCCGGTATCCCATTAGGCGGGTTATTATAGATGGTATCAGAGCATCAGGTTCTAGTGTCCTTAGGAATCTGTGCGGACGTACTACGCTTTCAGCGTTGCTCTCATTTGTTATAGAGCCTCGGGACTAGGATTGTTGATTTCTACTGTGAGATTTCGTTCTCCTGCTGTTTTATATGAGATTTTAAAAATCTTTTGCGCGCTCGTTTGAGAATCGTGTGCGGAACTTGAATGGTAGCAGGAGGTGTGGCTTAGCTGGAGCAGCTGGTAGAAGGTTGGGATGAGGACCTTAGTAGAGGTCACTCTCCTTATGGTAATTTCTAAGGATTTTGGCGGCGACTACTAAATAATGGTAGTTAGGATTACCGCAGTACCGCTGAAGTAGAGAGTGGTACTAAAGTCGAATTCCTCATTGAAATTGAGGGTTCGAAAGGGACCTTATAGATAGTTTTAATCGTGAGTCCCCATAATTTAGCCGGAATGAGAAGGATGTTGTTATGAGTTTTACCTCAATCGAGGAGTTATATTTGGAGTGACTAGATAAAATCGCGATATTAGTTATCCCTAGAATCGTGTGGGTAATTTAAGTTATGGCGGTATCGATAACAATATATCATGTATGCCTATGTGTTGTCCGCAGTAGCGGAGTTTTATTTTTCTTCATTCTCCATAGAGGCGGGTGCTGATATATGGTATATATATACATATCTGGTTAGTGATGCTCGTTTTATATGTCTATACGAGCATGGTGGTATGATGAGTATAATACATTATGGTGTATTTTCGGAGCGATAGCAGGCTAAGAATGGCAAGTCTATCGTGTCCATGGTTCCTCGAGGGAACAGGTTATTGTTGCGGTGTCTCACCTAGATATAGGTTGAGTTCACCTTATTTGTTATGGGTTAATGGAACTTCGATGATAAGAGGTTTTCTTATCGTGATTTGGATATATGGCGACCTTATATATATGATTTAAGGCCGCAGGATTTGTGTTGAGCTGTAAGATAAAGCTCATTATTGTTTGCGCAAGGACTTAAAATATAGTGCGAGCGTGGGGTGGTGTGACTCTTAGTTAGAGATAGGAGTTCAGACCACCTTTTTATTGGATTAGGGGATAGGGATATCCCAGTTGCATGTTGAAATAACGGAACTCCATAACCAACGAAGTCAAGGGTTAATGTGTGGAGGGGTTCCTTGTTTGGATTTCGCTTTGCGAGACACTCCACACATGATTCTTAATAGTGTCGGGCGTGGAGAGCTGTTATAGGATGCAAGGATTTGGGTTAGTCTTATAGTGTGGATGAACCACTATAGACTATGAGCCCTGTGATGATGGTATGTTTATGGAGATATGGTGCTATGGAAAAGCACTAATGTGGTCCCCTCACCACAAGTGGGTGGGTGAGGTTGGACTTAGAGAAATTGGTTTGAGGATAATAACCAACCTTAATGAAAAGGCAAATTTTGAGAAGATACATTTTGGGTATTATGTTCGTGACACTTTCTACAGAAGTGGGCACTTCGATTGATTAGGTTTCCTTCCGTATGGGTGGAAGGATAAGATACTAGAAATGCGTTCGTAGGTTAGCATAGGCAGGATTTAGGACATCCCGCTGGTGTGCCTTGGGTCGTTACATCTCGATGACCGACGACGCGAGGGAGTAGTGTAACGGGAGGGTTCCTTGTTTGGATTTCGCCTTGGCGAGAGGTATCACGCATGAAACCGAGAAAATGTCGGGATTAAAGAGAGGCCTTGGGCACTATGGACTTATTTAGGATACTCGTTTCGCTTAAGTAGGGTAACGCTTAGACCATAGCATTACTAGGATGTAGGTTCGCTTGAGTTAATGGCGCCGAGGTTAGGAGGATTGAATTTTCGAGGGTCGGGAGGACCCATAGATGAGTATTACACCGAGGAAAGGAGATCCTTTTTGGGAGAGAGTGTTACGTGTCAGACGTTCACTACGGATGTGCAGATATGCACAAGTTAGAAAGGTGTATGGGCACCTTGGTATGTTGGTTTATATACCGCCTGAAATAGAATGGGCATAGTATATAAGGTCGAAATTCATGCTGATAGGCATTATAGATGATGGGTATTATGTGACGTATAAAAGTCACTTTGCGATCGTGAAAGTCGTGTAGCATATGGTTGGGAACCGTTGGGTTAGTATCGTTTCCCTTGAGGTATTAGGATTTGGAGTGATCCTAAGATTGGTGGTGTAGGTCGCATCTGAATTTCGAGGACGAAATTCCATTGTAAGGGGGGGAGTATGTAACAACCCACCCTTTTGGAGACCATTAAATTCCATAATTGGATATAAATTGGAATTTGGGGAATTTTCCTAAATAGTAATTTTTGGGATTTTCGAGGATTGAATGATTTTCGATCGGTGCTGTAATTATTTTTGGGACTATATAGGTCGAAATATTTTAATTATATGTCGTCATTGAGTAAAGCGACACGAGGTAAGATTTTTAATTGGAAAACTCGCATTTATTTATTTTGGGTTGGAATAGTGATTTGTGGTCAAGTACCTCGGATGGGAATTTCCACTTCGCCGTGAGTCTCAGAATGTCCGAGATAGTTGGAAAAGAGTGTCCGATTGTCGAAAATGAGTTTCGGATAATTTTAGAGGTAAAAGTAACTCGTAATTGGGTAAACGAGTCGTTTTTGGGTTTTAAGGGTTAAAACCCTTTTCTTCCTATATAAAGAGGGAGAGAGGGAAAGAAAAGAGAAAGAAAGAAAGAGAAGAGAGAGTGAAGGGAGAAAGAGGAGGAGAAATGGAGATTCGGGCTAAACTCCGCCGGATTCGACTCGAGGTCGTCGGATTTTATCCACGAGGCAAGTGTTTACATGCTTTATTTATCTTTTTGCATAAATATCTCATACCGTAGTTTGGTATAAACAAACCCTAATGGTTTTGGGGTGGGTTATCGTGGATAAAACGGGTTTTTGGGAGTTAAAACAATTAAACCCCAAATAATATTTCAATTTGTGGAACTTAGGTTTTAATCTACATTAATTGGTGGTTTTGGGTTCTAGGATGTTTAGAACCCTTAATATATGTGTATTTGTAGTTGGTTGAGGTTGTAGGACGTTGGGTGAGGCGACAAAAGCTTGGGAGAAGCTTTAATGGCCGAAATCGTCTCGGAGAAGATGATGAATAGTACCCCGTCACTTTAGGGGGGCTTTTTGGCCAGGAAAAGAATTGATTTAGCTTTTGACCAAAACACAAAGTTGTAGATCTTTTTGATACGGTCGTGTGGGAGCTGACCACGTATTTTTCTGATTTTTCTACGATTTGATATGATTTTTACAAGATGGTAGCTCCGGGTTGAAATCATCAACTCGGAAATCAAATCGGGAATTGGAAAAATTACGGCTAGGATTAATTGCGTAGATGTTTGGGATAATTTTTGGGGTAGTTTAGAAACCCCTAAAATGAATTTGGGTTGTTGCATAAAAGGATTTGAGGAAAAATAATTTGGGAGACCTGGTGTGACCGATCGACCGTGCCCCTAAGGCCGGTCGACCGCGTCAAGGAGAAAGGGCCTACTGCTTTGTTTCGTAGGCTTATTTACAACCTGCGGTCAAACGGGGGTGTAGTACCGGACGATCGGTGCCCTATTTTCAGCCCAAGATTTTGGAGATTAGGATTATTTCTCCTTTTTGAGTTTAATGTTTAAGGGCCTTCCAAATTAGAGATTATGGAGGGTTATGTCATAGAGGACTTGAGGAATTGGGAGTATATATATGTGTATATTCACTTAGAGTGAATTAGCATAATTGGAGATATCCAAATGAATCCATAGATGGGATTTTGGTATATATTACTTGTTAAAGTAAGAAAATATTTTTGGTTTAGTATCATGCACATATGATTGCATGATTATGATTCTTTGAGAGAATCTTTGGGATTATTGGTCATCGATAGATGGTTTGGCAAATATAGCCATTTTTATATATTCAGGTAGGAATATATGGTATATATATATATATATACTATGTGATTATGTATATATATGATATGATCTAAATGATTTTGAAAATATATAGATGAATATTTTCAAAATGGGAAAAAGATAAATGATTTTCTTAATTGATAAATTATGGTTACACACCTCCCTAAATCGCTATCATAAGGGAAGTTGCGCGCGTTGTGGTGAAGCCTTCCTGGCTATTGAGCAGGTTGGATATAGTCCCTAGGCCATATGGGCGGTTATTTGTTTTTCTGCGCTGGTTAGGGGATTCTGGGTGTGGTCCTGACTTTTCCGCAGGCAATATGGCCGCTTCCCATCATTGGTAGGTTCCCAGGTTGTCTTGTATAGATAGGCCCCTGAAGATGATAGCCATTTAGGGGCGCGTCCAGTGGGAAAACCCGGAGGGGAGGTCTTAGATTTATTAAAGCAATTCATGATAATGGATTGGCTTTAATTTACATTTCTTGAGTATAAAAAGAGAAATGGGATAAAGGTATGGCTGCGGTAACACTCCCTGGTGGAAGAAGGTATGTGGAAGCATGATTTGATCAAAGCATTTTCATGATAATGGAAATGGCTTTGGGTACATTTCCTGAGTATAAAAAGGGAAATGGGATGACATATAAAGGAAAAGCATTTTTATGATAATAAAATTGTCTTTTAAAAGGTATATGATTTGTTAAAGCAATTCATGATAATGAATTGGCTTTTATATTTACATTTCCTGAGTATAAAAAGGGAAATAGGAAATTTTGAGAAAAATAAAGGTATTGATAAATACTTGATATATGAATCCTCAGTCCGGGACATAGATCCGGATGGTTATGGTAAAATTATGATTATATATATATATATGGATGAATCGAGTACCGAGGGTCTAATGGATCCCGACGATCGACCTTTCCGCATAGCAGTGTATCGGGGGGTTCCTTGTTTGGATTTTGCTTTGCGAGACACCCCACGCACGAATATGGCAATGTGTTGAGACTGGGGAAAAGTTTAATCCTTAGTTCTCTAATATTATAAATGCTTAGGATATATATATATATATATATATATATATATATATAATATCTTTCTGTACTGAGGGACTGGCGGATCTCAACTATCGACCGTGCCGCGTAGTAGTGTATCGGGGGGGTTCCTTGTTTGGATTTCGCTTTGCGAGACACCCCACGCACGAACATGGCATAGCGTTGAGACTTGGGTGAAGTTTAGCCCTCGTACATTACTTGGACTATCTAGGGTTGATAGTGGTTGGGTGATAGACTAGTCTAGCAGGGTAGCTTGACTAGGATGTTTAGAGGGATGCGCTAGGAGTGCACTATTAGCGGAGAGGTGAGGGGTATCTCATGGGAGTGCGATACCAAACATAAATATGAGATAAAACCTTTTTCAAAATAATAAGGCATTTATGCACTTGCAAAATATTTTCAAAACTCGGGCTCTGACCCGTTTATCTACTTTTCCTTTCTTGCTATATTATATATATATATAGGTGTCCAGACACATGGACGACTGGATGGCACTTCTTTCGAGTCAGACGTCAGCTGCAGCAGCTGTGGATGCGTGCAGGTTTTTGATAGCCGCTTCCATCGTTGTACTCTAGATAGGAGGTATTGTATAAACATTCGAGCCAATGGCTCAATTGCATTTATTTATTCTTTCAGTACAGCATTTGATATGGTTGTATAATTTGAACCGAGTGTTCGGTTATTTTAATTTATTTCAGTTTCATTTACGCATTAACTTATGGATGTTTTATTTTAATCGTAAAAAGAGTAGTTAAGTAAATGTTTTTAACACTCGCCTAATAGGATATTAGTAATTTAATGGATTTTCGACAGTGATGCTAAGGATGATCCATACGTGACTCCGGTTTTAATTTGATATAGGAGTGATCGCCCGGTATCCCATTAGGCGGGTTGTTATAGCTATCACTCCCTGCTCGTAAATAAATTTAATCACACTGATTCTCTTCAGTAAACATCCCTACCTGCCGGGATGAAATGTGAGACACAAGACCTCACTATGTGCATATCGCACCATGCAATACAACATATATACACACATATAGATATATAGGCTAAATTCCCTCTCAGGTGATACCTAGTACCAATCATACCCGGTGTCGCGAACAGCAAAACTTAACCCCACTATCCACAATTGTTCAAATACATCGCTATCCAGTCAATATTTGGGAAGAATAATCGACCTTACTCCCATAATTCTAAAAATTAGTAACCCCTCGCATAATTCAAACCTTCACTCAGTGTATATCTCCACTCTCCCGTGAAGAACACCAAAGAACTCCGCTACCCCACGAAAAGTTTATCCACATACTATGGCTGCTACAACCCACGCACCCACTTAATTCGACTCACCCGCAAACTCTAGTGAAAAATAAGTCTTATATTCTTACATCCTACTTATCACTCAAAAATATACCCCATGCCCATAGGGTAAAAATAATTACCTCCATACTCCAGCCGCAACGGCTAATCCTCGAGTTTTAGAGCATCTTCTCCCTGCCCGAATGCACCCATGACTTGCTGTAGTGGCTATACATCCAGGACCTCGTCCTGTAGTTGACTCATGCCTCGCTAAGGACAATCTCTCTTCATGTGCACCTCTTCCCCACAAACGAAACACCTCCGATGAAGACCACCCTACTAATCCCTTCCTTGCTGGCCATCATGTCGATACCCTCCAGCTCTAAATTGTTTGGCATGATTTCCCTGCCGAAAATCCCACCCCTGATCTCCCTATGTCTGCTTCTGGGATACCCCACTAGTACTGTTCCCTCCTGCTTTATCCGACTAGCTGGTTTCCACTCCCTTCTTGCTTCCTACTCACGTGGAAGCGATATTTCTGGCAGTGTAGGAGTGTTGCATTAATGACATCAGTATAAGCTACTAATGCGAGATTACCAATTAATTGTTGTCTGATTCTCCAGACTAACCCATCCATAAACCTTGATTTCTTTCTCTCTTCATCGCTTACCTCATCCGGTACAAAATTTGCCAATCGAGTAAATTCTTCCTCGTATTCGGACACTGAATGGTCCCCCTGAGTCACCTCTCTAAATTTTCTCCTCCTTTCGGTCTCAACCGCTGGAGGTAAATACTTGCGATCGAACCGCACCCAAAACTCTGTAATAGCTCATGTATCCCTTTCCTCAACTGTGGTGATCGACTCCCACCACTATAGCGCTGCTCCCACTGAGCTAAAAGTGGCTAGCATTTGCTTTTGCACCTCATTGAAATCTACCATGCGTAGGTGATACTGGATATCTCTCTTCCACTGACACGCTATCACTACATCTGAACCTCCTCGAAACTCTGATGGATGCCCTTTTTGAAAAAAAACTCTCGTATTTGATGCCACCCCGACGGCCTCGGGTGGGCCTGAACATCTGGTGCCACTAGCACTTGTGGCTAATCTCGTGGCAAGTACCTTGCCAATGGGATCATCGTCTCTTCAACTGCCTGCACCAACAATTCAGTTACTTGCGCTGCCAAACTCATCTTTCGCAGTTACTGCGGTAACTCTTGCTCCTGATGAGCCTCCCTAGCCTCAACTCCCCCTGCTGCCCTAGCTGCTCCCTCTCCTGGGCGGCATCTGGAATGAGAATCGAATCGTATGAGTTCACTCTCAAATATAAATTTGGAAGAAGAACGTATATGCGCATACGTATGAGAATACAACAATCCTATAATAGGGCTCTATATCAAAGATTGCTAAGCCGAAACGTGAAGAGCCGCATAGATCCTAAGGACACTAGCACCTGATGCTCTGATACCATCTGTGACAACCCGCCTAATAAAATACTAGGTGATCAGTCCTATACCAAATTAAAACAGGAATACTAGTTGGTGCATCCCTAGCATCACTGTTAAAAATATTTTTAAACTTACTAACCACCTAGTATTCCAATAGCTGGTGCCAAATTTTATCTTTTTAATTAAACAAACCAATACATGTGGAATTAAATATAAACCGTTCACACAACTGGCTTAAATCAACTGAACAAAAATAAAGTGACATGCCGAATAAACCATCGGCCACTAAAGTAAATAGCCCAATAAAAACATCCAACACCTGAATAACATAAATCTGAAAACTGTACTGAGAAGTCTGTGCGACAAGCCCTAAATAAAACTAAAATTGATAAATGATTCCTACTCTAGGAATAAATGAGCGATGCGTCTAATCCAAACTCCTGCTAGAATCCATATATGATGCAGCTCCGTGTCCCTGGAATAGAATATTAATCCTGGCGTTCCTGTGGCTGGACACCTAAAAGGTTTTGAAAATAGTTTTATAGCAAGGGTTAGAACCCAAAATATTTTTGAAAATATTTAGCAAGTGAATTAACTGCAGTAATTTAAAATGCATGAATGTGCTTCTTATTGAAGTTAGTGTCCCACTCCCTTGTGGACATTCTCACCCCTCTGCTAATGTGCACACCTAACGGTAACCTTAACCCCATCTAGTTGTACTACCCCATCAAACTAGTCCTGGTATAACCTCCCCTTGCCGTACTACTCTAACCCGAGTATAATTATTCATAAATTTTAAGTTATCTCACTAATTAACTTAATTAATTCCTTCTTAATTAATAGCATATACCCGTGACACAAGTTATATAAAGTAAATACATCACACACTGTATTATTACCCACATATAATATTTACTACCATATTATACATATCTTTAATAAAACATCCACATATATATCATGCGTATATCCATCCTTCCGAGTATACCCTCACCAGATGATTGCATCTAAAGTGCCATCGCACTAGGTATGCTCACATAACCTAGTTACCCAAGTTGGATTTTCTCATCAACCTGGACAAAAACATAAACGAAGTGGAGGCAGTCATATTCCTTCCCTGAAAGTGACATAAGCCCCTCACCCATATATCGGACGCTATGACCTGGGGATATACTCACCCTACTCCTCAAGCTAGGGGATTCACCCACATCGCGCAACCTCCCTTGATAGCACTAGAGTATATAATTAAATAAATAATAGCACACATAATATATACACACACATATATATATATATATATATACACACACACACACACACATATATATATATATATATATATACTATCACTACACCCTATGTATATATAAAATAAACCTCGGCTTCACCGTATACTCACAACTCGTAACACTAGCCTGAAATTTCCTGAGTCTCTGGCCTGAATCAATGATTGAGTGCGAAAAGTAGCGCGTGTAAAGACACTAGTCATTGTTTTCGTTTCGCCAACTCAATACAAAAACCTAAGTTACTACTACACTTGCGAGGCAAGCACAGCGGTAAGTCGGGTATCGAGAATCCACTGGGACGAGTTGCTAGAATTTAAGCGATTTAATACTCCGAAATAAAAGTGTAAAAGATGATTACAAACTAAAAGAAAAGATTCATAAAGGGAAATGTTAATCTAGGCGAGTGTATTGAAACTAGATTATAAAAGCGAGTAAAACTATAGGTTGCGTCGAATATCCCTCACCCAAGTTAATTAGTATAAAATGGTTACATGGGTCGACGAGTTATTACGAGTGCGTCTCGTTTCGACAGTTAATTAAATCAAGGGTTGTTACGCCCTAAATCATCATAAAAGCCTAATAAGATTTTGGCATCAACAAATATCCCGGAAATTACGCGCGAAAGGTCGTAAGCACGGGACATACATGATATGCCCCGTCAAATCTCCTAGGCGTAATAACTAGGACAATGCACCCGAAATAGACCCGTAAACTCCATCACCAAAGCAAAGCAATGCATCAACCCGAGTGAGTTCAATTCAAACACAACCTAACTTAAGTTACCTAGAAAGCATCGTAAAAACGCGATAAATAAAAAGCGATAAATAAACGCGGTAAATCTATACTAGAAAGCGTGTAAATCAAAGCATGTAAATAAAGCAAGAAAACCTAAATTAGAAAGCTTGTAAATTAACTAGAAAGCAAGAAATGAAGAAATACAAACTATATTAATGGAGAGGATGATGAATAGTCAACATTCAAGCCCAAAAGTGTGTCAATCCAAGAAGAAATGAAGAAGAAATAAGCAAATCACCCAAACCCTAACTATTCTATCTTCTAAAACTCTCTAGAAACGTTCACCTCTGTTTATTACATCCACATTGGCTTATATACCAAGTGGGAATTAAATTAGAAAAGAAAAGAGAAAAGAAATGCAAAATATCTGTTGAAAAATAGGGGGTCGATCGATCTACCATTTGGTCTATCGATCGATCATATAAGACGGGGCAAAAATGGGAAGGGTGGATCGATCGATCAAGCAGGGGCAGACTGCATTTTTCCCTGTTTTGGCTTGCATTTATTCTCCGCTAAAATCGCCGTAACTTCTTCGTTATAAATCGGAATCGCGCACTATTTACGTCCATGCGAAGCTTGCGAGGAGGGCTACAACTTCCATGAAGATGTTGGACCAGGTGCCCAATCTATAAAATGACTAAAATGCCCTTGAACGTGCGGTTGCGTACTAAAATTGAGCGGAATGCATCCGAAAAGTAGTGCATGTAAAGACGCTAGTTGTTGTTTTCGTTTCGCCAACTCAATACAAAAATCTAAGTTACTACTACACTTGCGAGGCAAGCACAGCGGTAAGTCGGGTATCGAGAATCCACTGGGACGAGTTGCTAGAATTTAAGTGATTTAATACTCCGAAATAAAAGTGTAAAAGATGATTACAAACTAAAAGAAAAGATGCATAAAGGGAAATATTAATCTAGGCGAGTGTATTGAAACTAGATTATAAAAGCGAGTAAAACTATAGGTTGCGTCGAATATCCCTCACCCGAGTTAATTAATATAAAATGGTTACATGGGTCGATGAGTTATTACGAGTGCGTCTCATTTCGACAGTTAATTAAATCAAGGGTTGTTACGCCCTAAATCATCATAAAATCCTAATAAGATTTTGGCGTCAATAAATATCCCGGAAATTACGCGCGAAAAGGTCGTAAGCACGGGACATACATGATATGCCCGTCAAATCTCCTAGGCATAATAACTAGGACAACGCACCCGAAATAGACCCGTAAACTCCATCACCAAAGCAAAGCAACACGTCAACCCGAGTGAGTTCAATTCAAACACAACCTAACTTAAGTTACCTAGAAAGGATCGTAAAAACGCGGTAAATGGAAAGCGATAAATAAACGCGGTAAATCTATACTAGAAAGCGTGTAAATCAAAGCATGTAAATAAAGCATGTAAACTAGTTAGAAAGAATGGAAGCTAAATTACCAAGCAAGGAAAGATTAAGAACAAACTATATTAATGGAAATGGAAGTGAATATTTCAATCTTACAAAACCACATGGGTTGTCAATCCAAGAAGAAGAGAACATGAACTCCCCCAACCAAACCCTAACTAAAACTATCTATAGCAGATTATGAATGTGTATATGGTCTTATTACAACAAAAATTAGCTTATATAGTAAGTTGGAATAAAAGAAAAGAAGAAAGAAAAGTAAAGAAAAAATTTGCAGGGAAAAACATGGGATCGATCGATCGACCCCTGTGGTCGATCGACCGACTGTTAAAATCGTGGCCAGAATATGAATGCTCGATCGATCGACCCCCAGGCTCGATTGATCGATCAAGCAGGGCAGCCTAAAGAATCCCCTGTTTTGGCATGCAATTCCATCTCCGCTCAAATCTCCATAACTTTATCATACGGACTCAGAATCGTCCACCGTTCATGGCCACGCGAAGATAGCGAGGAGAGCTACAACTTCCGTGTAGATGTTGGGCCAGGTGCCCAAGCTGTAAAATGATCGTATGCCCTTGAATGTGCGATTGCGTACGGAAATTGAGCGGAATGCGTTCGAATCCCATACTTGGTACCTAAATACCTACAAAAGCCCAATTATACCTCATATAGAACGTTAATAATATAAATTGAGGTTGTCTTGTTAACGGGCTTAAATATAGAGATTAAGGCACTCGAGGAGGCTAGAATGCGTAGGTTCGACGGATGAAATACGCAATATTTGCGTATTATCAATCAACTAAATAAATTTTCTCACTTATTAAATGATCATTATCCCGAGTCTATGGTCCGACTCTAATTTAATTAATTCACACATTAATTAATATAATATTTGCCCCGAGTTTATGATCCGACTCTCATTTAATTAATTTACACATTAATTAATTAATAACAATCCGAGTCTGTGGTCCGACTCTCAGTTAATTAATTTACACATTAATTAATTTATACCAATCTGAGTCTGTGGTCCGACTCTCATTTAATTAACCTACACATGAATTAATTTATTACCTTCCCGAGCCTACAGTCCGACTCTAATCTAATTAATTACACATTAATTAATTAAATACTTTCCCGAGTGTACTGTCCGACTCTAATTTAATTAATTTCACATTAATTAATTTAAATACTTTCCCGAGTCTATAGTCCGACTCTAATTTAATTAATTTCACATTAATTAATTTAAATATTTTCCCGAGTCTACACTCCGACTCTAATTTAATTAATTTCACATTAATTAATTTAAATACTTTCCCGAGTCTACAGTCCGACTCTAACTTAATTAATTTCGTATTAATTAATTTAAATACTTTCCCGAGTCTACAGTCCGACTCTAATTTAATTAATTTCACATTAATTAATTTAATATGTTCTTGGGTCTACAGTCCGACTCCAATTTAATTAATAACACATTAATTAATTTAACACTTGGTGTCGCCCAACCATTATACCCGGACTCGCTCACTTGGCCTGTAACTTAATATTTTTCGAGTCTATATTTTTCCCTATAACTAATTTATTTCACCTCAATTCCTTTAATAATGTATCATCACCCAACTACAATACCCGAATATTATTCCTCAACCCAACCTCAATATTTATGAATTATTTCCCGAAATTCATTCATCTCATGACATACAATTTTTACCCTCTTAAACCCACTTATATCATCCTATAATTGTTAAGGAATATATGCCACAGATGAATTTATCACTAAATAGAAGTAAGGGATTAAATCTTAAATGAATTTCTCTTTATATCCACAACTGGCCGAACTGCCAAAGTTCATGTATCATCGATCGATCGATCAATCGTTCCAGACTTCGTCTTCTCCAGCCCTCTGTTCGGCCATTAACAAAAAACTAAGGTTTCTTTCCTCAAAATTCAACCTCAAACCAGCCTGTTAATCTTCTTATTACATCTGTCATGAACTATAAACATCATCTAAACCTTTTAACATCATTAACACTACAAATCTTTACCCACTCAAGAACACAAATCCCCATGGTATAATCCCAATTTCAGGTTCAAATCCCACCATTTTATGTTATGGGTTTCTCATTCAAATCAGATAATCATACTCAAAAATATATAACACAACTAATTCTTACTTCGAATCTCATTCAATGGTTCCATTAACAAAAACCCCATTTTGTACCTATTTATCCCCAAAAACGAATTTTAGTTTACACATCACTAAAATATGAATTGGATATCACCATATACACATTACAGCAAGTTAACCAGTTGCCTGAAATTTTTCGTAGGGTCAGATTCCGTTGGTGTAGAGAATGGTTGATGAAGAACACCCCAAATTAGTCCCTTAATTTGGCTCCAAAAGACCCCCAATTGACTTCTTGATTAGCTTCCTCTAATCCTCTCCCAAACCCAAGGTTTAGAATTTTCTATCTGCCGTTCCTAGTCCCTCAATTAGGTTAAAAATACTTAATCGCATTTTTGGCCACATGGTCCTAATTAAAATGGCC
Source organism: Sambucus nigra (assembly GCA_949130495.1). Taxonomy (NCBI): domain Eukaryota; kingdom Viridiplantae; phylum Streptophyta; class Magnoliopsida; order Dipsacales; family Adoxaceae; genus Sambucus; species Sambucus nigra. The sequence goes on along the minus strand of OX422211.1, from coordinate 183,200,055 downwards.
CAATCGGCTATGCCCAAAAATACCCCGAGACTCAATTACTACTCCCGGGCACTCTTTTCTGACTATCTCGACCCATCCGGACTCAACTGCGCACTCAGAATTGTCATCTGAAATACTTTTTATCATTTCCAAATTTCGACCTCAAAATGAGACACATTAATTCGGACAATTAAACTTAAAGTCGCCAATTATAAATAATTCTTCCCACTCAAATAAATTCTCCAAGTCATAAATTTAAGTTTCTCCAATTTAAATATTTTTATAAGTCCCCAAAAATAATTAAATATTAAATCCTCAAAATTACGGGGTGTTACAGATATGTGTGTTACTGAGTTGGATATGGATATGGTTACTGAGTTGATTATAGATATGATATGTGGTACTTACTAGGTTGAATATGGATTGGGTATAGATATGATATACTTACTGAGTTGAATATGGATATGATATGAGTGGTTACTGAGTTGAATATAGATATGGTATGTGTGGTTACTGAGTTGAATATGAATATGATATGTGTGGTTAGTGAATTGGATATGGATATTGTTACTGAGTTGATTATAGATATGATATGTTGTACCTACTGAGTTGAATATGGATATAATATGGGTGGTTATTGATTTTAATACATATATAATATGTGTGGTTACCGAGTTGAATATGGACATGATATGTCTAGTTACTGAGTTGGATATGGATATCATTACTGAGTTGATTATTGATACGATATGTTGTACTTACTGAGTTGAATATGGATATGATATGGGTGGTTATTGAGTTGAATATAGATATAATATGTGTGGTTACCGAGTAAAATATAAACATGATATGTGTGGTTACTGAATTGGATATGGATATAGTTACTGAGTTGATTATATATATGATATGTATATATTCCATAGTGATGTTATGGATTATTTATAGCCAAGAGTTGCTACGGCTTATCAACATCCAAGAGATGTTATGGCTTATTTATATCCAAGAGTTGTTATGGCTTATTTATAGCCAAGAGATGTTATGGCCTATCAATAGCCAAGATATGTTATGGCTTATTTATAGCCAAGAGATGTTTTGGCTTATTTATAGCCAAGAGATGTTATGGCTTTTTATCGCCAAGATTTGTTATGGATTATTAACAGCCAATAGATGTTATGGATTATTTATAGCCAAGAGATGTTATGGCTTATTTATAGCCAAGAGATGTTATGGCTTATCAAAAGCCAAGAGATGTTATGGCTTATTTATAGCCAAGAGATGTTATAGCTTATTTATAGCCAAGAGATGTTATGGATTTTTTATTGCCAGGAGATGTTATGGCTTTTTTATAGCCAAGAGATGTTATGGCTTATCAACATCCAAGAGATGTGATGGCTTATTTATAGACAAGAGATGTTATGGATTATCAACAGCCAGGAGATGTTAATATAATTAATATGTTCATATAGTAATTTTACTATATAGATATGTAGTACATTCACTGAGTTTTTTTTTTACTTATGGTTTTGGATGTTTACATTTTTAGGTTTGTATACTTCCAGCTAAGACACCCTATGATCGGTAATTTAGAGAGTTTCACTGTTAGAGAGAGGTGGGGTTTAAATATGGGAATTTTGTTATTATCACACTGATGATTTTACTCACTCATACATTGGATATTCTGAGATAGAGTGGTTTAATTTGATAACAGTACTAGTTAATCGTAGTAGGGTAGGTTTACTTAATTATGACTCTGAGATTAATTATGTTATGATACAGGAAAAAAATTACGTTCATTGTATACATCATACAAGAAAATCTCAAAATGAATTATTTTTTGATTTGTTCAAGATTACGATTTAATTATCATGAAATAAATTATTAGTACGGATATGGGTTTGGGGTGTGAGGGTTTAGGGTGCTTATATGCAGTTCGGAATGGACTCTTTAAAGAAATGGGCACAAAATACAAACCGTAAGTCTGAATCATACACGGACAGAACCATTAAAAAGATAATTCAAAGACCTAGAATAATTCATTGATCCACTCCCAGTTTTAAGAGTTTACCAATGTGAAACGGGACTCGAATGTACCCCATCAACTCTTGAAAGTGGGTTCTCGAAGTAAAAAGGTAAGTATGCACGAACTGTGAGGCCAATTTGAGCACAGTATGAACCCCTGGAAATGGAATTCAAAACCCTATAAGATTTTAATAAGCTTTGCCCAATTTGGAGGGTTGATCGAGCTTAAAAGGAACCCGAGAGCGCTTGGTGGACTCCAGATTAGGTCTTGGAGTAAAAAGATGAGTACGCACGAACCATGCCCCCGACAAGTGAACTTGGGTTTTATGACATTTTTTAGGGACACTTATAAAAACATCGGTATAGAGGGTATATACTGACCTTTTATTGAAAAGATTGGTTATTTTACTATGTTTGGATTAAACATCGAAAATTTATAATGTTTATTTAAAACATAGGACATTTTTCGTCATTTTTTAATAAAAACATCGGATATTTGGCATTTTCCCTCCCAAAATTTTTTGGTAACCTCCACATGCTACATTTCCTTCATGAAAATCAATAATCCCTACATATCTCCAATTCTCCACTTCCCCAATCTCTCATCCTAAAAATCAGCAATCCCTCCATATCTTTGTTCCCATTATGGGACATAAATATGTATAAATCAGCAATGCCTCCATATCTCCATTCCCCATTCATTCTTCATTTGTTCTCCGCTCCCCATTCTATCTAAAATCAAGAGCTTCAGTAATCAAAGATATGGAGTTATAGCAATCCCTGTTCAAATTCAACGATAACTCTAAACCTTAATCATTCATTCACCCATTTTGTGGAAATCTAACTACTATATTATCAAATAATTCGAAAGTTTATGTGATTTCATTCAGAGATAAGACTAAAATAAGAAATACATTAGACCCATCTCACTATTTTTCCATGCCAATCAAGTTGTCAAATAATTTGCAGAATAGAGAATGGGTGATTAAAAGGGTCTTTTGGTGTTGATGTTATACCCTGTGTAATTCAGGAATTTCAACCTTGATTGCAAAAGTGAAATCAAGAAATTTCATTTTCTGTCTTCTTCTCACAACTAGTTGTTGTTTCCTGAAATGTTGAATTTGATTCATTGATCTTAGTTTTTCCTTTTTAATTGATTTCTTTAGCTAATTATAGCTCCTGTATGATTATAGTTTTGTCTTCTTTTGATATGTATAGTTGTGTTAACCTGTGAACTTTGGTAAAAAAATCATTTGAAAAATAATATAAGAATATCACCAAATTTCCATTTCTGAGAATACTAATTTACGACCCAAATGTTAGGACTTTAGACACAAATTACCTTTCTCAAATAGGTAAATATAAAGTTCAAATCAATTTTTTGAAGTGAAATCCTTATTTTGTGCTTTCTACTTGGTAAATATAAATATTTTAACTATCATTTGTATAAATATGATTATGGTAAACATTTTTTTTGTTCTATACTCATCTAGGGCTCAAGAAACTTTAAGAAATCATAGACTAATTAAAGTGAAATCCTCCGTGCTTTCGATTTTTTCCTTGTTAAGTAAATAATTTTGCCATAATATTTCTAATTCATGCTCATGTTCTCTCTGACTCCCCGAATACTTTTTCCTTGTCCGGTGTGCTATTATTGATTTTTGCCTTAACTCAAGCTCCATTGAATTACACAAAATAGTGGTAATCTCGTATTTCTCCCTGTTTTCTTCATTATTCTCTAATTAACTTTCTCTTGTTTCTCAATTTTTAGTAATTGGTCATATGAGATTTTGTTTACATGCTTGATATAATGATTTATTCATTTCCTAATCTCACCCTGGGAGTGTGTATTTATTGTTGAATTGCTTAAAGACAATTTATTTCATATTTGTTGATGGATGTGGTATGCTGATGGGTGTGGTGGAATTATGTTTTTTGAGGAGATATAATGCCTGACTATGTGAAACACATCACATAATACCAACTTTCCATGATGAATAGATACAATAATAAAAATTTGATTATAGATATTAATTTTTTTCCCTGTATTTTATTTTTTATCTTTCCATTTTGTTTGTCAATGGCATTGTAATGATTTGAAGTCCCCAAAATGTCTAACTATTCAATTTCTCTCATCTTTTGCCTATATCTTTCTATAATAACAAATCTTAATGTAAAGATATGCAAGATATTACTAAAATGAATTTAATTTTGTTGATAAATATCTTCCAGTGTTACGACTTTTAGTATTATATCCTATTAGTAAGCTTATTCCTCACCCTTCTTGGTTATTCTTATCTTTAAGATCATCTCGAAAAAATTATTGCAACGAGATTTGTGTCTATTATAACGTTAGAAGAAAATAGAAGCATCAAACAATAGCACAATTACTACTAATTAAAAGTATAGGAAGTAGGATTAGATTATGTTCATATTTTACATTCCACTGTGACAGTTAATGACTAATATTAGGGTTATAGTAGAATATTTGTGTAAAGAAAAGTTTTTATTCAAACGAGAAACTGATATATACTAGTGATATGTTTTATCGTGTTTATGTGGTTCATGAGAATTAAATTCGTATTTCTTGTTTTGTAATCTCATAATTCCACCTTGAAATAGAGACATAATCAATTGATTTACACATGTATGCATTTGTTTCTCACTACAATGTGTGACCTAAATTTGTAGATGCATTCATTTGTAATTTTTTATACTTGGATTAGATTATACTATTGAGTTATATTTTTTATGGGGATGAAGTGAAGTTTAGGTATAGAATATTATTGTCGGAAGTCGCATCCAATTTTATAAATTTCATCTCAACAGTGGATTTTATATATTTATGTTTCGTTTGACAAGATGTTTAATCTTTTTTTTTTGCATTTTGTTATATAAAGGAAAAAAAATGAAAAGAATATCAATTCGGCCAACTTTTTTTTTCTCTCTATTTTTTATATATGACAATCTTAGAACATGATGTTGATGCTATTGTAAATCGAAACATTCCTACAAGGTGGTACGATACTTCTTTTTTATACTAAGACTTCAAGGGCTTTTTATATCACCAAAGACAGCATCACAGATGGGATGGCATGCTGAATTTCATGTTGTTGATGAAAATGTAAGGCATCCAGGTGATTTTCTTACTTGGAAAACATTTGATGATATTTGTCCAGATTATGCACTGGAACCGCGAAATGTTAGGCTTGGATTATCCAATGATGGGCTCAAACCATTCAGGAGCATGAGTTTATCCATAACGCGTGACATGTAATTGTAATAATATATAACTTCTCTCCATGGTTGTGTATGAAACAACCACATATGATATTACCAATAATTATTGATGGTTGTAACAACCCTCGCTTTTGAGATTCTATTTTATATTTAATCTGCTTATTATAGTGATTAATTAAAGATGTTGATTTGTGGAGTAGGTATTAATTTAAGAGAGGTGAGTTAATATCTACTATGATGTTGCATATTTACCGTATGTAGAGGTGAATTTTGCTATGTTATGTTTTATTATGTCCTAAGAATTTAAAATAACATTGGGCTTAAAATGGAACCGGAACCTAAACTGAATTATAAAATCTCCAAATGATAATTTGGAGGGTGCCATTAGTTCCGGGAGGTTTGAGATAGTCAAATTGTGTGCCATATTGTATTTCTAGTTTTTGGGCACTTTTGACTAGTTGTGGTTTACATGAGTAGATGCGTATTATTTTACCGCACATTAATCACTTAAGTTGGAATTTTAAGCATAAGCCACGATTTATGTCTTCAACTAAGTCCCTATTCCCCTAATTACATTAGTAAACCTAGAAAAAGAAAGAGAAGAAGAAATCTTGGGAGAAAGTGAGAGATTGAAGCTTGGGTGATTGTTCTTGCATTCAACTTCTTCAAAATATGAACATGCAAACTTGAGGCAAGTTTTCTACTTGCTATTTTATGATTTAAGTAGAGTAATTTTCATTGATAGTCATGGTTGTGTATGGTTTATGGAAGTTAGGGTTTTTGGTTTGATTTATGGGATTTAGATCTTTGGAAGTTATATTGATATGATTTGGAGGTACATTATGGTTGGATGATGTATTTATGATCAGTTGGTAGCATTAAAGGATAGGGATTTGAGTTGGTTGAAGTTGGGTAGAGTTTGGAGTCAAAGACTCCATAAACAAAAATTGGAAATTCTGCAGAACCGAATCGATTCGGCCTGGCCGAATCAATTCGGTGAGAGACAGTTTTCAAGCCTGGGTAGTCCGAATCGGTTTGGCTCGTCCTAATCGATTAGGCAATTATGCAGAAACCCACTTTTCTTGGCCGAATCGATTCGGCTATTCCGAATCGATTCGCCTTTAAGAACCCAAATCGATTCGGTTAGTCCGAATCGATTCGGTTAGTCCGAATCGATTCGGAAGGCCTATTTTCCTTTTTTTTTTCTTTTTAAATTTTACCCCTTTTTCTGTAGGATTATGACCTAGGAATCTTGTTGTAAGAAGTAAAACTAGGATTTTAGAGTTCTAGTTGAGTTTGGTGGTTACCTTATAGTTGAATGGGAACACTTGGGGTTAATTCAGGGGTATTTAAAGTGATGCTTAAGTATCACTTTACTTTTAGGAAATTAGTTAAAGTTAGAGTTCTAAGCCCATATGTGGAGATGTTAGAAACCCTTTTTGAGGTGTATGAAACCTTGGGATTTGTTAGACTTTGGGGGACTGTTTGGACAATACTTCGGGACTCAAATATATGATGAAATTGAATAAGAAATATTCAAAGATAAATGTTTCAAATAAATGAAATACATGAGATTCGTGATAATGAAAATGGGATAAATTGATAATTGTTAAATTACTTAAACACACCTCTCTAAATGCTATCATAAGGGAAGCTCGCGCATGAGGTGATGTCCCCTGGCTAGTGAATGCAGGCTGACTATAGTCCTCGGCCGTATGCGGGTTTTGTGTATGTTTTTCTGCGCTAGTGAGGTAATTCCGGGTGTGGTTATGACTCACTCGCAGGCATATGGCCACTTCCCAACGTGCATTAGGTGCCCAGGTTGTCTTGTATAGATAGGCCCTGGAAGATGATAGTCATTTAGGGGCGCTCCCAGTGGGGAAACTCGGAGGGGAGGTCTTAGAAACATTATATGTATATGAATATAACCTTTCTAACTCAAGTGGGACTTGAGGTATGTAAATTGCCATAAGATATGTGATGGTAATTATATTCCTGATAAGGAATGGAAAATGATAAGGTATGGGTAGAAATGAGAATTAATTTAACTTCTTTAGCAAAATTTTATAATTGTTAGAAACATATATAATTGCATTAACACATTTTATGGTTAGGTTGTTAGATTTTCATTCACACTATTATTGATTCATTGTCCATATCTATCATGTTTCTTACTCTTCTGGGAATCATATATAAATCGGGCCCTGACCCGTTCATCTTTCTATGTTGTGCATATAGTGGTATCCGCTCAGGTGCTCCTCCGCAAGGGCGCCCGTTATGAATTTCCATTCTTATGATTTTGATGAGCTGTATGACCTTGCGGACGATTACAGGATGTTGTTAGACGCCCTCATTTTTGGAATCTAGTTATGATCGGGTCTTACATTCGGGCTAGTGGCCCGTAAATTATAATTGTTAATGGATGTAGTATGTATCATATATAACATTGTGATGTAACTGTGGACCGACAGATTATTCGGTTCTTTTACTGTATATTGTTTTGGTTAACTATTTATGTGTTCTATGGAAATTCCACTTTTGTCAGATTTGGGTTGTTTAATTTATTTCTTAAATCTTTCTTTTAAATCAAAATTTTGACAACCTGCTTTCTGATTTATGGAGTGGATTACCTATATACCTAATTATTTTTATGATGCTGAGGATGATATCCATCCATGATTCCGTTATGTTGAGGTATCGGGCTGGCCACCCCTTATTTCGGAGAGCGGGTTGTCACAGATGGTATCAAAGCATTAGGTTCTAGAGTCTTTTGGATCTTGTGGACTTGTCACGTTCTACCGTAGCGTTCTTTGACATAGAGCCTAATGTTAGTACTACTTGTTTTTTATGCTTACGATTTTTTGCAACTATAGATTGTTTTGATTGAAATTCTAACTCTATTTTTCTCTCTCTCAGATGCCACCTAAAAGAGGTCGCCCGGTGAGATGCAATAGGATCTTAGATGAGGATGTTGGTCCTCCTCCGCCGCCACAAGGAACATTTAATGCCGCGGATGTGGCGAATATAGTGGCTCAAGCCGTTAATGTGGCCATGACAGCAGTGGCCCAACAAGCGCCACAGGCTCAGCAGAGAGCGCCAGATGCCCAAGTTCCTACTAGACCTTCTCCGTGGGAGAGAGCTAGGGAATCTTTTCTGAAGGGTCAGCCCCCAAAATTTGACGGGAGCTCGGATGTTATTAAGGTGAATCAATGGAAGAAGGATATTCAACGCCATATACGTATGGTGGAGTGTGGTGAGGATAGGAAACAATTCCTTGCTACTTTAAATTGGTTAGTGCCGTATTACACTGGTGGGAGTCCGTGACTAAGCCAGAACAAAGGGATACCATGTCCATCTTTGAATTCTGGGTTTTATTTGATCGTAAGTATTTTCCTCCTGCAATTCAAGGGGAGATGATAAGGAGATTGCAGGACCTTGTACAAGGGGAGAGGTCAGTAGCAGAATATGAGGAGGAATTCACCCGGTTAGCAAGCTTCGTACCGGATGAAGTGACTCCCGAAGAAAAGAAAGTTTTAAATTTTTTGAGAGGGTTGAACTGGAGGATCCGGTAACACTTGCTGGGTAATCCTGCTTTACAGACTTTTGGGGAAGTGATGAATGCAGCTCTATTACATTGCCAAGAGCATAGACTCTTTTTGCTAAGTGGAAAGTAGACCTCCATAGTGGGGCAAGGTGGAAGGCCGGGAGGTGGTGGGATTGGAGGAGGAGTCTTTCCCTTGTCCCAACCTTCGGGCAGTAAATAGAAAGAAAGGGATCCCCAGCAGGGGGACTCGTCTAAGAGGCAACGTTTTGGTGGATTTAATGGGGGGAACCAAAATAATAGACAAGGTCAGGGTTCCCCATAACAGCAAGTTGGACGTGGTGGTATGGGAGGCAGAGGCCAGCAGGGCCAGGGCGTAAATCAGTTTAGAAACAATTATGGTAGAAATGCCGAGAATATGATAGGTCGGTGTTTCCAATGCGGGGAAGCGGGTCACTATAAGAGGGAATGCCCTCAGTTGATCGGGGGACAGTTTCCTCGAGCTCCACAGCAGCCGTACGTTCAATTCCCTCCACAGGTACCTAACCCAGTTGATCCTCCACAACAGGGTCAGTTACAATATGGTAGGGTCTACCATATTCAGGATGTTATGCTTCCTCCAGCTCCGCCTGCACCGCCAGCCATTGAGGGTAAGTTCCTTATTTAGGGACATATGGGTAGTGTTTTATTTGATATCGGTGCAACACATTCGTTTATTTCTAAGAGCTTTGCTCAGACCACTGAGTTGATTAAATATGCCGAAAGAACTTTTACTAGTGTGGAATCCTCTATGGGTGACGGTTCACTCATCTTCTTTGTTTGTAAAAATATAGAAATCTCTCTCGATAACTTATGTTCTGAGGACGATTTACTCGTCCTGGATATGGTCGGGTATGACGTGATTTTGGGTATGGATTGGCTGATGAAATATCATGCTATTATAAATTGCTACGGGAAGAGTATAGTCTTCTTCGTGCCGGGACAAGAAATGTTCCCGGTAGTTTTACCTCGTTTAGAGGGGAGTACTTGTACTTATTTGTATTGCATTGTCGAGGAGACTTCTAGGGATGTAGTCGTTCCTTTGGATTCCATTCCAGTTGTGAAAGACTTTGAGGATGTTTTCTGAGAGATACCGGGTTTACCTCCTAGCCGAGAGATCGAATTTGTGATTGATTTAGCGCTAGGAACAAGGCATATTGCGAGGGCTCCATACCGAATGGCTCCTATTGAAATGAGGGAGCTAAGAGATCAAATTTAAAAGTTGTTGGAGCAGGGATTTATACGACGTAGTACATCGCCATGGGGTGCTCCAGTGTTGTTTGTTAAGAAAAGAGATGGTTCTCTCCGGTTATGTGTGGACTATAGAGAATTGAATAAAGTCACCATCCGGAATAAATACCCTTTACCTCGTATCGATGACCTGTTTGATCAACTTCGAGGAGCGATGTACTTCTCTAAAACCGATTTGAGGACGGGGTATCATCAATTAAGGATACGAGAGGAGGATGTATCCAAGACTGCTTTTCTTACGAGGTACGGATCCTATGAATTTTTAGTTATGCCCTTTGGACTAACCAATGCCCCTGCTGTATTTATGGATCTCATGAATAGGGTCTTTCGGGATTTCCTGGACCAATTTGTTATTGTGTTCATCGATGACATTTTAGTCTATTCTCGATCGGAGTCTTATCATGCTATGCATTTGAGGTTGGTCCTACAGAGACTACGAGACCATCAACTATATGCCAAGTTCGAGAAGTGTGGCTTTTGGTTGCAGGAAGTACAGTTTTTGGGTCATGTGGTGACGTCCCAGGGGGTATCAGTGGATTCGGGCAAGGTAGCTGCGATGAGGGAGTGGGGTCAACCCACGACACCTACCGAAGTTCGTAGTTTTCTGGGATTGGCGGGTTATTACCGTCGGTTCATCAAGGGTTTCTCTAAGATTGCTAGCCCTTTGACCAACTTGACCCGGAAAGGGGTGAGCTTTATCTGGGATGATTTTTGCCAAGCTGCATTTGATGAACTTAAAGATAGATTGACTTCGGCTCCGGTCCTTGCTTTGCCAAAAACCAGGATTGGAATATCTAGTCTTCACCGATGCATCTCTTCAAGGATTAGGAACTGTACTTCAGCAAGAGAGACAGGCTATTGCTTATGCTTCCCGTAAGTTGAAGCCCCATGAAAGGAACTATCCGGTGCATGACTTAGAACTTGCCGCAGTTGTTTTTGCCTTGAAGATATGGAGGCATTATCTCTTGGGAGAGAAGTTTAGTCTTTTCACAGACCACAAATCGCTACAATATTTGTTTTCACAGAAGGACTTGAATATGAGATAGCGCCGATGGTTAGAATTCGTGAAAGATTATCAATTTGATATTCATTATCATCCAGATAAGGCCAACGTGGTAGCGGACGCCTTGAGTAGGAAGCCTAATGGAGAATTAGCTGAGGTTTGGAAAGCTAAATGGAAGGAACTCAGTCAGGAGGATGCGATGGTGAGAGCATTCATGTCGGTAATGACTGTTACTCATACCATTGTGGCAAGGGTGGTAGAAGCTCAAGGAAGGGATAAGGAGTGTCAAGACCATATTCGTCGATTGCTGTCCGAGGGAGCAGAGTCCTACTCGATTAGTTCCGAGGGTGGGTTACGCTTCCATGGAAGACTCATCGTTCCGGAGGAAGGAGATTTGAGGCGGACAGTGATGGCCGAATCTCATGGGTCTAGGTTTACGGTTCATCCTGGTGGGGAAAAAATGTATCAGGATATGCACCGTCAATATTGGTGGTTGGGTATGAAGAGGGATATTTCTAAATTTGTTTCCCAATGCACTACTTGTCAACTGGTCAAGATTGATCATCAGAAACCGATAGGTTTATTGCAACCGCTAGAGATCCCCGTGTGCAAATGGGAAAGTATATCGATGGATTTTATCACGGTCTTGCCGAGAACACAAAGAGGGTGTGATTCTATTTGGGTAATTGTCGACCGATTGACAAAGTCGGCACACTTCCTACCTGTGCGGACAGATTATGACACCGCTTCGAGGAGGTGGTGAGACTCCATGGGGTGCCTTTGAATATAGTCTCCAACAGAGATAAAATTTTCGTTTCCCACTTTTGGAGGAGTTTCCAAGAAGCGATGGGGACCGAATTGAGGTTAATCACTTCATACCATCCTCAAACAGACGGCCAAACTGAAAGGGTAAATCAAATGTTGGAGGATATGCTTCGCATGTGTATGCTTGACTTCAAAGGTGGTTGGGAATAATATCTCCCATTGGTTGAGTTTGATTATAACAACTCTTACCAATTCACTATTGGAATGGCACCTTATGAGGCTTTGTATGGAAGGTCGTGTAGATCCCCCGCTTGTTGGTTGGAAGTGGGTGATAATAAATTTCTTGGGCCTGAAATGATCCAAGATATTTCCTCGAAGATTGAGTTGATTCGAAATCGCATTAGGATAGCCCAAGATCGTCAAAAGAGCTATGCCGATGCCGGTCGTCGACACATGGAATTGGAGGTTGGGGACCAAGTTTTGGTTAGAGTGTCGTCCATGAAAGGGATAAAGCGTTTCGGTAAAAAGGGGAAACTGGCGCCGCGCTTTGTTGGACCATTTCCAGTTATTGCAAAGGTGGGTCCTGTAGGATATCGACTCTCTTTACCGGAACCATTGCAACAAATTCATGATGTGTTCCATGTTTACTCCCTAAAGAAGTATAGGAGGTGTGAAGGTGCGCTATGGCACATTCCTTTCGAGGATATTGATTTGCAACCCGATGTTTTATATGAAGAACAACCAATTGCAATATTAGAGCATGGGGAGCGTAGATTGAGATCTCGTGTCTTTCCCTTGGTGTGGGTTCAATGGAGTCACCATAATGCCAATGAATCTACGTGGGAGTGCGAGAAGGACATGCGAGAGAAATATCCGCATCTCTTTATACGAGGTACGCTTGAATTTTGCGGACAAAATTCTCATAAGGGGGGAAGTATGTAACAACCCTCGCTTTTGAGATTCTATTTTATATTTAGTCTTCTTATTATAGTGATTAATTAAAGATGTTGATTTGTGGAGTAGGTATTAATTTAAGAGAGATGTAATATCTACTATGATGTTGCATATTTACCGTATGTAGAGGTGAATTTTGCTATGTTATGTTTTATCATGTCCTAAGAATTTAAAATAACATTGTCCTTAAAATGGAACCGGAACCTAAACTGAATTATAAAATCTCCAAATGATAATTTGGAGGGTTCCATTAGTTCCTGGAGGTTTGAGATAGTCAAATTGTGTGCCATATTGTATTTCTAGTTTTCGGGCACTTTTGACTAGTTGTAGTTTACATGAGTAGATGCGTATTATTTTACTGCACATTAATCACTTAAGTTGGAATTTTAAGCATAAGCCACGATTTATGTCTTCAACTAAGTCACTATTCCCCTAATTACATTAGTAAACCTAGAAAAAGAAAGAGAAGAAGAAATCTTGGGAGAAAGTGAGAGATTGAAGCTTGGGTGATTGTTCTTGCATTCCACTTCTTTAAAATCTGAACATGCAAACTTAAGGCAAGTTTTCTACTTGCTATTTTATGATTTAAGTAGAGTAATTTGCATTGATAGTCATGGTTATGTATGGTTTATGGAAGTTAGGGTTTTTGGTTTGATTTATGGGCTTTAGATCTTTGGAAGTTATATTGATATGATTTGGAGGTAAATTATGGTTGGATGATGTATTTATGATCAGTTGGTACCATTAAAGGATAGGGATTTAAGTTGGTTGAAGTTGGGTAGAGTTTGGAGTCAAAGACTCCATAAACAAAAATTGGAAATTCTGCAGAACCGAATCGATTCGGCCTGGCCGAATCGATTCGGTGAGAGACAGTTTTCAAGTCTGGGTAGTTCGAATCGATTTGGCTCGTCCGAATTGATTCGGAAATTATGCAGAAACCCACTTTTCTTGTCCAAATCGATTCGGCTATTTCGAATCGATTCGCCTTTAAGAACCCAAATCTATTCGGTTAGTCCGAATCGATTCGGAAAGCCTATTTTCCTTTATTTTTTTTCTTTTTAAATTTTACCCCTTTTTCTTTAGGATTATGACCTAGGACTCTTCTTGTAAGAAGTAAAACGAGGATTTTAGAGTTCAAGTTGAGTTTGGTCATTACCCTATAGTTGAATGGGACCAGTTAGGGTTAATTCAGGCGTATTTAAAGTGATGCTTAAGTATCACTTTACTTTTAGGAAATTAGTTAAAGTTAGAGTTCTAAGCCCATATGTGGAGATGTTAGAAACCCTTTTTGAGGTGTATGAAACCTCGGGATTTGTTAGACTTTGGGGGACTGTTTGGACAATACTTTGGGACTCAAATATATGATGAAATTGAATAAGAAATATTCAAAGATAAATGTTTCAAGTAAATGAAATACATGAGATTCATGATAATGAAAATGGGATAAATTGGTAATTGTTAAATTACTTAAACACACCTCTCTAAATGCTATCATAAGGGAAGCTCGCGCATGAGGTGATGTCCCCTGGCTAGGGAATGCAGGCTGACTATAGTCCTCGGCCATATGCGGGTTTTGTGTATGTTTTTCTGCGCTAAGTAGGTAATTCAGGGTGTGGTTATGACTCACTCGCAGGCATATGGCCACTTCCCGACGTGCATTAGGTGCCCAGGTTGTCTTGTATAGATAGGCCCTGGAAGATGATAGTCATTTAGGGGCGCACCCAGTGGGGAAACTCGGAGGGGTGGTCTTAGAAACGTTATATGTATATGAATATAACCTTTCTAACTTAAGTGGGACTTGAGGTATGTAAATTGCCATAAGATATGTGATGGTAATTATATTCCTGCTAAGGAATGGAAAATGATAAGGTATGGGAAGAAATGTGAATTAATTTAACTTCTTCTGCCAAATTTTATAATTGTTAGAAACATATATAATTGCATTAACACATTTTATGGTTAGGTTGTTAGATTTTCATTCACACTATTATTGATTCATTGTCCATATCTATCATGTTTCTTACTCTTCTGGGAATCATATATAAATCGGGACCTGACCCGTTCATCTTTCTATCTTGTGCATATTGTGGTATCCGCTCAGGTGCTCCTCCGCATGGGCGCCCGTTATGAATTTCCATTCTTATGATTTTGACGAGCTGTATGACCTTGCGGACGATTACAGGATGTTGTTAAACGCCCTCATTTTTGGAATCTAGTTATGATCGGGTCTTACATTCGGGCTAGTGGCCCATAAATTGTAATTGTTAATGGATGTAGTATGTATCATATATAACATTGTGATGTAACTGTGGACCGACAGATTATTCGGTTCTTTTACTGTATATTGTTTTGGTTAACTATTTATGTGTTCTATGGAAATTCCACTTTTGTCAGATTTGGGTTGTTTAATTTATTTCTTAAATCTTTCTTTTAAATCAAAATTTTGACAACCTGCTTTCTGATTTATGGAGTGGATTGCCTATATACCTACTTATTTTTATGATGCTGAGGATGATATCCATCCATGATTACGTTACGTCGAGGTATCGGGCTGGCCACCCGTTATTTCGGAGAGCGGGTTGTCACAATGGTCCTCGTAGCCCTCGAAATGACATTGATGTTTATTTGTGCCTTTTAATTGATGAATTAAAAGAATTATGGGTTGGGGTAAACACTTATGATGAAGCCAGTAATCAGATGTTTAAAATGCTTACATCGTTGTTATGGACAATTAGTGATTTTCCAGCTTATGCAAATTTGTTGGGGTGGAGCACAAAAGGTAGGTTGGCATGTCCCTATTGTCATAAGTACACTCGATCCCATTGGTTGTTTAATGGAGGTAATAATTGATACTTGGGTCATCGTCAATGGTTGCCTAAAGGGCATAAATTTAAAACAGATAAAAATTCCTTTGATAGTACAATTGAGTTGGATACAAAGCCCACACGATTATCTGGAGCTGAAGCATATGATGAGGTAAAAAAATTCAATAATAATTTTAGAAAGGATCCAGAGGTAGGAGGTACGAGGAAAAAGGTTGATGAGATAGATGAAACCTTAATACATAACTGGAAGAAAAAAAGTATATTTTTTTAGTTAGACTATTGGAAGGACAATTTGTTATGCCAAAATCTTGATATAATGCATATTAAGAAGAATGTGTATGATAATGTACTTTGTACATTATTAAATCTTGATGGAAAGGGGGGGGGATAACTTAAAATCCCGTTGTGACTTGAAAGATATGGGTATTCATTAGTTGTTGCATCCTAAGAAACGGGCGGAGAACAAATATTCTTTTCCACCTGCATGTTTTACCTTGGACACTAAGGGTAAAGACATAGTTTATAAAATGTCGAAGGAGGTGAAAGTCCCAAATGGTTATGCTTCGAACATATCACGTCGTGTTAACCTTAAACACATACGATATCTGGACTCAAGAGTTATGACAACCATATCTTAGTGCAAGAACTACTTCCCATTTCCTTAAGAAATGTGTTGCCTAAGAATGTGATTGGACCATTAGTTGAGCTAACTTCTTTAGGAATAGGTACTCAAAAGTGATGAATGTAAATGATTTAGATCGTGTTCAATCTCACAATGAGCTCATGATATTCCGACCTGAGAGGATCTTTCCACCTTCATTTTTTGATGTCATGGAGATTTGGTTATTCATTTAGCAGAAGAGGCGAAGATTGGAGGATCGTCGCACTATCAATCGATGTATCCTATTGAGAGGTGTGGTATTGGTTGATATATATTTGTTTTTTACTTAAAATTATTTTTCGAAATATTTTTTTCTTATTAATGGAAATTTCCCTGACCATAGATACTTGTTCACATTGAAGAATTATGTGAAGACCCGTAGTCATCAAGAGGGTTCAATTACACAAGGATATTGGATAGAATAATGCTTGACATTTTTCTCAAGGTACCTATATGATGATGTTGAGACGAAGTCCCAATAAGGAATGATGATGGTAGTTCTTTTAGTCACTTTTATGGTCGTAAATTAGGAAAAGTGGAGGGATTTGTGCTTGATGACATTACATATATATATATATATATATATATATATATATATATATATATATATATATATATATATATATAGAGAGAGAGAGAGAGAGAGAGAGAGAGAGAGATCCATTTCGAGAGTAGGTATATTCGTGAATAAAATTCCTTCATTTTTTAGCAATGATAAGAATAATGTAATGATTCCTTTTAATGCAACACTCATCGTGAGTCAATTAGGAGTGATTCTCATCTCAGACCACATGATGTGGACCGCATTCATAACAAAACATATCATTTGTGGTTTAAGGATGATATAAGTAAAATGCACATTGAAAACAATGTTTTCAACTTGATTGTATTATTACATAACTATGGCTTGTAATGCACTTTTTTGTAATAAAATAGGTGAGGAAGTTAGTCCTGGCAAAAAACACAAATGTATCACAAGAAATTCAGATTTTAGCTATAGGTCTCCTAAAAAAGGCAAAAATATTCATTGGATATATTATCAATGGCGTTAGGTATCACACTAAGGCTCGTGAGAGGAGAAGAAACGCAAAATAGTGGAGTCATGTCAAATGCAAGGACTGAAAGTTATGCAAGTGGAAGAGACATAAATCACGTATCTGGAGATGTCAATTTTTATGGAGTTTTGACGGATATCATTGAGCTGCATTATTCAAAAGACAATAAGTTGTTGTTGTTCAAGTGTGATTGGTTTAACAATAGTAGAGGTGTCATTGAGCAAGATGACTTTGGATATCCCCTTATAAAATTCAATCATTTGTTGTATCATAGGCATCAAAAAACCGTTGAACCATTCATACTAGCATCTCAAGAAAAGAAAGTATTTTATATATAATACCTAGCAGAGAAAGACTAACATATTATTGTTAAAACAAAGACTCGATACTTTTTTCACGTGTTTGGGCAATCGTTAACAACTGAGATCACTATGAATGATCAAACACAGGCATGGAGTGATCAACATTTGGACGATACAACATTGACACGTGATGATGATGTTAGTTGGGTTAGATAAGGTATGGCTGGAGCATTAGTTGATGAGGAAACCACGAGGCATATGCATGAAGATGAATAGATTTGTGTTCTTTACTCCATTTTCTTATTTTGAACTTTTTTCCATAGGTTGCATACAATGGTAACTTGGTTTTGTGATATGTTGTTTTTAATATTCATTTAGGCTTTATATCCTTATACTCTTGAAGTGTGTAACAATATTGTTGCATGAAGAGATTATGCCTTTTCATTTATATTGTTAAGTTTGGATTTATGTAAACTACTCTTAATGACTGAAGGTGACTAATGTGGGAATGTATGGATATACACTAATGGAATAAATGCACTTTTGAAGGTGACTACTATAGTTCATATTGACCCTATATTAGATAAAGATAAATATCCCATTCTTGATAGCATGATGGTAATTAACCATATTGTGATACCTAGTGATGGCCATAATAGCAATAGTGGTTCAGTTAGCAATGTAGTTAAGATTACAGAAAATAGGTTGATTGACGAGTTCATTATTGTTATGAAAACTGACGCAATGAATAAAAATGAGCCTACTCATACTGATGAGAATAATGAAGTCAATTGATCTCTCTTAAATTCCAGTGGTGGTATTAGATATTAAATAAAATAAAATTGCCTCCCTTAGCAATGTAATCTAGCATACTAAGCAGTTACCTCTTAAATACCAGTGGTGGAATTCGTTTGTCTTTTTATTTTTTATTTTTTTTCTATGAATTAATTTGCTCAATGATAAACTTAGGACTGGGAGTGTTCATTTGGAGCTTGAATTTGTGGATTATAAATTCATCATATCTATTATATACTCTAAAATACTATGCAAAGACTTACATACTTATCTTTTCTCAGACTATTCACGTGGAAATGATTATCTACCCATATTTTTAATGGTAAAGCCAACGATTGAAAAAATATCTCTCCGTATTCGAGTAGAAATTAAAAATCCATCACGGGAAGCAACCAACCAAGCGTGTATTAGATGACTTCATTTTTATCTGTCAATTTAAAAGTCCTCATTATCTCTAGCTCTCTCATAACACGACGCTCACTTTCCCCTTCTATTATTATCTATTCTCCTCTCTATCAATCCACATGAATCGACACAACCATTTGGGGTAATTGTGAAATTGTATAGCTGATTAGAATTTGAGGTAAGTGGTGAATTTTAATAACGAGATGAACATAAAAAAATTTCTTAGCACAAACCAAGTATTAGAAATAACACTTTATGTTAGTCAGATAGAAATGGCACAAGTTCTCACCATCACTGCCAAGGCCATTATTTTAGCCTTTGCTGGTATTATTTTCTCGGCTGCTACAACTGTGTTGACACAAGATAGTAGGATGATGCCAACTTTGGTGATGGAGCTGGAGATCGGAATTGGGTTTTCATTATCGGTTCCGGGTGCTGTTATTGGAGTTTCTCTTGTGTTTTCTCTTTTTCCTATTATGAGGCATTGAGTGTGTTTTTTTATTGGGGTGTTTTTGTATGTGAGTATTAGTGAGAGTTTTGTATTGAATTAATTCTTTATTAGTACATATTTTATGGTTTATGAGGGAATGATGATGTTTTTTATTTATATAAATTTATGGGGTTTTGATTGAACTGAACAATTGGTATCGTTTATGCTTATCGATTAAATCTGTGGGATTTGTCTTAAAAAAAGAAATAATAACGAGATGAACTCCGTGTTGAAGGATGACAGAAGAATTTATAGACTCTCTGATTCCTTCTTCCATCCCATTTTAGTTGTATTGGTTTTATGTTTTTTAAAAAGGCATTTTCTTTATGTTGTATACTTGAACAGGTTACATGCCATTCAGTTGACTTGTGCATAGGAATTGTGTAAAAGTGTACTGTGTGATACTGATTAAATTGAATTCACAAATTTCCAAGTTAGTATTATTTACTCGGTGCAATTTCTAATCCAATTTTATTCAGCCATAAAGCATGCAACTACGTGTAGATAAATCAAACTAACATAAATAAATGTTGACACACAGATTTCAGAAGAAAAAAAAACCTTTCGGGTAAAACCTTTTATTTCACAAATAATACTCACAATGATTACAAGTGGAATCTACAATGGATTAACCTCAGAAAACCCACATAGGCGGCAACCTAAATCAATAATGAAATTCCACAGTAACTCCACATGAACCGCGATTCAGTCATCCTAAGAACACCCATGAGTACTCCTTATTTACGCTCAATTAGTCAGCCCAGTACCTCCCTCAAGTGGCACCTAATCAGCAGTAGGTTTTCCTCCCTACAAGAGAAAACTCCAGAAAAATGTATTTCGGGTTGCAAAACAATTTACATTAAGATTGGGATTGTGTGAATTGGAAACAAAGTGAAAACCCCTTAAAAGAAGAAGACTAAAGAATTCTACAAATTGCAGTTTACGTGTTCAGTAAAACGCCAGGTCTTCTTGAAAAAAAAAAGAATCCGTTTAACACACTATTTAAAAAACACTTGAGTCGACACGTAGCTCAAACAAAATTACCGTCTCGCTCGAACGTGGACAATTGTCACTCAAAAGAGCTTCGCGCGACTTAGGTTGTCGCTCGAACGAGATATATAAGTTGCTCGAACAACAAAAAAGAAAAAAAATATTTCCTCAAAAAATCTTCGCCTCAACACTTAGAAAAATTTCATTTGATGAAAAACGACGCCTCGACAGTTCAAAAATATTTTAGAAAAATGTCCCAATAATCTTAAATAAACCGTTAAGTATCCAAAACACAGTCTTACCAAAATTCATCTCGTGGAGGCTTGAATGTTTAAGAACTTTGATATTTGGGTTCGTCTTCTCGAATCTTCAAACTTGAACTTTTTCTTCGACGGCTTTGTAGCGGTATATTACATACACTAATGTACCAAGACTTATAATGTCCTTAAAAATCTCCCCCATGTCTATGCTGGTACATAATAACAACATCCGACTTATCAAATAAAAATGCCTAAACAAATGTAATAAAAATTCTTCAAATATCTTCAACTTCAAATCTTTAAGCTTTTCTCATCACGGTGTGCAACGTAATGATCTTCAATCTTTGTACCTTCACACATGAGATAAAGCGAATACCTTTGTGGCGCTGAGATTTTGAAATGATATAAGAATAAATCAATAAATAATCAAATCTCCCCCATAATGCAAAAACTCCTCCATAATTCGTTATCCCCCTTTTTATTTGTCCGAAATAAATAAGGAAACGGATAAGCAAGACAAACATGCAGTGTCAAGAAAAATATGCATGGTAAATATGAATCAAACTACGCTCATACAAAGGAGAAACCCAAAACCTTCCCAAACTATTTTTTAATTTTTAATTTTTCATACAAAAAATGCTAAAATAATTTTAAAAAATCACACACCATGAATTTACACTAAGACAACCAAATCATGGAAACGAAATGAATGAGTGTGAACATATTCAATAGTCAAATCAATACAATCACGCATAACATATGTGCATGATGAATACGGATACTCCTAACGAATGAACTCAAAATTGTTCTTAGGTGTCAAAAGTATTGAATTTAAATGGCATAGACTCAATCCATCAACACATTAAAGTCAAGAATGATTCCCACATCAATAACGTTTAAAACTATGTAATGCTTTTTCATGATGCTGTCAGGACATGCAAAACCGTTGATTTATTTTTCATCCAAACTCCCTCATAAATAATAAATCTTTATTTTCAATTGAGGTGATCTAAACTAAATGGCCCCTTTTTGGCATATTTATCTTTTTATTGCCTTTCATTTTATTTTTTTATTTTTTTTTGGGGGGGAGGGGGGCTCTTTCCAAACGGTAGCTTTCATGACGAGTTAATTTTGTACTCTCGCATCCTCTTACCATCTTTCACTCATCATTTTTTAAATTTAATTCCTCACGGGAACGGTTCTTACATGAACTACTTTTATTGTCAAGTTTTATTGCATATGGTTCATTTTAAAGACAAAATTGAGATGACAACACTCCCACCAATATGTGACAAACAAGTAAGATAATCAAGAAAATATGTTCAAGTGTGCATTAAAGGTAAATATGAGTCAAACATATAAGTAATAATCATAAATTACATCTTAATGACTCCACACATTATAAAGCACCAAAATGAAATGATGACGCATATCAAAACACTATCAAATAGTCACATGGATATGGAATGAAATTATGACTAGGTAGCCCTAAATGTCCATTCATATATGGTTCAAAACAAAATACAAAAATCTTTTTTTTCTTTTTCAAAAAAGTTAAGCAATATAAAATCTTTTTGGCTTTTTCAAAAATTTTCTCAAAAAAATGAAAATCTTTTTGGTTTTTCGAAAAAAATATATAAAAAAACGGAAAATATAAATACAAAAATGGTACACACTAGAAATAGGTAAAAAATATCAACATGAAAATCATCCTATGCTAGCAAACAAGTCTAGACCTCAACCGGTAGGTGCGGTGGAGTTTTCCAAAGGTGGTGACTTCCTATGAAATATCTACATCAAATCATGTGAAGTCTAGACCAAAAACTTTACCTACTCCCTAATATGTGCAAACTCTGTCTCGTAGTCATCCAGAGCATCAGATGTGGGTGCGTGTGTGTGAACACGTGTAGTAGCAAACCGTGACACATAACCCAACTTAAAACAAAACTCCCTAAGGTGTCCTCTCTTCTTGCAGTGTGTGCAAACATAAACAAGACTAGTTTTACCTCTCTCAAAATGTATCCTATGCACTCCCCTATCAGGTATGGGAGTCCTAGGTAGGTTAGGTTGAGATCCATATGGATCTATCACAAAATCGGGAACCGACTCTAGTGCAACATGTGAAGTGGATGCACCGTCATGACCTATTCCTAGTCTCTCAACATTACCCAATGCGGCACCAAGGAGAATCTTTCCAACATTCTTAGATGTGTCTTGTATAGTGACCTTTACTTCGCGGGCACGTTCAAGATCGCCCTCTAATTATGATACATGGGTCATAAGTTTACTCTTTTCTCGATTCATGACGATTAAGTGCTCACTCAAATTAATCTTCACCTTCTCGAGTTGACTCGTCGACGCCTCTAAACCCCTCAAACTCCAAATCTCACAACCTAAGACTTAACTCCTTATTCATTTTTTTGTCTTTAAAGTCTCGGCATACAAATCTCTAAATGAAATATGGAGCTCACTATCACCCTCACTAGTGCACTCACTCTCAAACTCGCTAGAAGCACTCAAATAATTATCGGGGGTCTCACGTAAACAAGTATCCTCATCATCGTGGGGAAAACTAGGTGTGCTCATGTGACTAGCTAAAAAGGCGACAAATTTCCCATGAGAAGACTCATCCCAGGAATCTTTCACCTCTTCCTCACTATCGCTAAGAGTGGCTGGCATGGCAATTTGTTTTCCCTTTATCTTTAGCCAAATGGGACATTCAAAAGCTCTATTCCCCTACCCTCACACTCAAAACACTTATCTTCTTCCTCTTTCTCTTTCTCACTCTCTTTTTCACCGCTCTCTTTGGCCTCATCTTTATTTTTGTTTTTTTCAAAAAACTTTTTATTGGAAGAATTTTGTTTTGAAACTCGACATTTTTTAAAAAATTTCGTAAGAATGGCCATATCAAAATCACCCTCACCCTCACCCTCACCCTCAAAGTTGGACTCACAAACTCACTTTTTTTTCTTCCTAGACTGGGCTTTAAGTGTTATCCCTCTATCTTTAAACTTGACAGGGTCAAGAAATATGTCAATTTCATATGTCTGGAGGTCACCTACCAGCTCTTCTAGTTTTAAATTGCTCAAATTACCTAGGGTATTCTAAACAGTCACTTTTAGGATAAAACGTTTAGTGAGTGATATTAAAACCTTTTCAACCACTCGTGCATTAGGTATGGGCTCACCAAGATTTAAACTAGTGTTGACAATGTCAAACAAACGTGTGTAAAAGTCATCAAAACACTCAGTCTCAAGCATGGTAATTGTTTCAAATTGAGTGGTCAAATTTTGAATTTTAGACTCTTTGACCGCATTTGTGCCTTCGTGGGTAAGTTGTAAAATGGTACACGTCATAATACGTCGAAACTCCTCAGGAGTGATGATAGCCAAAATTGCACTCAGCCCACGTAAATTGAAAATGCTCCATTTAAATTCGTCCTCAATCAAGTTTGTCATGGGTTTTAAAGTAGTGATATTATTTGCGGTGACAGTGGGAGGAGTCTAGCCTCTTTGAAAAACTACGCAAACGCGCTCATCAATGGCCTTTAACTGTAATTTCATATGTGTTTTTCAGTAGGCATAATTAAACCCGTAAAGAATGGGCATTCGGTTATATAAGTGCCCCATCGAAAAAATTGCGATTTTTAAAAAAATTGATTTAAAAAATCAATATCACACAATTTTTGCGAAAATAGGAATACAAAATAAATTAGTCTAACCTGCTCTGATACCAATTTGTAAAAGTGTACTGTGTGATAATGATTAAACCAAATTTGTAAATTTTCAAGTTAACCTTATTTACACGGTGTTAATTTTTAATCAAATTTTATTCTGCCCTAAAATATGCAACTGCGTGTGGATAAATCAATCCAACATAAATAAATGCTGACACACAGATTTCAGGAAAAAAAATCTTTCGGGTAAAACCTTTTATTTCAAAAATAATACTCATAATGATTACAAGTGAAATTTGCAATGGCTTGACCTCAAAAAACCCACATAGGCCGCAACCTAAACCAGCAATGGAATTATGCAGTAACTCCACACGAACCAAAGTTCAGTCAGCCTAGGAACACCCATGAGTACTGCCTATTGAGACGCAGTTAGTCAGCCCAGTACCTCCCTCAAGTGGCACCTCATCAGTAGTAGATTATCCTTCCTACAAGAGAAAACTCCAAAAAAATATATTTCGGGTTGCAAAATAATTCACATAAAAGATTGGTATTGTGTGAATGGAAAACAAAGTGAAAAACCATTAAAAGAAGAAGATTAAAGAATTTTGCAGATTGTAGTTTACGTGTTCTGTAAAATGGCAGGTCTTCATGAGAAAAAAAGATTTTTTAACACGTTATTTATAAAACACTTGAGTTGGCGCGTCGCTCAAACGAAATTACCATCTCTCTCGAACATGGACGGCTGTCGCTCGAACAAGCTTCGCGCGACTTAAGGCTGTCGCTCGAATGAAAAAAAATCAAAAATAAATTTTTATTTCATCAAAAATCTCCGCCTCAACACTTAGAAGAATTTCTTTTGACGAAAAACAACGCCTTATTGCTTAGAAATATTTTACAAAAATATCTCAAAACTCTTAAATGAACCGTTAAGCATCCAAAACACAGTCTTAGTAAAATTCATCTCGTGGAGGCTTGAATGTTGAAGAACTTTGATATCTGGGTCCGTCTTCTCGAATCATCAAACTTGAACTTTTTCTTTGACAACTTTGTAGCGGTATACGACAGACACTAATGTAACAGGACTTATAATATCCTTACGAATTGATGACTTATCAGATTCACGTATTTGATTCTAATTTATTACACCCTAGAATTAAGACGTCGCACGAAAGTTGAAAATTTTACAATACAAAAAATTGGAGGCTCGGTGAATTAAGGTTCAACTCTAGGGTTTCATATCATTTTGTTTTATAGATTTGGTTTTGATTTCGTATTATTATGATTTTGATTGTAGATTTAGGTTTAAAATAATGTCAATTCCTTTATTTTATTTTATTGTTATTATTATTTTTTTCTGCATATGAGAATAGATTGAAGTAGAAAATTTACAAAATTGAAGGTAGGTTTCATTTTAAGTAATATTATCTTTAAAACGTGGGAATTGTTGTTATGATTTATTAAGTTTGGAGCATTTTGATGATTATTTTCATTGTTGGAGAGTAATATAATTTGTTTCTTAGGATGGTAGATAAGTTATTTAAAAATATTTGTTATCATATGAGAGAGGCAAACAATCTAGAAACACACCAAGTTGAACCATTTTACAGTCGTCTATATTTTTTAGTCACCTACAGAGTATTAGTTTTTTACTTATTAAATGCTCATGTTATTTCATTATTTGTTCTTTGTTCTCGGTTGCTATGTCGTTCTCTAGTCTTTACCTTCCTCATAGTAGTCAAACTACTAAGGTGAATATTATTGACATGGTCTGGTTAACCACAAACTGGAATGTTTAATGTTTTACAAGTTTGAGAGGGCAAATGTACATACAATTATCCACAAAAAGAAGTGATTAGAGGCATGAGAAATACTAATGTCTATTAATATAAATGACACGCGACATATTTATTTGAAGTTGGCAGAGGCTGTGATAAGAAATAACTCTGACCTATTTTTTATTTGAAATGTTTTACTACTGATTTTTTATCTATATTTCGAAATGTACATAGGAAAGTTACAATATTTACATGAGAAGTCTTCTTTTCTTAAAAAATAGTAACTTCGTGGAAACTAGGAAATTTGTTACATTTGTATTCCCTTTGTTATCTCTTGGGTACCTTTAATTGTTAATTTTTCTTTAAAAAATTTGATCCTTCATTAGGAGTTTTACCTAAAAAAAGACTAAGGCTTTGTACATAAATAATCGAAGATTTGAAATGTTAGAACGGAACATAGGATGACGGAGCAATATGATTTCTTATTTTATTGAACATGATATTATATATTTCCATTTCTTCTATGTGTTTACCAATCACATATACTTTGAATTTTTTTTTAATCTATAATAATTTCGTTTATCATTTATTTATGTTTACCATTACTAAGTTGATTTAGAAAACGCTAACGTATAAATCGCGAACCACTTAGTTTTCTAACTAGTTTAGAAATATAATTAGTGAGTCTTAGCTGCTAAGGAATAAATGGAATAAAACATTTGGCTTATAATATTCTCTTCAGACATTAAAGAGCCTCAAAATTTATCATAAAACATGTAAACATGAATTGTGATTTGTCATTCATGTTTTCACTTTATAAATTAATAATATGATTAAAAAGTTGCATAGTCCATAATCAGTTATTTTGATCATATGTTATTTGGATTTTAAGCATATGATACCCCTAATGGTTTGAGTGGTCATTTTATTATGAAAGTACTTGCATTGTTTTCTTGCTAAGAAGATCTTCATTGAACCCCGAGAGATTATTTTTGTGATGGGTCAACTATCAAATGGATCAATTTGTTTTGTTTGGAACCCAATGTTGAGTTCATTATTTTTTTTATGTATATTAATGTTTGGTGTCTCAAGATTGTTATGTAGTAACCTCACTATTGGATGATTTCTAGACATGATCACAATATTTATCATTTTTCCTCTTTTAGAGTATTTTCATCAATTCCAATTTGAAGTTTTGAAATTAGAGCTCCCAATAATAAAATGTGGGTGGTTTTGGTAACTTATGCATCAAACAAGTGCATATATTGATATAATATCATTGTATGAATGACAGTAAGATAATAACATGCTTTTTCTTCTTGATTGAAACAACACCCACACCTTGTGGCAATGTTAATGCCAATTCTCTGAATATACTTGTTAAGAAGAATGATTATATGAAGTAAACAAGAATGGATATTTTAAAGGGGCAGTTCTTATGCCAGAGAAATTTGAAAGAGTATAGATAGGTCTGTAGTTTTGTTGAGATATCAAAATTACCATCAAAATATGGCTTCTATGCCAAATAACCATTGATTAAAGTTATATTTTCTTCAACAATATCACGAACTTCTCTGATTCTTCTAATGGTGTGATATCCATACTTTCCATTAATGATTTTGGATTTTTACGTCCAATGAATGAATGAGGACTAAAGACCTTTATATGATTTTGGATTCGAGTGGAGTCTTAAACTCCTAGCTTCCATAACATCAGTAAGCTTTATATTCAAACTAGTTTTTCAGTAGGGTAGCACAGAGTTTCCTAGTTTAACCATAGTATAAAGAAAATGGAAACATGTATATTTATATGGTAGACATTTATTGAATATATGAATTCTAGACATCGTGGTTCCTTTTGATTATCTATTTTTTTTCTCATATTGTTTCATTCTATACCACGACGATCAACATATCTCAAACCCAACACATTATAGGAGCTATGCCAATCCCTGAACAGGATCAGGAGCATGTAGGATCCAACCCTACCACGCCTGAACCTCCATCGAATTGGCCACCTATTACATCATTGGCCCCTCCGTTATCGAGAAATAGCGAATAAAAAGAAGATAAAGTTACATGTATGGTTTTTAATTGACTTATTTATAGTTGTAATTTATGAAAATTATTATTCTTAACATTTAAGTAATTTGTTGATGAATTTTTTTATCAATCCTACTTAACACAGATCAAAGTTCCGACCAAGGGGAGGAGCTAGATGAGTAGAGGCGAGTTCGAGGCCTCACTTTAATGCATAGTTAGAGGGGTAAAGATGGTGGCATTTTAGAAATTGAGGTCAATGATCTTGTCCAAGCCATTGAAGAACCTGCGTCTAGACTTACTTCAAATTTAGGGATTTTAGCACGCAATGGGAAACTAGAACCATTGACCTACTTTGATTAGATACAAGTACCCGAAGAGGAGAAAAATATTATTTTTATCTATATCAAGGTACAATGTTAATAAAATGAAAATAGCATTCCTAAAATGAATACGTGAATATATGTTTTTTGCTTTATATCTCTAACACATTGATGTAATGTAGGAGAATACGAATGCCACGAAATAGATGAGAAATTTATGATGAAATCCACTGTAAGAAAGTAAAAGGAGTGGAAGGCCACGACAAAGCTCCAAGGTTATACTAAGTATAGAACCCTTGGCAAATTATCCACAACGAGTCGAGGAGAATCAGTGGAAAATGCTTGTCTATAACTGGGACTCCGCCCGAGCACATGTATATACTAGTTATTGAGTCTAGTCATGAATTATATGTACACACTCTGCTTTCTCCCCTATAAAGAACATCATGAAATGAATTAATTTATTAAAAAGATTAATATTAGGATTTAATCAAAATTTGCTATGTCGTTAACTGTATTTCTATTGTATTAGGCCAAAAGTGCGAGGAACAAATCCATCCGTGTGTTTTGCAATTGCAACACACATTTGGTAAAAAACTCATACTCAAGTTAGACACGTGGTAAGAATTTTGTACTTACTAATTCATTATTATTATTGTATTGTTATGTGATGCTTTGACACTTAATATATTGTACTTTTAGATGATTAAAACGCTGGGATTCAAACCAACTCGTAGGATGGTGTACAAGGAGACACATGTAACCAAAGGGAAGGGGCCTGTTAATGAAGAAGTTGCCCGAGCGATTGTATGTATCTTTTATGCGGTGATTTTTTTAGAGAACTATACATAGCCCATTCGTTAATAGTTTTTATATAGCTAAACTCATGTTAAAGTTAGGAATATATATTAGCCCTCAACTAAGGAATTCCATAATTATAGGTGCCTTCAACTCTCTATTCGATTAGGTGGTTGCACCAAAACATACTTTATTAGAAAATATGAAGTCACCCTTGTCTAATAGTTTTCATATAACCCAAACCGAGTAAACATGTGCTATATATATTGTCCCTTAACTGCACATCTCCCGTATCAATCCATCCGCAATAAGATAAGAAGTTTATCCCATGCTAATGTGGAAACTCCCTGTTATTAAGACCCTTGGTCCTCTAACCTTGGCCTACTTAACTCAATTACGGTCGTAATAAATACCCGCATGATTGTCGTTAACCCATCAACCCCCAAAATAATATGTCCTTGCCTAGCTTAACCCAAGGTACTAATAACCAAACATTTCTCTTAACTCATACTCTCTTAGTATTTATCATCTCAAAATATAGGAATATAATGTAAGTCACACCCAAAGTCATGCCGAAAGTCACGATTCAAAATTTTCAAAAAGTATAACAGATGCTAGCGACATGGATGGTGGACCCGAGAAACATCACTAACCATTTTTTACGCATTGCAAACCCAAGATGCTTTAAAAAAATTAACATCCATACTATAACATGGAAGAGAGAATTTTAAGAATACTTGATTTTCAAACCCAAAAGAAATGGTTAGAAAAATTCTATAGTTACCATATCTATTATTTTCCTAAAAAAATGCCTATTTCACTACTAATATACAACTAAAATTTTAAGAATACTTGATTTTCAAACCCAAAGAAATGGTTAGAAAAATTCTATAGTTAACATGTCTATTATTTTCCTAAAAAATGCCTATTTCATTACTAATATACAACTAAAATACAACCAACACTAAGTAGGCATACCTGAGTGCAT
This sequence comes from Sambucus nigra, assembly GCA_949130495.1. NCBI lineage: Eukaryota > Viridiplantae > Streptophyta > Magnoliopsida > Dipsacales > Adoxaceae > Sambucus > Sambucus nigra. The sequence goes on along the minus strand of OX422211.1, from coordinate 183,169,882 downwards.
TTTTCATGTAAATGACACCTAAAATACAGCTAACACTAAATACATATACCTTAATGCAGCATTCAGATACAAAAAATGTGCATACATTTATAAATAAATTATTACATTTAAGATGGATGCCAAAAAGATTACCCCTGATGTAAACAGATGCATACCAAAAAAAATTACCAATGACCCGAGCAACATGACTAACCAAAAATATTATTCGTATAATTTTTGTTACTTACCTATTGCTATCAACAAACGAATCTACTACCGAGCTAAAAATAAAGTTTGCCAAACTCACGATCTCTCACGAAAAACTGAACACACATTGGCTGCAAAACTTGAAGCATTCAGTGTGAGTATGTTTAGTATGGATATACCTGAGTGCATTTTTTATTCACTACAGTAAGTTCAAATATCTAAGTGCATTTTTTACTCACTACAGGAAGTTCATAGACAAAAATATGTTTAGATATTTCAGCATGAGTATATTTAGTATGGGTATGTTTACTGTGAATATTTTTATGTCAATATGTTTCGGTGTGAGTACGTATAGTGTGGTTATGTTTAGTGTGAGTACAATTAAAAGATTTAGAGATTTAAGTGGGAGTATGTTTGTGGCTCAAAGCTTCAGTTAAAATAAAAAACAGAAACAAAAAAATATTTATATGTTTAGACCATTTATATGAAAGAAAACATGAATGAAGCAAAAAAAATATTACAGAGTTTATATGTTCATTTTTCTTTTGCTCATCCTGACCCATTGGTTCCTAGAATACAAAAGACACATAAAAAAAGAAGAGAAGAGAAACAATGGAATTTTAAATTTCCTTATATTATTCCAATATAACCTTAAAGAACAATAACAAAAAAAACATAACGATGGATGCAAAATTATATATCTAATAATGAAATCACATTTCGGACTCGTCTGGGAGTTTTGAAGAGAAAAGAAAGGAAAGGAAAATTTTATTCGAGGAGAAAAGAAAAGAAGGGAAAGTTTAATAAGAGAGAAAAGAAGAGAAGAGAGGATAAAGGAGTTTGGGAGAGAAAAGAAAACAATTTTCTTTCTTGTGTTTGGGAGTTTGGAAGAAAAATAATTTTTTTAAAGGGAAGAAGGAACAATTCATTGAAAAACATTCATTTCTCTTCATTTCTTTCCGATTTGGAAAGAAAGTTTTAGAGAGAAAGCAAGGGAAAGTTTTTTAAAAAATTTCATTTCTTTTCTCTCCTTTTAAACTCCCAAATGAGAGAAAGTCACTTTCTTTCCTACTTAAACTCCCAAACAAAGGAAAGAAAACACATTTTCCCATCTTTTCTTTTGTTTTCTCTCAAAAATAGAATTCGCAAACAAGGTATTAAGACATGAAAACCCAAACTCATGAAAATAATATTGTAATTACTTATGTTGTTTTTAAAGTTTACAATGCACACTTTTAAATATATTGAGCCCTTGAATTACAAATTTTGATTCAATTAAGCCAAACTTCACCAACCTTACATATCACACTCTATCTAGTAAATACTTAAATGATGTCACCCAAAAACCTTGTCATCTCTCTCTCTTCCAATTAAGTTTACAATGTAGTCCATACGATGCATCACCTATAATTAAACAAACATGTTCAAGTAAAAATAAACTCGTGCATGTTTATCTGTTGTTGCAACAATAATGAATTACGAACACATCCACGCACATTGTGGTAAGGTGATAGTCCGGTACTCTATTTCTCTCTCCTTATCTTATTTATGGTGTGTTTATGTGTGTTTAATTTTAACAAAAATATAAACTGGCATGTGTGTTATTTAATAGTAACACTCGTAGACATTCAAATTAGAAAAAACAAATCCTGGGCATGGGGCTTTTATTGCAATAGTATTTGACACACACAAACATAATAGAGTATGAGGGAATGAAGAACACATTTCAGTGTGTTTTTAAGTTATCCATAAAACTATTTTTAGAAGGTGAACATGTGATTTATTTTAATAATATGTATGCTTATTTTTTGTCTTCTCATAATTTGAATATTGTTTCTACTAATTGTAGAGATAATTCTCTTCCTAATATTTGGCTTATGGGTGCTACTAATATAGGCCCTATTTATATTATCTCTGGGGAAATACATCACTGTCTTTGGTTGGTTTATCGGATCTTTTCTCATTATATTTTTGTCCATGCTAAACAACTATTGCTCCTTGAAGATCCTTATGGAGTGATCTTTCTCATTCACCCCAAGTTACGATTGCTTTTATCTTTAAAAATGTACAGAACATTTCATCGCTAAACATATGGAACATTTCATCCCTGAAGAGCCACAACCAAACATAGCATTAGGAGGGCATGATTCACCTGTCTAGCATCATTGTAAAATTTACCATTTTGAAGAGCTCCAACACAAGTGCATCCATATTTCCCTTCCCTTTATAGAAAAAGAAACATAATATTTATTTTGTTCTAACTTAATTACGTGATATACCAATAAATTGATGGCCTAAAATTTAACATTCATATCAAGGTAGAAGTAACTAGTAAGTTCTATTGGCACCATGTCACTCAAACCGGTGGAGATCTCCTCTAACAACTCAAATACTTGGGGAAAAAAATTCTCTACGCGTAAAGAAAAATACAATGATTTCTTTAACCATTTTTAGAATAAAATAATACTAATGGTATAAGTGTTCTAAAAGGTGCGCTTAGGCTTGAGGCTTGGAAGAAACGCTCTACCTTAAGCCTTTCATGCCTTATTCTTGGAAAAAGGCTTAAGGGGCACCTTTTTTTTTAAACAAAAATGCTTTACTGAAACGATATCACATTTTAAAGACTTATTTCCAAAAAAAAAGGACCAATGTCATATCCAAAACAATGAAAAGAAAAATGGTGTCCCAAACCTCTCTACCTCTCGCCCTAAAAAAACGCATGTGTTTTTCTTTTTTCTTTTTGTTTTTTCTTAGTATATAAAAAAATAGTATTTAAGTTTTCATATATTTAGACATATTTTAAGGTATGTATGATTTTAGTATTTTAAATAGTCTTGTTATAGTTAAAAATGTTAAAATATATTCAAAAAGGCCTAAATGCCTTTTCATGCTTTTTTTACGCCTAAGGCCTGACTAGGCTTCTAAGGCTTAAGGCTTGGCCTCCACGCCTCGGTGACGCCCCTTATTTTTTAGAACCTTGGATAAGATTAATAAAAAAATGTGAGAAACAATATTGTTATTTCTTATCACTTATGGGAATGTGTCCACCTCTATATAAAGTTGACAAATCAATTATTATTGTCACCTCTAGAAACTAATTTTCTCTCTTTTGGTTCAATATCACATTGAATGTTAGTTGAGTAATGCTATGATATATAACTTCTATCTAAATAATAAGAAATCAAGTTTTAACACCGTTTGACGTTCAGGCATTTTAATGTTGGGTTTAATATTTTGAGTGGTTTTATGTCCTCAATTCCACTCATTAAGCAGCACTATGAATGGTTTGTTAGTGATAGAAAGTCGATTAATGTTTGGTTTGATAGTTATTTTTTACATTCCCATTCCATCTTCTCTAAACATTAGTTGTTCAACTCCCCTTAAGTCTAATCTTCATGATTTCATTGTCAATGGTAATTGGAAGATGCCTGGTTGCTTTATCAACTCATTTCCTTATATTTGTTATTCTTTTTCAAAACTTAAACTCCTTATTTATGAAACCAAAGATAAGCTTATTTGGAAATTCTCTTCTTCTGGTTACCTATCTTTTGATGAAGATTATAAGTGTGTTAAAGGTGATGATTTTGTGGCTGGTGATTTTAAAAAACTGTAGATTAAGTTTGTGTCCACTAGAATCTCTTTGATTTGTTGGTTATTGTTACACAATAGCCTCCCAACTGATGATAATCTAAATATAAGAGGTATAAATATGGTATCCTTATGCCACCTCTGTGATTCCTTCAATTATAAAGAACATTCCATTAATCTCTTTATGAAATACATAAATGATACCAATTGTATCTCTCATATAAATTCATCTCTCAATACAAGTACAAAAAGTACATAAGTTGATCTGACAAATAAATAAATAAAAATAAGAGAGTGAGCATGTAGGGTCGACACCTACACACTATAGTATCATCAAGGTAAAGTAGCTCAAAACAAAATCAAGGTTGTGTATCTTCAATATAGTAGTTTTGTTATATGATCAAGATATTTTTCATTTTCTTTTTATCTTGGGTACAAACTGTAATAAAATTCTTGAATTTGAGTTTTTCATGATTATGAACTCAATTTAGATTTATTGTTCGATATTATGAATTATATATGTGCGTCTTGATGGAAAATTAAATCTTGTATATAGGGATTCTTATATATGTATGATATAATTTGAAGTTTGTATAAGACCTCGGGTTGATTTTTGCAGCAAGAGATGGATGATTTAGAATTGCAACATCCAGAGACAGCGGAGACCTATTGTTGATAACAAATTTAGTCTGCTGACATGGATCAATTGAGTGAAGACACGTGGCAATCTGCGTGGTAATAACAAACACTTCCGAACAACACCTTGACCCACTCATATGCTCCGAGCAATAGATGCTCTCTGAGGAACCATACTGTAACGAGGAACTCTGCTTCCCCGATCAACTCAAATGCTCCGACCAATAAGAACTCTCTGAGGAACTTTAATACACCGAGCAACTTATGAGTACCGAGCTACTTAGGTGGTCCGAGCAGCTTAGGCGGTCCAAGCTGCACCTCGAACAAAGCATTAATAGCAGGATAACCAACAGATTAACTGCGCATTAAATGCTTATTATTATCACACATATGTATATGCCTAATGGACAGCTATGTATTACCATTTCACATGTACAGCCTGAGGGCTATAAATACATTGTATCATCCTCATTGGAGGGGGACCGTAGAATTTCTTGACTAAACTTGTAATCAAGAATTCCCAAACGCTCAGCAATAATAGAAACAGTGGACGTAGGCCATTCTTACAAGACTGAACCACTTTAAAATCTCTTTGTCTCATTTTATTTTATCTGTGATTAAATAATTAGATATAATCTAATTTTTTACATTAACAGATTGGCGTCATTTGTGGGAAACGACTGGAAATATCGTTTTTCATAAAAAATAATTCATTACAAATGGCTGATAATCCAGAACCCAGCAATCGAAATGCTGGAAGCCCCCCAAATCCTTCAGCTCCACCAAATGTTTCAGATCTGGCTGGAATAATGACAAATCTGACCCAGGGCCAGACAACCATGCAAGAAACTATGCGATAACTCATACAAACCCTTCATGGCGGAGTACCGACCCATTCAGGACATCGAAGTGATCAAAGAAATACCCGTTTACTTTCTTTGAGTACTAGGCGTACCGATTCATATCGTACTGAGGAGTCTGAAGATTTTTCTTATCAACCTACACGAACTTCGTCCGTACGAGCCACAGATACTGAACAACGTATCACTCTCTATCCATAAAGGACTAGTGAGCTAGAAAGGTTAAGCAGGGTATCTCCTTTTGATCAATTAGGTCCTAGGAGGAACAAAAGTCCTCCTAAGGCTGCGTCGAGGAGCTTTCGACTATCATTAGACTTAAGGGAAGGATCTGCCCAGTCGTGACCAGCTGCTCGTCAAGATAAGTCACAGGAAGCCACCTCAATGCGATCAGTTGCTCTAACCAACAGGCCCATGGAAGGAAATGATGCGTGGAAAGGCTCTATTCAAAGGCTAGAAGACAGACTAGGGGAAATAGCTAAGGCCAAGAACTCCCTACAACGAACTTTCATTCACGGGACACCCTTTGACCAGGCCATTGTGGATTTTCTCACACCGTCAAATTTCAAAGCACCTGTTGTAACTCCCAAATATGATGGAAAGACCGACCCTCTTCTTCATGTAGAATAATACCAAGTTGCAGCTGACATCTATGATGTTCCAGATGAGATGAGATACAGAGCATTCTCAGGAACTCTTACCGGATCTGCTCAAATATGGTACAATAATCTTCCTCGGGGTAAGATTTCAACTTTCGTTCAACTGGCCGAGTTATTCATTGGAAATTTCTATTTTGGGACAAAGCCAGTTAAACGAGTAGCGCATTTGTTAAGTGTTAGACAGAAAGCTGGTGAGAGTACCAGAGATTATATAACTTGTTTTAATAACGAGAAACTCGAAGTCATTGATTATGAAGAAAAGATAGCGATTACCGCCTTGATGAGTGGGTTGCTGCCCAACAAGTTATACTACATTTTGGCCAAAGATCCACCCAAAACCATGTCAGAACTGATGGCAAAAGCGGCCAAGATCATAAATGTCGAGGAGGCTATGGTTGCGAAGAAGAATATGGACGACAAAGAAACCAAGGTGGAAGGGGATAAAGTTAAGAAGAAAGAGCATAAGATCAATGGTGGTAAAAAACAATCAAAAATAAGGTCGTCATGGGAGGTATTGAAGAAATTTGATAATTACACTCCTTTGAAGATAGACATCAACCATGTTCTAGAAGAAATCAAGAACAACGAGGAATTAAACTGGCCAGAGAAAATAAAGGCAAACCCTGACAGGAGGAATAAGGAAAAATATTGCGATTTTCACAAAGATCATGGCCATATGACCAAAAATTGCATAGCTCTTCAGAATGAGATTAAAACACTTATTAGAGGAGGAAATTTGGCAAAGTATGTTAATCATAGAAATGAAAAAAGAAACAGCGACCGAACAAAAGAGAGGTCTAGATCTCCTCGTTGAACAGAGGAGAACAAGAAAAGAGACCATGAAATTGATCCAGAAGATGACCCCAATCTTCCCAAGAGACTAAGGCAGCCAGAACGTGATGTATTTTCAAAACACTTTGGGTCATTTGATTGTAATGTTATTACAGGTGGAGATGCAGGAGGAGGAGACCTTACTGCAGAGAGAAAATCTTACCTCTGTGAGGCTCAAGCTTGCTCATACATTCAACGAATAAATCTAACTGAGGAGGATTGCTCGAGAAAGGTACAAAGAGAAATTGGTAATTGGTTTCTCAAAGAACGACCTCGCAAGTGTTCTATATCCTCATGATGACCCATTGGTGATCAAAATAATGATGAAGGAAGTAATGATTTCAAGAGTACTGGTAGACAATGGTAGCTCGACAGACATCATGTTCTACTCGTGCTTCGACAGTTTAAATCTAAAGCTATCTCAACTAGAGCCTTATCATAGAACCCTCATCGGTTTCACTGGCGAGAAAGTTTTTCCACTTGGGACGATCAAATTGGATATATTCATTAGTACATGGCCTGCTTGTCGAATAGAAACAATACGCTTCTTCGTGATGGATAAAAATGTTCAATCAGCCTACAATATCATCATGGGAAGGGTAGGATTGAAGAAGTTCGAGGCAGTGCCATCTACGGTACATCAATGCCTAAAATTTCCAACAAATTTTGGAGTAGGAGTTGTGAAGGGTGATCAAAAAGTAGCTCGGGAATGTTACTATTCATCTACCGAGCAAGAAGAACTGGAGGAATCAAGGAAAAATACTACTACCTATAAAGTGGAGGAAGGTGCAGAAACTGAAACATTGGATCCTAGAGATGAGTCCCAACTCATGAAAGGCCAGGTGGTGAAAGCTACTGAAAACATAATTCTGGACGACGAGCACCCTGAACGAACAACTCAAATAGGTTCATCCTTGGAGGCCTCACTAAAATAGAAATTGATAACTTTCCTAAGAAGCAGAAAGCAAACTTTTTCATGGAGTCATGAGGATATGCCCAGAATAAACCCAAATTTCTTATGTCACGAACTCAACGTGAATAAGGAGATCAAGCCAGTAAAACAGAGAAGAAGATTATTCCGTCCCGAGAAGAATAAAGCTATACAAGAAGAGGTCTAGAAGCTCCAAAAAGCTTGCTTTATTTAAGATGTTAAATATCCAGACTGGTTAGCAAATGTGGTGATTGGAAAGAAAAAGAACAACAAATGGAGGAAGTGTGTAGATTTCACCGACCTCAACAAAGCATGCCCAAAGAACCACTTTCCCTTTACCCGAATTGATCAATTAGTAGATGCTACCTCGGGACACGAGCTGTTAAGCTTCATGGACGCTTATTCTGGATATAACCAGATTAAGATGAAACCTGAAGACAGGGAGAGTACTTCTTTCATTACCCCTAGGGGAACTTACTGTTATAATGTTATGCCTTTTGGTTTGAAAAATGCAGGTGAAACATATCAGCGGATGATGAACAAGGTGTTTGCAGAACAAATCAGTTACAATATGGAAGTCTATATTGATGATATGCTGACAAAGACCAAGAAAGTTGCTGATCATCTAGTTGACTTAGGCCAGACCTTTGATCAACTAGATAAATATCAAATGAAGCTAAACCCGACGAAGTGCATATTTGGAGTACGAGAAGGCATGTTTCTCGGGTACATTGTCAATCAACGAGGCATTGAAGCAAACCCTGAAAAGATCAAAGCTCTGTTAGAGCTGCGATCTCCAACGACGAAGAAAGAAGTGCAAAGTCTTACAGGATGAGTAGAAGCACTCAACAGATTTGTATCATGAGCAACTGATAGATGTCTCCCATTCTTCAAAACGCTCCGAAAGACTTTTGAGTGGAATGATGAATGTGAGAAGGCTTTTTAAGACATGAAGAAATATCTGGGAGCACCTCCACTATTGTCCAGGACAGTGATGGGAGAAAAATTATACTTATATTTGGCAGTGTCAGAGAATGCAGTTAGCTCGGCACTAATAAGAGTGGAGAATGGAGTGCAAAAACTGATTTATTACACTAGAAGAGCCTTCCGAGGAGCATAGATGAGATATCCAAAGCTGGAAAAATTGGCACTAGCATTGATCGAGGCAAGTAGAAGAATGAGGCCATACTTCCAGGCTCATACTATAGTCGTATATACTGATATGCCATTGAGGCAAGCTCTTCATAAACCAGAAAAATCAGGAAGATTGATGTATTGGGCAATAGAGCTCGGTGAATATGACATAATTTATGAACCCAGATCATCGCTTAAAGAGTAAGCAGTGGCAGATTTTATAGCAGAGTTCACCTATCCTGATACCACCGAGGAGCAAAAGCTGCTCACCGATCAACCTGTGGATGTTACAGAATCATCAAACTCAAACCCAAACCAACTTAGGTTGGTAAAAGGGCAAGAAGTGATGATCGATGAACAGCAAGAAATATTAGGAGAGGGTGAAAGGAAGCAAAAAAATTTCCACCGAGGAACTCTGTCAGATCAGAAATTTGAAGATGAGTTACCTATATGGAGTTTATATGTGGATGGCTCATCTTGCACAACAGACTTTGGCGCAGGGATTGTTCTTAATAGTCCAGACGAGGTCGACATGGAATATGCCCTACGTTTCCAATTCAAAGCTACGAATAATGAGGCTGAATATGAAGCCATGATTGCAGGTCTTAGTCTGGCAAAAACCATGGGGACAGAGCAGGTTATTGTCTTCAGTGACTCGCAATTGATCATAAATTAAATGATGGGAGTATATGAAGCCAAAGGAGAATTAATGATCAGGTATCATGCAAAGGCAAGGGAATTGGTATCAGAATTTGATGCTATTTAGCTGGTCAGAATACCAAGAATGGAGAATGCGAGGGCCGACACCTTAGCTCGATTAGCATCAGCTACTCGTACCGAGCTACGAAGAGCTATCCCAATTGAAGTTTTAGCTGGTCGGAGTATAGATGAAGATTTGACGATGAATTTTATTACTCTTAATTTAGGACCATCTTGGATGGATTCCATCAGGGCGTATATTGAGGAGGGGAAATTACCAACTGACAAACTTGCAGCCAAAAAACTAAAGACTAAAGCTGCTCGTTATGTACTGAATAATGGTATTCTGTACAGACGAGGAATTATAGCAGGTTTGCAAAGATGTGTGCATCCCACCGAGGTGAAATACTTGATTGAAGAGATCCATGAAGGATCCTGTGGAGCCCATGTAGCAGGTTGGACGCTTTTGCAAAGGATTATGATGCAAGGATACTACTGGCCAATGATGAGGGCTGATTGTATAACCTATGCCAAGAAATGTGACAAGTGTCAACGCTTCTCCACTATGCGAAGAACCCCCCAAGAGTTATTGACACCCATTATTTCCCCTTGGCCGTTTGCTATGTGGGGAATTGACTTGGTCGGACCACTTCAAATGACCAGAGGAAGATTTAAATATCTCATCATCGCAGTGGATTATTTCACTAAGTGGGTAGAAGCCGAGCCTCTTGTCGACATGATGTATGAGAAGGTGTATCAATTTATTTGGAAAAATATCATCTGTAGATATGGTCTTCCCCATGCATTCATTACCGACCATGGAACACAATTTGATAACGAGGAGTTCGCTGCCTATTATCATCAGTCAAATATCTTGAAGATCCACTCGGCACCAGGCCATCCCCAAAGCAATGGACAAACTAAAGTAACAAACAGAACGCTACTGAATGGCATGAAGAAAAGACTGAATGGCGCGAAAGAAAATTGGATCAACGAGCTACAATCAGTACTATGGGCTTACCGAACTACTCCCCGAGCAGTAACAGGGGAATCTCCGTATATGATGGCATTTGGAAGTGAAGCCGTTATACCTGTCGAGTTGGGTCTCCCGACACACAGAGTACTGAATTTTAATTCCTCTATTAGCGACTTAATGAGAAGATTGGATTTAGACATGCTCAATGAAGTTAGAGAAGAAGCAGCCATCAGGAATGCTGCTTACCAACAACGAACAGCTTTGTTCTACAACAAGAGAGTAAAGAAGTGCGACCTGAAAGAAGGAGACTATGCGCTAAAGAAAGTGATTCAAAAGCACAACAAATTAGAAGCAAACTGGCATGGACCTTACCGAGTTACAAAAGTTGTTTGACCAGGAACCTACAGAATAACAACTTTAGAAGGGCAGGAGTTTAAGAATGCATGGAATGCAGAACACTTGCGCAAGTATTATCAGTGATGCAAACTCTCATGTAATACATTTTCGTTAGTATGAATAAAGTGACAATGTTCTGCCCAGTTCTCTCCTTTTGTTGGAAATTTTTGTGGAATACTAGTGCTACACACTACTCAGCAAAACTCAGACTACTCAAACTATTCCTAAAAATTCCAACTAAGGTTGGTTAGGAAGAAAAACTATTCCTAAAAATGCCAACTAAGGTTGGTTAGGAAGTAAAACTATCCCTAAAAATGCCAACTAAGGTTGGATAGGAAGAAAAAACTATTCCAAAAAATGTCAACTAAGGTTGGTTAGGAAGTAAAAATATTCCTAAAAATGCCAACTAAGGTTGGTTAGGAAGTAAAAATATTCCTAAAAATGCCAACTAAGGTTGGTTAGGAAGAAAAACTATTCCTAAAAATTCCAACTAAGGTTGGTTAGGAAGAAAAAACTATTCCTAAAAATGCCAACTAAGGTTGGTTAGGAAGTAAAATTATTCCTAAAAATGCCAACTAAGGTTGGTTAGGAAGAGAAACTATTCCAAAAAGCGCCAAAGTTGGTCGATAAGAAAAAAAAACCTAACTGTAGTTGGTCGAGAAGGAAAATTTATCGACCTTGGTTGGTCGGAAACATTTTATGAGTACGAGAAAGTGATCGAGCAAAATTTTTGATACTCATAACTTTTTAAATTACTACCAAGATTGGTCGAGAAACAAAACATCATTAAGTTTGGTTAAGTTGTCAAATGATTACCACAAATTCAAACTGGTCGATAATAAGTTTTAATCAACTCTAAGTTGATCGACAAATAACACAATGTTGTTATCTTTTTAACAGATATACATATATAAAATGTTTTACAACCACAAGGCAATGGAAATCAAGATTGCGAACAAAAATAAAAGTCTTTCATTAAATCCAAAAACAGAATACATTGAGAATGAAATACAAATTAATTATTACATCGAGATTCCTATTCTATTGGTTTCTTCCCCTCTGATTTTGAAACAGGTTCCTCGCCAGCAGGAGGATCGTTTAAAGCATAAGGGGAGTTTATGAAATTAAGATCTTTAATCATCCTGATGTTCATCACAGATGGTCGATCGAGTAGGTGCTCGGGGTGATATATTTCAGCATTGGAATGGAGACTATAATCGCCGAGGTATTTGGAAATCAAACACTGAGGGATTGCCCGGGCAGGGATCCAGCTCATGTCGAGTTTGAAGGGTGGCACTGGCAAGTCGAGCAACCCAGGATTATGATAATCCCATAAGTAGTGACCTTGTTCCAGTTACAGTACACACAGGGCATTCAACCACCCTTGTTTGTAACCTTCATTATTCGCATTTTGGATCCAGTCATCCAAATGGTAAAGAGCCTCATTGTAGCCAGCCATCCAAAATTCTCTGGGCTGCTTGTGGAACTGATAAGTCAACCTTTCCAACTTCTCATGAAGACTTTTTATAAATAGTTCTTTATTCTCCAGGGCATACTTCTATGAAGAAAGCTTCTCATCCAGATTCCTGATCTTCTTAGACATCTCAGCCAACGCCTGGTTCTTTGCCATCAGTTGGAAGGCTTGGCTCTCCAGAGAAGATTGAGTTCTCTATTCCTCGACAGTAATCCGAGCAGCTCTTGCTCGTCCCAGGGGAGCTCTTGCTCATCCCCGAGTAGATGTAGAAGGGCCAACTCTCTTCAAGGTTTCTAATCCATCCCTCAGGTTAGTGTTTTCAACCTCCAAGAAAGAGAATCCCTCGTCGTTCATAAGGACCAAAGCGTTTAAGGTGGAAGCTGCAGACTTCAACTGAGACACCTTTCTTTGCAGGTTATTATTTTCCTACTCTAATAACTTATCTATCTGTCTGTGATCTTTGACCTAACCCTTCATAGTTCTCTCCCTCACATTGTAAGCAACAAACAGTTTATCGTATCCCTTATCAGCACTGAGTTGCTGATACTTCTTCTCGTATCGTTTGTGCAAAAGGGCTGTAGATTCCTTATATTGTTGTTAAAGATGTTCAAGAGTTCCTTAGAAATCTTCAATCATTTCATAATATGCTACATTGTTAGCCACTGCACGGTCAAGCAGGCACTTCAAATACTAGTAGGCTAAAATTGCTTGCTCTGAAGCACCTTGACCGAGGATGTCAACGATTTGTGCTGCACTCATATCTGTATGACCAGCTTTGCAGTACTCATTGCATTGCCTCAACAATTTTGTATCATGAGCAGACAATAACTCCATCCTGGCCATAAACTAGTAAAGGAAGAGAAAGTAAGAATCAATAAGAGTTCAAATAGAGCATGAAGAAGAGAAACAACAGTATGAATAGGCGAAACTTCAAATTTTATTACATCATAAAGGGGAAGTACAAAATTCAGAGTTAACATTTGATAAAGAAAAATAAACAGAGAGAAAAATCCGAACAACTCTACACCTTTTCCTTGTCTCCCAAAACTTTCTCGGGAGGCTGGGACGAGGAGGTAGGTTGCTCGGATGGAATAGATGGTTGCTCGGGGAGTGCTTGAAGTTGCTCGTTTGAAACAATGGATAGTTAAAGTTGCTCGCTGGTCGATTGGATAGTTGGGGAATGAGGAATTTGATCTCCCATCACCATGGAGGATTCCTCATAGGCGGCTTCGCCCTCTTCTTCTTCTTCTTCAGGAGTTGGAGGGGAGCCCGGGATGTATCGCTGAAACAGGTCAGAATTTTCATCGACCTTCATCTCTTGCAGAGCAGCGACTCATCCATCCCTAAAGTATTTGTGGCTACCATATTCCACTTGCGACATCATGGCAGCCAGACCTTTATTCCACCCCTTATCCTAGCTAGTGCTGAAAGACTTTTTTACAGCCAACTTCCTTTTCTCTTTTTCCAAGGAAAGCTTCTCGGAAAGAAGATCCTCGGCAGCCTTCAGCTTATTCTCTATTTCTTCCTTTTGACGACCTACTTCACGAAGTCGGCCCAACTCTTCTTCAGCATTTTTGAGCTTACTTTCAAACTCCTTAGCATTTTTGAGATTTTCATCGATCTCTTTATTCTTCTCTTCCAAGTTTTTTACTTTTTTCTCCAAACCTTTGGAGACTTCGACAGCTTGGTTTCTCTCCTGCTCGGTGGAACCAAGTTTCTCCTCCCAAATAGCCTTATCATCATCATACTTCTGACGAGAATCTTTCAAAGACTACGTCAGGACCACCAAAGCTTCCTCTACACCAGACGAGGATCTTGAAGCTTTAATAGCTTCATATTTCTTTAAGATTGTATTAAAACAGGTCACCAACTGGGAAAATAAAATGATATCAAGTCAGTACACAGATGTAACAAGGGAAAAATGAAAGTTGAGTACAATGATACTTACAGAAGCTATATGACGAGCAACTAATGAGGTAACCGTGTCCCGAGAAAGATTTTCTTCCATACCTTGGATCTTGAGAATAATCCAAGACTTCACCGAGCTCAAGGCAGAGCTCGGGATAACAAAAGTGAGAACACCACTTCTAGTAATCGGGGGCTGAGAGATGGATTCAACCAAATTGACCGAGGAGCTCTTCTTCAGCTTCCTCGGGGGAATAGGAATGGTATCGACTGATGATGTAGTCTTAGTCGGAGAGATAACAATCACCTCGCTTGGAACAGCGGCCTTGCTCGGAGCCACTGGGGACTTCTCGGCAACCTTCATAGTAGTAGCCGTAGGGGGTGCATCAATCTTCTTTGTCCCCTCTTCTGGAACATCACGTTTACTTCTCTTTGCCTCTCCAGCAACAGAGGCAGATTTCTCGAAGATGGAAGGAGATCTTCTTTTCTTCATTCTTTCATTCAGAGGGATATGAGACTCAGGCGAAGAACTTGCAGAAGCAGGTACCGGTTCTACCTCACATATCACCGGACGAGCAGTAAAAGATGAGGTGTAACTCTTATATTGCAACAAATATGAAACTGACCTGATATGATCGTCAGCAACAATCTGATGCAAACTCCAGATAAGTTTTAGATGTGTTAAATTAACTTCTGTCTCTTTTGGAGACTTTCTTTTACTGTCAACTGCAAATAAATGAAAATTAAAATATCAGTGACACATTTTATCAAACACAAAGGAAGCATAATTTCAAAAATAAAATAAAATAAAACAACATATTGCCATAGGGAGGACATCTAGGACCCTGGTACACATCATTTCCAGTCAGTGGAGGGTGTTTCCAGTTTTTCATAACAACCCCGTGCTCGAAGTAGTCCCTATTGGCATTTGGGAGATTGACCACTAAAGCCCTATTTAAAAACCTAATTTTTAAATAAAAAGTATTGTCACCAACAGCCCATCTATAACAGAACATAATTTCTGGAATTCCTATACGAGTTCCATGAATTTGATTTAATCTATGAACTTCGTTAACTATTCTCCACGTATTGGGGGCTATTCTTGCAGGAACCACGTCAAAATATTGACAAAATTCCAGGCATAAAGGGTTTGGGGGTAAAGAAAGTCCACATTCAGCGACAAAGAAACTGGGGAACCAATGTCCCTCAGCCAAACGAAAATAATTTGAAGGCTGAGAAATTTCCTCCAAAATAACCCATAAAGGAATAGAGAAATCAGAACGAAACTTATCAAGCGACTCTACAGGGTAAACCATGATGAGTAAAGGAAATCGAAGATAAGGAAGAAGATCTTACAGGAAAAAGGATGAGTTTGTTGACAACGAATGATGAAAGGGATGAACGCACAGGAGAGAGAGACAATGGAAAACTCAAAAAGACGAATTTGAAAAAGTAAAAGACGAGGGCATTTTATGCAACGCTTAAATACCCTGTCTTGGGAATGGGTAAAGATAATGATTACAAAAAGAGACAGTTACGTTACCAAGAGGCTAAAAAGACAAAAAGGGGGCGGGAATCGAAGCGGTTATAAAAATTCAAAAAAGTTTGATTCTACCAATTTGGAAGGATAAATAAATACAAAAGAAAATACTCCTAAATTTCAGGATGACCATTTAAAACCGCCATATTTCAAGTAAGAATGTTCCACACTCCTCAAATTTCAAACTGTGAAACATTGGGGGCTTCTGTTGATAGCAAATTTAGTCTGCTGACATAGCTCAATTGAGTGAAGGCACGTGGCAATCTGCGTGGCAATAACAAACACTTCCGAATAACACCTTATCCCACTCAGATGCTCCGAGCAATAGATGCTCTTTGAGGAACCATACTGCAACGAGGAACTCTGCTTCCCTGATCAACTCAGACGCTCCAACCAACTAGAACTCTTCGAGGAACTTTAATACACCGAGTAATTTATGAGTACCGAGATACTTAGGCGGTCCGAGCAGCTTAAGCGATCCGAGATGCACCTCTAACAGAGCATTAATAGCAGGATAACCAACAGATTAACTGCGCATTAAATGCTTATTATTATCACACAGATGTATATGCCTAATGGACAGCTATGTATTACCCTTTCACATGTACAGCCTGAGGGCTATAAATACATTGTATCATCCATATTGGAGGGGGACCGGAGAATTTCTTGACTAAACCTGTAATCAAGAATTCCCAAACACTCAGCAATAATAGAAACAGTGGACGTAGGCCATTCTTACAAGGCTGAACCACTTAAAAATCTCGTTGTCTCATTTTATTTTATCTGTGATTAAATAATTAGATATAATCTAATTTCTTACATCAACACCGATGTTGCACGAGATAAAATATTTGGGAAAGTTAAGGAACCCAAAAAATATGGGCATGTTTGCACATTTGGACTCAGTGTCTCTCCGAATATGATATTTGTACCATCATATAAGCAATCCTAATCTAAGTTGAGAGATATTGAGATATGGAATCAAAAAGATCTAGAGAGGATGCGAAGTGAGATGGAGGCTGAACATGAGAGGATGCAACGTGAGATAGAGGTAGAATATGAGAGGAAGCAAACTTAAATGAAAGAGAAACTGGAAGCTCATATGTAACAAAATATATATTTTTATGAAATCTCGAATGAATGAACGGGTGGAAGCTCATATATGGGATTTTATGGAGTCTCGTACGCATTATATGGGTTATTTTATCCAATCTATGCAAGATGTTTCTTTAGTCTCTAAATAGGTCAACTTTTATTAATCATTAGATGTATGAGTACAATTTCTTAATTTTATGCATTACATATAATATTTTGTATATTATAATTGCTACGTTCCTGTCAATGCCACTGTTGATCTTGTAGCATCACCGCAGTTGCAACCGTTAACATCTGAGGTTCAATCGCAACATCGATCGCAATCCTCAATGAAGCACCACCACAAATCATATCGCGAAGTCAACTTCGTAACTATTGCGGGGTTAGTATTTTTCCCTCTAAAATCGTTCATAGCACATTTTAAAGCAAGATCATTAATAGTTCCATCATTTGATGCAGATCCATTATATATATGATAGTATACTCATTTCAATGTCAATTAGTTTAACATGTACTTGATGGAACTAATTTATGAGGTTATTATATGTTGAAATTGGTGGAAGGGTTTTTTTTTGTGGTTTAATTTGGTAGTTGTTACTATTGTTGAGTTAATTTTAAATCACAAAACAAGTTGGTTTTCATGAGTAAACAAAGGAAACTCTGTCGATTTTTTTTAAAAATAATAAGCGTGTTAAACATGTTTTGCTTCTATATGACTATTTACTTTATCAACATCCACATGTTTTTATCACTTCACTTATTTGAATGCATGGAAAAAATAGAATATATTATAGTAGCCAACTAAGAAAAAACGTAATTTACAAAATATTATGTCTAATTTTATAAATCTTATGGTAATATGTTGACCATAATTTCTCATAAAAATATTAAAAGTTTAGGGATCCCTTTTGAAACTAATATTTTAACATGGACATAAAAAAATGTTACTAGACCAAGATTGTGTGCCTTACAGTTTTTATTTGGATCAGGTCGCGAACTTCATAAGCTATATGGGAATATTATTTACTAACATATTACATTTTTTTATTCTTTTATATTTGAAGATATATTTTAAAGTTATATAGATCACCATTTTTCAATTTGCTCATACAAGTTTTTGTAAGTTTTCTTTATTACAATATAAGTTTTTGATTTGAAAACATTGAAGCTAATTACTATCCCTCTTCCAACTATTTCAAATTTTAGGAGCGGGTGAAGAACGAAAAAAATACCAACTAATTGAAAAGTTTGAATTGGGCAGTAAGTCCCTAACCATCTTTAATTTTTCTTTTGTGCCTGACTTTTACATTGACTTATTTACTTTTAATACTTATTTTATTTCTTTTTACAGGCGGTTATCTCTTGCCCATGGTCACGGAGACATCATATTGACTCTTTTGAACATTAATATAGTTTTTTATGATAATATCTCTTTCATATTTTGTTTGGAATATTTTGGTACAAATTTTTGGCTTATTAGTAGACAATTTTGGGATGTTTGAAGGTACACATTCTTCATTTTGTTTTGGGATGGTTAGATATTATAGTATATTGACGACACATTTTCTTCTTTTTTTTTTGTGATGATTAAATATTAAAATATATAGTTTTTCTTTAGTTGACTGAAAATTTATTTAAAGGATCAATTATAATATTAATGATGTCCAATTGGATATTATATGTCACTTAAAATATTTACGCTTTACAAAAAAAAGTTGGAATATAGTATGGGAAAAGTTAGTCAACATTGTGATGGTTTCGAATAAATGATTGAATCTTATGTTAATGTCTTAAGTTCATATTCCCAATGCTTTTGGGGAAACGTTGAGACAAAACCCGACGTTTTCCAAAAAAAAGTTGGAACTATGCCACAAGGCAGAGACAATTGCCGAAGGTTAATAAACGTAGCAGCAAGCATCGGGAAAAGCCTATCCAACATTTTTAAGACTATCGATACGCTAACGTTTTAAAAAAAATTGTCCAGGCGTTGGGATTTTTTTCCCAACATTTTTAGAGTTTATTCCGACATTTCCAAAACGTCGCTAAATCCAAGTTCTCTTGTAGTGGTGAGGTCGATTCACACTTGGTGTAAACTGTTGAAATGTGGATTAAGAGACCTACGAGGTTTTAATGAGCACTCAGTTTGGAGAGTTGAACGAGGTCAAATGGGGATGAAGAGCTTCCGATGTCCTCTAGATCAGGTCTCATAGTAAAAAGGTGATTATTAATGAACCGTGAGGTTGATTCGCCCATGGTATAGACCATTAGAAAAGGGATTCGTGTTTTAATGAGATTTTCTTTGTTTGGAGAGTTGACTGAGGTCAAATGGATCTCGAAAGCACCCAGTGGCCTCTAGATACGAGTTCAAAGTAGAACCTAGGATCGTATAGTGTAAGGAGAGGTGTTAGGGACCTAAGGAGGTATTTAAAGGGTTCTAAGATGGAGTTTTAGTGCCCCTTGTTGGGAGAGCTTAGATCAAGAAGATGTCATCGAAGTTTAAGGATTAAGGACCCTGTTGGGGATTAGAAGAGGGTTGATTAAAAGGTTGAGGTCGACTCTGGATACCTAAAGAATGGAGATGACTGATTCGGGCGGTCTAGGTTGATTATGTGGACCAAGATCAAGTTTGCGAACCTAAAGACTTGAGGTGACCGATTCATAGGGTCAAGGCTAATTCTGCAGAACTAAGGAGTTAAAATGATCGATTTAAGGGGACGAGGTCTATTTCGGGAACCTAGGTCAATTCTGGAGATCTAGAAAGTTAAAAATGACTGATTAAGATGGTCGAGATTAATTCTGTAGACATAAGGAGTTGACATGACCGATTCAGAGGGTCCTAAAGAGTTGGGTTGAATAATTCGAAGGGTCAACATCAATTTAGTGGACCTAAGTCAATTCTGCAGACATAAAGAGTTTAAATGACCGATTTAGACAGTTGAGGTTGATTCTTCGAACCTAGAGGGTTGAAATGACCAATTCAGGGGTCAAGATCAATTTTGCAGACCTAAAGAGTTGAAATGAAAGATTCAGTAGGTCGAGGTCTATTTTGTATACCTAAAGAGTTGAGATGATCGATTCAGATGGTCGAGGTCAATTCTGTGGACCTAAAGAGTTAGAACGACTAATTTGGAGGGTCGGTGTCAATTTTATGAGCTTAGTCAATTCTGTAAACCTAAAGAGTTGAAATGACCGATTCAGAGGGTCGAGGTTAATTTTGCGAACCTAAAGAGTTGAGATTTGATTTATAGGGTTGAGGTCAATTCGGCATACCTAAAGAGTCGAGATGACCAATTTTGAGGGTCAAGGTTGATTCAATAGACGTAGGTCAATTTTACAAACCTAAAGAGTTATTTATGGGGATTTTTTTTTAATCTTGACTCCGTAGGGGAGGGTGTTGGTATAAAAAGTGCAGGAGCACTTGGATTTTGGTTCCGTTGGAGAGTATGATGGTAATGAGAGCATTGCAAATCTTAATGCATTTGTTCCTGGTCTTGTTGGGAATTGACTAGAACTTTGTAAATGTTTTAGTGTTTTTTAATGAATTTTCTTGGATTCATAATGTACTCGACCTTGCTGAGACTTTTTAAGAATTTTCATGAATTTTTTGGACAATTTTTAGAGTTTTTTAGAATTTTGTAACGAAATTTTAAAGGGGCTGCCAAGAGGGATAGCTAGGAGGGTGCCTATCAGCATATGGAACGGACTCTTGGTCTTCTTGAGGGAGGGTAAAGGTCATTACCGATAGGAAGGTCCAGGGGACTACCGATAGCCATACCACTCAGTCCCTTATAAAAAAGGGGAGACCCTCCTCATTTTTTCACACCTTCATTCGATTGAATCCCTTATTTTTTTCTCTTTAGCAATCAATTTTGAGTTCATTTTCTTCAAAAGAACTCATGGAGGTCACCCCAAACAACAACTAGATCACAACTGATGACTAGGAGAGTTTGGAACAACGCACTATTATGCCACTGGTTTTAGGGAATGAGAATTTCTATGACATCTTCGAGCCTGTCCTTGATGAGAGGTTTCTATTGAGGGAGCCAACACATCACCATTCTGAAAATGTGAAGAAGCCTAATGGGTATTTAAGCATTTCACTTTATTTTCATTTTTTTCACTTTTCCTTTTTATCCTTAGGATAATGAAGGGGTTTTCTTGATTTTTTTGTCCAGGTTGACATAGCTTCAGGGTCGACCAGAATGAAGGAAGGTTGGGACCATCTTCCTACTGTTGTTCGATTAATGGTAGAGTCTACTAGATTTAGCCCTTTGATGGGAGCTTTGGATGATACATCGCATTCCATAGAGATACTGTGTGAATTGGGGGAAAGGTGGTGGGATACGACCTAAACATTCCATTTAGGCATCGAGGAGATGGAGATTACTCCTCTGGATGTTCAGTAGTTGACGGGGCCAGAGTGGGAGGGTCATCATATAGTGGGGGATCACACCCTGCGAGTTTTTATGGTGGCAGTACGAGATGCCTTGGGTGACATATAGAGGATTGCATATGGAGATTATGTTCACATCTTCATTCTTAAGGAGACTATCCAGGCAGATTGATGAGACCGACAGGTAGCATGTGAGTCAAGGTGTCTCGCTTATTTATTCTTTTTCTATTAGTAGATTTTATGGTGGCGACGAGCGGCGATGTCCTCCACCTGTGGTTTCTTCTATTCCTGAGGATCTTACAAATTTATTAACTAAGGTAGAATAGCCCTACCAAGTCTTATACAAGCTAGAGAAAGGGAATTAAAAACATATAAGAACTGAATTATTTGAAAATTTTGATGGATTGAACACCTTACAGATCCATTTTGTAGTGGCCTCTAGCTGAGAAAGGAAGATCTCCGGTTTGACTGAAAGAAGAGTAACCTTTAGAATCTACTCCATGATTTGCTAGACTGTCTGCAACCTTGTTATTCTCCCTCCAAGTATGCTGAAATTTGATTTGAATCCTGTTTTGTAAGAGCTTGATTTCATAAAATACTTCAATAATGGACCAGGTAATCGACTTCGTAATACCATTAAGCATGTCAATCACCAATTTAGAATCAGATTCTACGATGATATTATGCAAATTTAAAGATATACAAAGTTTTAATCCCCTAAAAATGGCCAAAATCTCAGCTTTGTTGTTGGTAATAAAACCTTCAAAAGAGGAGAAATATTTGATAAGCCGACCCCTGTGATCTCTGATTATACCACCTGATCCGGAAAGACCTGGATTCCCTTTGGAAGCTCCATCACAATTTATTTTAGCAAAACCATCCGGGGGTTTGATCCAATGGAAAATGAGAAAGTAATTTGGGACATATGAGGCAACATTCAGCTTGAAAGATTGGATGATGAAATCAAAGTTTCTGGTAGAGGACTTGAAGGTTTTATGATAAGCAAAAGATTGGATAAGATCATAAACTTGATGAATAATATTCTTGTCTATCATTTTAGCATCATTAAAAACACATAAATTTCTGCAAATCCATATTTCCCAAATTATAGCAGCAGGAACAATGCTAATGATGAATTTGAGATAATCTTGAGTGGGACACTTTAACCACCAGGACATAAGAGTCATGTGAAGAGAAGAGTAAGAAATATGGACACCAAGCAGCTGAGCAAAAAGTTTCCATACCGATTGCGCAATAGGGCCATTTAGAAACAAATGGTGGATAGTTTCAAAGAATTATAGCACCAGCGGCATCTGGACGCTAGTCTGATCCCCATTCCTTGAATAGTCGCATCTAAAGGGACAATATTGTGCAGACATTTCCAAAGAAATATAGATATTTTTTCGGGATATCTGGATTCCAAATGAATTTAAACACGGTAGAGACAGGTTTAGCAGATCTGATAATCTGCCAAGAAGATTTAGATGAGAAAAAACCAGCTTGAGTGGGAGTCCAATATGTGGTTCCATTGATGACAGTTGAATATTGATCAGAGATGCTTTGAAATTTTTGAATTCTACGATGAGAAGCTGAGCCAATTTGAGTATCACCTCCCTTGTATTTTGCCCTGTATAGAACAGACAAAAGGCTAGGATTGGTTTTTAGGTTCCAATTGAGCTTCAAACTGCTTGAATTGCAAACATCTTCCATATTTCTGAACCCCAAATCACCTTCTTCAATAGGAAAATAGAGGTCAGACCATTTCTTCCAGTGAAATTTAGCACCAAAATCCTTAGTATGCCCCCACAAAAAATTACTGAAAAGATTATGGATAATTGAAATGGTCTTTTTTGTAGGGTTTAGAGCTGCAATAGTATGTACTGGGATAGATGATAGGACAGAAGATATGAGAGTTCGTCTTCCTGGGAGAGAAAGAAATTTAGAATGCCAAGAGTCGAGTCTAGCTCTGATTTTAAGGATTAGGTCTTCGAAATAGGAATGCTTACTTCTCCCATAAAAAATGGGACATCCAAGGTATCTAATGGGAGGTTTTTTTAAAGATAGATTAGAAATTTTGGTAATGGATTTAATTCTATTGGAAGAGATGGAGTGATGAACAGTGAAACTGCTTTTAGAAAAATTGATTAATTGCCTAGAAGCAATTTCAAATTTTTTTAGGAACTTGATCAAGTTTTTGATGCTATGAGGACCCCCATTGCAGAAAAGAATAGTGTCATCAGCAAAACCTAAGTTACTTATGAGGGGACTATTTCTAGGGAGAGAATAAGGTTTAATATGGCCATTGGAAACTAGCTTATGCAAGCCTTTATTAAAGGTTTCAGCTACCAAAACAAATAGACCAGGAGAGAGGGGATCCCCCTGCTTGAAACCTCTAAAAGACTTGAAAAAACCAGCGCTTTGACCATTGATAATAGTTGAAAACCAGTTATTTGAAATAATCCTCCAAATTCTATCAATCCAGATTTCAGAGAACCCAAATTTTCTAAGGGTTTTAATGAGGAATAACCATGAAACTCTGTCATACGCTTTTGATAGGTCTAATTTGATGACAACATTAGAACCAAAGGTCTTCTTACCAATGTTCTGCATAAGCTCTTGAGCAAGTAGAATATTATCAGTCACTTTTCTACCTTTGATGAAGCCAGCTTGAGATAGGCCAATAATGGAAGGCAGAATTAGAGAAAGTCTTGAAGCAAGGATTTTTGTAATTATCTTGAAACAGAAATTACAAAGGCTAATAGGCCAAAAATCTATGCAAACTGAGGGATTAGTGGTCTTTGGAATGAGGATAATGTTGGTGCTAGTCCAGCTTTTAGGGAGTTCACCACCTGAAAAGAAATAACAAACAGCATTTATAAGGTCAGATTTGATGATTTGCCAAAATGTTTTGTAAAATATTCCATGGTAGCCATCTGTTCCAGGGCAGCCATCTTCATTAAGGTCTTGGATGGCACTCCAAATCTCCTCTGCATTTGGTATAGCATCTAGCATGAAGATTTGCTCAGTGGATAAAGAAAGATCAATATCTCGAATGATTTCATCTTCCCCATCAATGATATTAGCTTTAAAACTATCTTCAAAGTAATCTACAAAAGTTTTTTGCACCCCTTCAAGATTTTCAATCCAAATCCCATCTTTATTTTTAACTTTGTGGATCATTTGCTTCAATCTCTTGGCCTTGACAGAGGTATGGAAAAGTTTGGAGTTAGTGTCTCCTTCCAAAAGACATTTACCTCTCATTTTTTGCCTCCAAAAGCTTTCTTCCTTGCTAAGAGCTTGGAGTAGATTTGCTTTAGAAAGAGCTAGTTGTTCCCTATTAGCAGGAGTTGGGGAGGTTTCAAATATAATTTCCTTTGACAGCACCTCATCTTCAAATGTGGAAATTTCTTCAAAAACATTCTTGTATGAACTTTTATTCCAAGACACTAGAGAAGATTTAAGTCTTTGAAGTTTGGTAGAGAATATTCTGAAAGGGTTACCAAAAGCCTCCACATTCCAAGAATTTTCAATTACAGATTTAATGTCTCTATGTTGGCACCAAAGATTTAAGAATTTGAAAGGTTTTTTTATTAAATCAGATTGGGAAAGAATAGAGAAAAGAAGAGGGCAATGATCAGAACATGCCTTGTTTAAATGTGATAAAGAAAAGTTAGGAAAAGTATCACCCCCACTCAATTGATGCTAGGCCTCTATCAAGTCTAGACCAAATTCTATCACTATCTTTATTATTGTGCCATGTGAACTTAGAACCAGAGAATTTAACTTCCAAAAGAGCAGCTGTAGAGATGAAATTATTGAAATCTTCTACAGCTCTAAAGTCAATCTCCTGACCAACCAACTTTTCATCACTCTTAGTAACAATATTGAAATCTCCATAATCAACCAAGGTTGATTATTTGAGATATTTTTGTGCTGCAACAAGCTAGCCCACAAAGCAGTTCTTTCATACCTGGTGCATTTTGCATATACAATGGAGATGAAAACATCACATTGGATGTGAGGATGAGTGATTTTGACTAAAATGGACTGGTCATCATTCAATATTTCAACACAGGTAGTTCCGAACCTCCATAGAAACCAGATTTTGTTATTGGAATTAGCCAATCCTCCATCAAAATTAATGGTTCTGCGCAACTGATCAAGTTGATCCAATTTGGATTTAGGTTCTAATATGGCCATAAATGGTAGGGAATGAATCTTACAAAGTTTTTTGAGTCTTCTTTTAGAGGGCTTGTTAGACAACCCTCTAATATTCCAACATAAGAAATTTATCATTGAGAGATAGTAGGTGTAATACCTTTTGAGATCTTGGAAGCAGCTCTAATTAATCTCTTGAACATTGGATCAGGAGGCCTGCATTTTGGGGCTCCTTTTTTAATCAATTCTGCTTCTGTATCAACCACGGTAATTTTCTGAGAAGCCAATTTCTTATCAAGCTCTTTAGAGAAACAAATTAATTCCTCTATAAAGGGGGGGCTAATTGAATGATCCACTTCAGTATCAGATAATACAATGGGTTTCATCAAGGCATCTTGCTTCTTAGCTGGCAGGTCAGTTCCTTTGGGAGAAAGCATAAGGTTATCCAGAATCATCATGTCAGAGTTGGCTAGATCTTCGTCTTGGATTTTATTGATAAATTTTTGGATGATTGGGTAAAGTTTGTTTGGGGTAAGGGTCTTGATCAGAGATTGGTTGGGAAGATTTGATGGAATTGATTGGGCACAAAGGTCTTGAATAAGTTTTGGGGTAGGGTCTTGAAAATTTTGTGGAGAAGGGATTGGTTCAATAAAGAGGTTAGTGGTGTTATTATCAATTTTTGGTGGAGATTGGTTGTTATTGGGAAGGTTGGTTTGACTTGGGGATAAGTTTTTGGAGGATTCACCATTGGTAATGAGAGGATTCAAGGGTTTGGGGATAGGGATTTTTTTAATGGTTAATTATTGGAAAGGTTTTAAATGTTCACCATTTCTTGTGGGGCCAGAGGTTTTTTGAGGGTTGGTATTATAGGGTTTATAGTTTTGGGAAGGATTTGGTGCAGTACCTCCTATGGAATTTAGCAGACATTTTTTCCTATCATGGCCTACTTTGAAGCAGTCAATGCAATATTTAGGGACATCTTCAAAAAAAATGTTTTGCCAAAACCCATCTTCACCACAAGCAATCCAAAGACGATCAGTTTGGGTATCGAGCAAATCAATCTCAATGCAGACCCTAGCTATACTAGGTCTATTGATAAAAGCAGTGAAACTGTCCAGTTTTAAAGGCTTTCCCACAACTTGAGCAATAGAAAATAAAGAAGATTTGGAGAAAAAATGGATAGGTAAGGATGGAATCTCAGGTCGAAAATCGGGAGACTATTTAAATGTCCTCATAGGGAAACTACCAATGAACCATTGATTACGTAACCATAACCTTATGAAATCATCTTCATGGAACAAACGAATGAGGATATGTTTTTTATCCAACAACCCTACGGAAAAGGAAGCTTTAAGATTCATTGTGTGTAGGGTCTTTCGAATATCATCGAGGGGAGGCATGCCATGGGAAAACTTCCCAACAATAGAAAACTTGAACGGAGCAGCCAATTGATTAATATCTTGAGAAGAGAACTTAACAGCAGGTTCTCCTTTGTAAGAGGTAACTTGAATGAGAGGTATATCAGAATTTGTGGATTCTTTCACCACACTTGCAAAGGATTTACTCCATGCAACTTGTGGATCAGGAGGTTTTGGATTCAACGTGGTGGTAGTAGTTGTAGCCATGCAAACCCTATGGAATTAGGGTTTACGCTATAGAGAGAGAGAGAGAGATTGGCAAAGATTTTCTTCTTTAGATTCTTTTAATCGGCATGTTGATAAACTTTCACATGCCCCACATATCTCTTGGAGGTAATCTTTAGATTCAATCTCCTCTTATTTCATTTTTTTCTTTCTATTTTCATTCTTTTTGACATTTGTCTTGCCTTCTCCACACATTGTTTTATGAGGTCATCAGGCATAACATCTGATTGATATCAGTGAAGTCCAGCGAGGCAGGAAATTTCTCTAAGATGTATAGGTGGAGGAAGTCGAACAAGCATTTTAAACCATTCCCCATTTTGAAAGATGTGCGGGTGGCGCTGAACTTCCAGACGAGTAATCAGATTAGGCTTATATTTTTATCTTTCAAGTGGTTTCAAAAAACTTCACTTTGTCCTTGTTAGACTACTGACTCTTAATGGGAAAATATGTGACCTTCTATCCCTGGAACTTATCTTCGAGTGCCGCGGGGGTTATGAGCATGCATGCCCAGATGAGGAGGCTGTTGGTGCACGAGTTCAAGTACGTCTAGTACTTGGGAGACAGGGTTATGCGACAGGTTATAGAGGGTGAAGTGGAGGTCCTACTGTCGGTGACTCATCATCCTCATGCGGTGATATATGGATTTGTGGTTCTTCTTCAGGAGTCTCTTTGAAGAGATATATGACATTTTCTCTTCAATTTTTTTGTTTTCTTCTTCCCAATACTTACTTATCTATAGTGATTTGGTTATTTTTGTAACCTATTCGTATCATGATGATCTGGCTAAGGGATATTCAAGACTAGATTGGATCAGTTTCTGATTACATGATAAAGTCAGTCAGTTCCTGTTTGGTGACGACTACATATGAGGAGATATTTTGTTCCAAGAACGGGAGTCTACTTCATGTCGCTGCAAGCTCTCTTCTTCTTCTTCTTCTATAATGGCACTTCCAATGTTCAAAAATTTCTCGACTTACCTCGAAGTCTTAGAGTCCATGTGCCTTTATAAAGTTAATTATGAAGATTTTAGATCGTGGCGTGTCTCCTTATGGGGTATAATTCTGGTGCCTTGAAGACCACGTCTTTCGATTTTGCATGAGTAAAGTGTGTCCCACTTATGAAGAGTTTTTTTACTATATTGGGTTTCAACCCAAGTGTGGCGATAGCCATGATAGATTTATCTCGTTCCCCTTGAGTTTCACTAGAAAAGTTACTCCGTGTCTCTCCTTAAACTCCTCGAATGTTGGTGCATGGAGGGAATATTGTCCTCCCAACGATAATGAACTCCGTGTACCGAGGGATTTCACTGATAATAATTTTTTCGGTATCGTAGCCCTGGGATTGACTACCAGGCTTCTTTTGGTGATAGGTGACATGACGACTGACCCTCGGGTAACCACGATAGTTCTCTGGATGTCTTACCATTATATTTCGACTGTGGTAATACAGGAGGAGACCTTGAATGGTTTGAATGCCTAAAAGGAGGGTCGACATGATTTCATGTTGTTTATGTAATTGTTCGAGATACTGCACCTATCAACCCCTCTTGAGTAACCTTTATTGGGGCTCCTAGTTTCTTTTCTAGGCCTTTCTTCAGTTTCGTCCCAATCATAGAAAGATGGGTGAATTGGATTATAAAGCATAGGACCCAAACCTTCGCCAGTTTGTACCGTAGTGGGAGAACTTGTAGCTTATCTTGCAACTGGATGATTTTCCTTACGTACGATTGGTGGGCTTTCATCATAACTCCTTCTATTTTCCATGGCGACTTCTGTGCCAAGCGGGATGGGGGGAAATCATTCCTTCGTGCATAACCAACTTCTTTCCTGTGAAGGACCTGACTGAGTCTTGGATAATGATATTAGGGCCCTTATGATAGCGTCACCGACCGCTACTAATTCGTATCAGTCAATTGGGGAGGCTAAGTTCATATCTGCGGATTATTTGAAGTGGTTATGGAAGTGGGAGTTTGAGAAGATTCTAGCTCAAGGTACTGGTCAAAGATGTCTTGTAATATTTGGCACTTTGGAAGAAAGTTTCATGGTTTCATCCAAGATTATAAAGGCCTACCGTCGCACGATGCTCATTCAGAGCCAGAACCAGGAGTGGGATTCTTAAAGTCCATCAGGGATAGGCAATGGAAATGAAGCATTTCTGTCAGGTGGATGAAGACAAGATCTTAGATATGAGAGGGGGTGGAGAAGATTAGTGAAAAGATTTTGTAGGTTTTGAGATATTTGTGAGATGGTTGTTTTAGGTTTCGAGGTTGTTTTTTTTTGGTAAAGCTGGTAATGCTGTGGGTTTTGGGGTTTTAATATTTTTATATGGTATGTAATGGAGTGGGTTATTTTTTATTCCCATCACTGATATATCATGTAATAGTTGTACTCCTATTTTTTTAATATAAGAATAATGATTCCAACATATTTTGTTATGTCTTTAATGAATTCTTTATTTGAACTATCTATACCAATTGCTAAGGCATATATAATCCATTTATCTATTTAGATAATGAGGGATCCCGTCATTCTCAGAGGGAGAAAAGAATAGCATTTTGTGAGAGAGAAAGGACCGCTCCCATTTGATTCTTATGGGCTGCCTATGTACCTCTACGAGGTTTGAAAGCAGTGAGAATCTTTTTTTTTTAAAGAAATTTTTGAGAGGATCTGGTCTTACATAATTCTGAATAGAGAGGAAGGAAGAGATAATTTTTATAATAAAAGGGGGTTAGAAGAGTCATAACACATCAAGAGTTTAGACTAGGGGTAAAATTTATTGAGATGGTCCAAGTTAACTGGATGTGTCATTTATTCTCCATCAAGGTATGTGAGTATAGCAACGCCACCAGACAAGATTTTCTTCACGATGTAGGGGCCAGTTCAATTGGGATTAAAAATTTATCTCGGATATCTCAAGGGTTCTATAATTTTTTATAGGGCAAGATCTCCTTTTTGAACATTGCGTCCCTTAACCTTTTTATTTAATGATTGTACAATACGATAATAGTACCCTTGTATGTGGTATAGATATTTCAACCTCTTTTTGTCTAAGAGCGTGAGTTGATCATAGAGGCTTCAATTATATAACCTCGACCTCAAAATGGAGCTTATTGTATGACACCAACTTGTGGGGAACTTCCTAGCTAAATATGAATTCGTTTTCGTTTAAATATTTGGGATTGACTTTCCCTATGATGTCTATGACCCATGTAGAGAAGGGCCATGAAAATTTCATGTTATACAACTCTCGAGGAGGCAACCGTTGTAGTTTAGCAAACTGCTAGAATTTGAGACATCTTCAAACATAAGTAGTGCAATCTTAAATAATGGCGGCCCAGTATTACCCTTGACGGATGATTTTCTTGGCAAGCATATGACCGTTAATGTGGGGTCCATATTTCCACTGTGGATTTTCTACATCATGTCTTCAATTCCAGCCCCTGTTATGAAATGTTAGTGGGTTCCATCAAAATTATCTTGAAGAGTTCCATATTATGGACGATATACTGAGAAGCCAACTTGTGAAAAGTTGCACGGTCTTTCTTGTCAGCGTTTAGAGGATATTTACCATGTTTGAGGAGGCACCAAATGTCATTATACCAAAATCCCACCATATTCGAATCTTCTTCTGTAAAAATCTTGATGTGGTAGCAGTGAGTGGGTGTAACCAGTTTCTGGCCCAGAAAGTGGGACATTATTATTCCCTCAAGCATGTTGACCATGGAGGCTAGGGTCGCTAGTGTGTCGGCTTGGCTATTCCTTAAGAGGGGAAGTTAATATAAGGTTACATCTTTGAATTAGGATGTAATCTCTTCTAGGTGATATTGGAAGGGTAGGATCTTCTCATCTTTGACTTTACATTACCTAAGGATTTTATCCATGATGAGAGGCGAGTCTCCATAAATGTCCATGCATTGATTTCTTTCTCGAGGTCAACCTTGAACCTTATGGGAAAATTCCTCGTATTCTGTCATGTTATTTGGGCAAAGGAAATTTAATTTAATGGAAAAAGGGGTTTAGAGTTTTTAG
This sequence comes from Sambucus nigra, assembly GCA_949130495.1. Lineage (NCBI taxonomy): Eukaryota > Viridiplantae > Streptophyta > Magnoliopsida > Dipsacales > Adoxaceae > Sambucus > Sambucus nigra. Next base: position 183,138,753 of record OX422211.1, on the reverse strand, counting down.
GGGCGATCAGGAGTATCCCAATACCATAACCTTTTCTTGTTGTTAGCTTCATCAAATAACATCTGCCACCCGAGGTTCTCATGAGAGGTTTAGAGGATGTCTTCATCTGGTAATTCAAAAATCTAATGATCAATTCCCTGTATGGTGTTGTCGATAAGGTAATCATAAATTTATCTTCCTATTATAGCCTTTTGAGAGACATAAGTGATATCAAACTCGTCCAGTAACATTAGTCAGCGATCCATGCGACTAGGTAGAGTGGGCTTCTCTAACATGTATTTTATTGGATCCATTCAGGACACCATTTTGATGGGGAATGCAAGTATATAGTGCCAAAGCTTTTGCATGACCATACCAGGGAAACAAACACCTTCTTTAATGCGATATAGTTTATTCATACCCGACTAGCTTCTTTTTCCCTAGAGTAGTAGACTAATCCCTCCTTACGATATTTATCAATGTATTAAGCCAACATAGCCACTGCTATAGTGTTGGTGAAAGTCAAGTATAAGAGGAGGGGGAGACCTTACTGCGGAGGCATAAGCACCGGAGGTTAGGTGGGGTATCATTTGATATTATCTAAGGATTCTCAGCACGCCTCGCTCCAAACATTAATTGAATCCTTCTGCAAAATCTTAAAAATGGGCTCACAGATAGAGGTCAGTTAACTGTTGAACTGACTAAGGTATTGGAGCTTACTAAGGAATCCACGCACTTATTTCTCCATTTGGGGTGCTGGGATCTCGAGTATGGATTTTACTTTAGCAAGGTTTTCCTTAATACCTTTTTCACTGGCCATGAATCCGAGGAGTTCGCCCTTGGTTACACTGAACACGCATTTATGCAGGTTGAGTAGCATCAAATACTGTCGTAGTTGCTCGAAGAATTTCCTTAGGGAAGGAATGTGACCTTCTTGAGTTTTGGATTTGATGATCATTTCGTCGACATAGAATTTGACTTTATTATGAATAAGGTCATAAAGGATGGTTTCAGTGGCCTTTTGGTAGGTGTCCCCAACATTCTTGAGACCGAATGGCATGACTATGTAGCAAAAAGTTCCTCGTGCGGTGATGAAGGAAGTCTTCTCTTAATGGTCAAGATGTATCTTAATCTCGTTATACATGTCAAAATCATTGACAAATTATTTGAGATCATGACTATAAGTGTTGTCTATGATTATGTTGATGTTATCTAGAGGATAATCGTCCTTTAGGGATGCCTTGTTCATATTTCGATAGTCGATGCACATACGGACTTTCTCTCCCAATTTTGACCCGGGGACGATGTTTGAAAGTCACGTAAGGTATTCGACCACGCAAATGAAGCCTACGTTTAACTGTTTCCCCACTTCATCTTTAACCTTGAGTCACCACTTTGTTCAAAGTTTTCTCAGTTTCTTCTTGACAAGTTTGCTCTTTGGGAAGGTAGGGATCTCATATATTTTTATCACTGGGTAAATGCCAGGCATGTCATCATAGGACCACGCAAAGATGTATATGAACTCCTTCAGAAGATCTTCAAACTTTGACCACTCATGCTCGGTGAGGGTGTACTTATCCTAATCTCACGTGGATGACTACTAGAATCAAGATTAATAACAATAATTTCATCATCATTAGTTTGAACGCGGTTATGTTGTTTATTTTTTTTCCTTATTGACATCAGTTAAGAATTGTTCATTTATTAAATCGTATTCATTAAAAATTTAATTAGAATCAAGGCAATTAATGTAAGGCACCGTAAGATAATCAAAACCATCATTTATTTTATTAAAATAGTTTCTAGGAAATACAATAGTGAGGACCTCATTAAAGGAGGCCTCTTTCACAATTACATCAGCAACAAGAGAAAAAATAATAGACTCGGGTATCTCTTGAAGATAATGGATGACACGGTCCTGGTTGATTTGAGGAGGGGCGCATCAACAATAGTGATCTTCTCAGACCGGTCAAACAGTGCAGCTTCCCAGCGAAACATGTAGAGATCAAGCCCTAGTGTGTGAAATTTGAACGACTCATCGATATCCCTATCCCCAGAATTTTCAGTTCTTTCCATGGCTTCATTTGTTAGAGGCTCCACCTCATGTTTTTTCCCTTCATCCCAAGCGATGTCATCTTCAAAGAAGATTTCTGAACCCGATTTTATCTTCTAATTAGCAGGGTTACACTATAGTTTAAGGAATTCGCAGAAGGGAAATAGCCACCCTACAATTCATTGTTTGAGCTATAAAAATCATCACTCTAGCTGGTGGCAATGATGTCATCTTTCCAAGAGTAGTTAATGCACTCAACAACCTCTATGGGCTCATGAGATAGATCTTCCCACTTAGTAAGGAAATGGTGGCGTGAAGGGTCAAAATGTACTTGGAGTTCCAGGATCGTAAGTAACTTAGAGAGTGCATATCTCTCTCTTATGAAAGAACATATCTGACATGACCTCCACAATGTCATCTAAGCTGAATTCTTTCACGAGCATAACCCATTCATCAGATTCTCGATCCCACCTCCGGGCTTCCATAAATAAAACATTGATCCTATCACAATCAATAGTCATTTCTAAGGGAAATTTTAGCCTAAACTTTCGAAGTTGATCTAGAACCACAGGTAGTTCCATGCCTCCCCCTTCTGAGAGATTATGAATGGTAATGAAGACTCATGTATCGGGTGATAAATCTTGATCGACACGGCTTGTAAAATGCAGGATAAAGGAAGGGTAGACTTTAAGGGGTTTTATTCATATGGTAGGCATATCGGGTGTTTAAATGGGCTTGATTTTGGTTAAGGGGTCAACTTATGGATCTCCTTTCGGAAGATTGTCAATCTTAGCACTGAGCTAGGAAAATATGGTCATCAGATTGGGTTGAACCTTCACAGGATGGTCTATATTCTCCATGAATAACCTTCGTAAAGATATCGTAAACTTAGTGGAAGAAGCATAGGAAGCAGTGGAGCTTCGGGGTGGTTTGACGGAAGATCGGAGCTAATAGGGAGCCAGGCCAAAAACCAGGTAGCGCGATCACACTTGAGAGGAAAAAATGATTTTGGTTTATTTTGAGGGAAAGATGAATATTTTTTGCATTTTTTTTTCTTTTTTAAATAAAGGGGGAGACTATTTTCGGTATTATTATTATTTTTTTATAAATGGAAAAAAGGAAAATCCTCGGCATGGTTATTATTAGGAGGTTCCTCTTGTATTTATGTTTTGCCTAGGATGCAGAAGAAAAATGTCGAATAGGACCCGATCCTAGGGAAAAAATAGGGTACATGATGTAAGACATGGTTAGACTTATTTCCAAACTCACGGATAGTGTCCTGTTTTAAAAATGGGTGAAATAGCGCAAAAATTGGGGGGGGGGGGGGGGGGGGGAGTAAAGTGAGCCAAAATTTTGACAGACTTTCGCATTAAAATCAACAAATAGGTACGAGTGTCCTAGGGTAGATGCATATATGAGGTTGATTCATTTGGTGGGTTAGCAAAAAGGTTCTCCCATTTGTCATGACTTCCACGATATACCTCTTGCTTATAAGCAAGATCATTCATCAATACGTGTGGACAAGCCATTTGATATACCTCAGTGTACGTAAAATGCCTCATGATATACCTCATGGAGATATTACATGTCAGGAAAAATTTTATATATTCGATGTACGTAAACAAGTTCCCTATTATATACCTCCTATCATGATTTCGACCAAGCGCTACGATGCGGGGGAACCATTCGATATACATAGAAGGTACGAGGCCAATGGAATCTAGGAATCATATTTCTTAGGTTAACCTCACCTCGCAAGACCGACACCCATCACGAAGTGACCCCCCACCACGGGACAAAATTTAGGTCAATATTGCAATGCTCAAGTGATGCAATGTGCAAGAATGTGTGCGTCTTAAATAGTATCTCATGGAGAGTTTTATATATGCTAAATGAGGGAAATACTACCACTATAAGAAAGAGTATAAAATATACAAGTAGCATGGGATAAGGGGGATAATCATGGAGAACAAAACTAGAAAGTATGTACATGGAGCATGGAGACTAACAAATCATGGTGATAGATACAAAGTGTGAGGCATGTGAATATACAAGTGAATGAAAAATATGTGCAAGGTGAGAGAGTGATATGTGAATATGTGTTAGTGAAGAAAGTACGTAGATATATACAAGTGAAAAAAATGTGGAAGTGTTTACTAATGAGGCTAACATGGATATCTACAAGGGGTGTGTAAAATGTGTGAGTAAGCATGAAGCTATATATAAGTGAGAAGAATGTGAGAGTGTGTGCTAGTGTAACTAAGCATGGATACATAAAAGGGGTGTCTGAAATGTGTGAGTAAGAATGAAGATATATACAAGAAAGAAGATTGTGAGAGTGTGTTCTAATGTGTGCTAGTGAGACTAAATATGAAAATCTTCAAGTGGTGTGTGAAACATGTGAGTAAGAGTGATATTATATATGAGTGAGAGTGTGTGGAGTGAAACATGGAAAATATATACAAGTGAGTAAAATATAATGACTAAGTATAAGTGAGTAAAAGGTGAAACATGTGACAAGAAGGTGATATATACACATGGTGAGAAAAAAAATGGTAGAGATAAACATTATGATAATACTGCGGTAGATATACAAGATATAAGTATAAGGGTAAGGAGAACATACAAGTAGATGCATATGTACACATATATAAAAGGAAGAGAGAGAAAAGAAATAATACCGGTGTGAAAATAGATTTTAGTCCTCGAAATTAGAGGGGAAGAAAAACTGGACATATCCCTCTCTCCACGTGTGCGAGGATTCAAAGATATGGGAGTCCTCTTTTCGCCACTCGCGTTGATCTTTGTTGGCTGCCTCAAATATAAATCGGTAATTGTCAAAAGTAAAGAAATACATGGAAGTGGAGTCGACAACCTATTTTTCTCAAAACAGGCAAAAGAAATGTAGTCTTTTTTAGACAATGGAATCAAAAGACATATTGGTGTGTAGGAAACCAAATGAACCACAACAACTAAGTTACGAAATGGGAAGGTGTTAGGCACCCATTCCGCCCATTTAATCTCTCATGGGCTATGATAATATTCTTCTTTTCTCCAAAATGTGATACATGTGTACATGTGTGTAATGTGAACGGTGAGAGAAAGAAATCATCCGACCCACGTCATGGGAAAAATGGGGTGGAATCACTTTAAAGATTGTGTAAAAGAAATAACATAAAAAAATTAATGTGAGTGTCTGACAAATTACAAATCCCTATGGAAAGTGAATGTTAATATCTAGCGAAAACCAAATATGTAGGAGCATGCGTACTCGCAATACTGCTAAGCGCAAGGAAACATATAAAGGATAAAGAAGAAAATAGGACTCGAATCCAAAGATTGGCTTGGGATGCCTATGTATTTTAAAAGGCGTCAAAGTCCACATAGTTATATAGCACATAAGGGTGGGGTTTAACCCAAAAATCCTAAGTTAGAACTTCATTTAGTTTATTTTTAGAAAATGTGCGTAAGTGAAGAAAGTGTGGAAAATGAGGAAATTCTTATTTAGGGTTTATAAGAAAACCCTTTTTTGTTTTTTTAGCTTGTATGAAAATAATATTTGTGCATATAAAAAATAAAAAGTGAGATTAGTTTTGGAGTGAATAAATAAAATAAAAATGTATCAAAAGTGGAAAGAAAAGTAAACAACTACTATTAATTCACTGAGTTGTAGATGAATAAAGGTAGACCTCTTAGAGAACTTTAATTTTGATTTTCCAATAAAAGGAGGATAATTTTAATGTTGTTGGATGGTGGTCAGTTAAGAAAGGAAATTGAGGTGAAAATGAATGAGAGTATTGTAAGGAAATGGAGAGAATGTTTGGACAAATAGAATTTTAACGCACTGATCTCGAGGGAAATGTTCAGACTTTAGATAGGGACCCTTGGGAATGAGGTCATGGTTTTCTTAAATATTAAAAATTAGGGTTTTAGGTAAGTGACAATCGGCATAGCCCTCCCTTGATGGCCAAGGAAAGTACATTCTGGCGCTATGGAAGGGTTTTGGTGTGCCTATAGGCAGTCCAAAAAAGACTTTTTTAGGAAAACGGGCATAAATGTAAATCGTAAGTCTGAATTGCGCATGGCCAGGATCGTTGGAAAGTGTATTTAGAGCCCTACGAGAATCCATTGATCCACCCCCTGTGTTCGAGAGTTGACCAAAATCAAACTGGACTCGGAAGCACCCGATGGCCTCTAGACGGGTTTTCTCAGAGTAAAAAGGCAAGTATGAGTGAATTGTGAGACCGATTCACATACGGTATGGACCTTTTGAAAGTAGATTCAGAGCCCTACGAGGTTTTAATGAGTTTTGCTCAGTTTGGTGAGGTTACTAAAGTCAAACGGTGCACGAAAGTATCTGGAAGCCTCTAGATCAGGGTTCAGAGTAGGACATAGGGCCTTATGGTTGGAAGAAAAGTGTTAAGGACCTAATGAGATAGGCGGTGTCAGGATGGAGTGTCTACAGTGTGGTTAAAAAGTGTAACTATACACTTACGGATGTGGTTAGAAGTATAACGGGTCATGCCAATTTTCCTTTATCCTAGTGGATGCATGCTCTCAATATTTCTTTGTATATCTTAAATAGGGTAATTAGTAAATCAGTTCCAAAGACTTCGTTTGAACTATGGACATGAAGAAAACCTTGGTTAACACACCTACATGTTTGGGGTTGCCCAGTAAAAGTAAGAATCTATAATCCATAAGAAAAGAAACTGGATCCCAAGATTATTATTGGCTTTTTTATTGGGTACGCGAGAAACACAAAAAGATATAGATTTTACTACCCTAACCATAGCATTAGAATAATTGATACTGGTATTGTTAGATTCAGCAAGAATGGTGATTTCAGTGGGGGTGATAAAGTTAGGGAAGTGATTATTCAATAAGTCATGGTATCAATATCCCTACCCCGAGTTCATACTGAATTTGTTGTTCCTAATAATGTTGCCCCACGTAAAAATAATGAACAACAAATGGATAATTAACATCCCTTAATGAACCACATAATGAACCCCGCGATGAGACTATTTCCAATGGATGATTATGTGGTGTATTTATAAGAGGCTAAATTTAATATAAGGTGTAAGAACAATTTGTCTATCATTGTTCATAGCATATCATTAGGCTATTTTGGCGTATCTTGTTATAAATCATCACACACCATCAAGACGAACCGAACTCAAGCATGTCCAAGTTTAAAGACTTCCCGACATCCCAAAAGGTATGAAACAATATAAATTTTGAATTAACTAATAGAATTATATTTGGGATGTTTAATTTTTATCAAAAACACTAACAGGGTTATTGTTTTTCCAAAAAGAATTTTTGTGTCATCGCTTGAAGCTTGTTTGTAGATCGCTTGAAGAGTTACATCAAACGACATGCTACTAGAATGCGATTTAGAAAATTAATTTTTTATTTCGCTCGAATGACAATGAATGTCACGCGAAGCATTTATCAAGCAACATCTAATGTCACGAGAAGAGGTCGTTCAAATAACATCTTATGCCTCAAAAGAAATTGTCATCTCATTCGAACGACGCGATGACTTAACTTTTTTATAAATACCTATTTTGTAAATCGGTTTTTTAAGAATTTTGCTAACACGTTTCTGCATATCTAGTGCAAAATACCTTCAAGTTTTGTGTTCTTAAAACACTGTTTTATTTCATAAAAAGCATTCTTGTGAATTAGTTTAGACACCTAGAAAATTTTATACCTCCTGCATATACCTTGGTGGAGAGGCCCTCAATTTCTAACTTGTGATAACTATGGGGATTCATTACTGAAGACGAAGGCTGATGCAAATTCAGAGGACTGCGATCAGGTGACTATTGCAAGCATCATAGTTATTCCTTAGATATTTTTGAAGAATAGCATGTTATGCTTGTGGGGGATTAAGAATTCTGTAAATCGACTCTCTTGTAAATTTCTTAGTGAATAGAGGTTTTTACCCGAAAGGAGTTTTTTCCTGAGTGCTGGCCTTGTCGGATTTGCCTGGTTTAATTTATCTGTTTTATCACATAAATTCGTGATTAGGATAAACAGGATAAATATGTTTAAAAGTCGCTTTTGCATATTTAACATTAGTATTGCAATTTTTGTTGAAGTCGCCCTTTTGTGATTGTATTCACGCTTACATTAGGGGCATAGATGATCCAATTACTTTAAACAAACCATTAACTCTGACAATTCTGATAAATGAATTGATGCAATGAAAGATGAATTAAAATGTATGGACAATTATAAAGTTTGGGAGTTGGTCGATTTAACTCAAGGATGTAAACGAATCGGGTGTAAATAGGTCTACAAAACCCAACGTGATTCAAAAGAAATATTGAGCAACAAAATCAAGACTAGTGGCCAAGGTTTTATTCAGAAAGAGGGCGTTAGTTATAATGAAAACTTCCCTCTTGTTTTAAAGAAGGATTCGTTCAGAATTATTTTGGCATTGGTAGCTCATTATGATTTAGAGCTTCATTAGATGGATGTCAAAACAACCTTTCTAAATAGAAGTTTAGATGAAGAAGTCCATATAGCACAACCAAATATCTTCATTATTTTGGCATTGGTAGCTCATAATGTCATGTTTATTAAAGAAGTTAATATATAGACTTAGACAAACTTCTCAATAATGGTACTTTAAATGTCATGATACCATTACCTCCTTTGGGTTTATGAAAACATCGTGGATTGGTGTATATACCTAAATATCGATGGGAGTAAATTTTTATTTTTAGTTTTCTATGTCGATAATATATTGATTATCGGCAGTGATCTTGGTTTGTTACGGAAAACCAAGAACTTTCTTTCTCATAACTTTCAAAAGAAATATATTGGTGAGTCGTTCTACGTGATCGGGATAGAAATATTCCAAGATAGGTCACTTGGATTATTAGGATTATCTGAGAAATCATACATTAAGAAAATTTGGAAAAGATTTAAGATGACCGATTATGATTCTGTTGTAGTTCTACTTCTGAAGGGAGATAAATTCAGCTTAAGTCAATGTCAAATTCAACTTAAGTTAATGTCCCCTAAATGAACTAAAATGATAATAGATGAATATATGTCCTTATGCTTATATTGTAGGGAGTTTAATGTATGCATAGGTCTGCACCGAGCCTGACATGTAATACCCCGTATTTTTATGGCTTTTAAAATTGGGGATTTATTGATATTAATTGAGATATTAATCCAACATTTTATTCTAAATATTTACTAGTGTGACGAAAGTTAGTAATTATTGGGAATTTGTTGAATATTACTGGATGAGAAGATTAATATATGAGATTGATTTTATTAAAATTGTCACGAGTGAATAAAATGACAATTATGGAAATTTAATTCGGGACGCGATGTGTTGTGTCAGGACTAAATTATTATTATTATTATTAAAGTGAATATATTATAAGTCGTCTGTATAGTCATTTTGAGTGTGCCAAAGTGTCCGGAAGGGTCGAGATAGTCAGAAAAGTGTACTTGGGAGTTTAGTTTGGGTTTCGACGCATTTTTAGGCCTAATTGATACCCCGGGAGGGTATTTTAGACATTTGGTATTTTTGGGTAATTAAACCCACGAACTTTCTTAGTATTTATTAGCCATTTAGAGTTGTCTCTTGGGGTTAAGAAACAAAAAGCCTAAGCCATCCATTAGAAAAGAAAATGAAGTGATTAGAGAAGAAGGTGAAGAGTCTTCAAAACTCACCCGATTGCACCGCCACCACCACCAAAACGTAGATGGCACGATGAGGAACGCAACCATATATTTTTTATCAACAAATCAGACCCTTGAATTCGAGGCAAGTATATATCTTGCTAAATTCCAAGTTAATATACCTTCCATATTAGTCTAGGAATGAAAATCATATGTTTTAATGGAAAAAATTATATATTTTGGAAGAGAATTTATATGTGTTGTAGGGAGAACCCATGTAGTCTAAAACCTTGATCATATGTAGAGTATTATCCATGAATTTATTATTATATTTGGGGAAAAATCTTGGTTAAAATAGAGGGTGGTGATTATTCATGCAAAATTTGATTTTATAAAGAGATTTGAGATTAAACCCCTTTTTGATTGATTCGTTGAGGATTTATTGATGTCCTTACGTTAGAACTTGTTTATGTACATTGCTTATACACTTGGATTATTTTGATGGGAGTTTGGGATGAAATTATAGAGGTTTGGAGGGATTAGAATGATTGAGCCCGTAGGTTGAATATTGCAGAAAACCTGGGCAAGAACTGCTTGATCGACCGATCGAACCCTCCAGGAAAATTGCATATTTTTCTCTTTTTTGTTTAGTCCGGTTAAGATACGTAGGAACCCTTGATTATTATTTACGGAGTATAATGGGTTATGAAAAGGACCAGTAGGGTCTAAGTAGACTTCGTTGAGTGAAATTAAAATGAGAGGAAATTATGGGTTAATGAGGGAGTTATTCAAATATTGGAAAATGTGCGTACGTTTACTAAGAGATTGAGACTCATGAAAGATTTAGACTAGAAAGTAAGTGAGGGTATAACTACTGAAATTTATACTTAGTGAGAAAGAATACTTCGAGAGATGAGAAGTAAGACCGAAGTAAATAATAAATGAGAATAAAAGAGACGAATCCGTTATGAGAAATAATTGAGTAAAATTTGTGTTGAGAATGGATAATAACAATTATGGGTCGTGGGCGAACCTAATTTGGAAAATATGAATATTTATATGTATGACTTTGTGAATGTGCATATATTATGTATCTGTGTATGACATACATACCTTACTTGCTATCTACGGGAGGTTTGCGCATGAGGGCAGTCATATCCTGATGAATCCATGTGATTTTTGATTTGTTGCTCGAGAACATAGGACTATGAAAGACTTATCGGTAAGTTGATAAGTCCGCTGACTATGGGAACGTAGGTATGTCCGTGACCCATGGGTATGAGAACTATGTTTGCCTCCAATTTTTGTGTCGATATTTTTGGTTCGAGGAATCTTTACCGAACCTATAGTCCCCTATACAGCGACGTGATGTATTGGGACAAGATAGCAGAGTAATGCAGCACCGCAGCTGTGTCTCGGGGTGCAGTATAATATATATATAATATAGTGAATATATATATATATATATATATATATATATATATATATATATATATATATATATATATATATATATATATATATATATATATATATATACATGTGATGATATCTACTATGTGGCTAAAGTAGAAATGTAAGATAGTTATGTATGAAAACACTTAGTTGAATTGAATTAATAAGGGACTTATCCATGTTGAATCTAAATGGATATATATGTTTATAACATCATGATATGTATTATAAGGTTAATACATGGGAATAATTTGGGATATAAATAATGGATACATGTGGTTAATCTAGTTAGCGTGGGAACTATAACTAGGATGTCCTAGAGGTACGTTAGGGGTGCACACTAGATAAGAGATGAAGATTCTCAAGAGAGTGTCGCATACTAACATAGTTGTGATATTAGCCGGTAAGCATTTTCAATACTTGCTAAACTATTTTTAAAACTGTTTTACACTCGGGCTCTGACCCGTTTTCTACCATTTCTTTCTCTTTTGTATATATATGTATGTCCTACAGGTGCCCAACCACATGACGTCATGCTTAGGTTCTTTGGATTGGACGTGCTGCAGCTTATGTGGGAGTTGCAGGCCCTTGCTTTAGACGACTTCGTCATTGAATCAGTTCCTACTTTAGATCTTCATAGTTAGGGCATGTGTCGCCCGATTTCCTATTCCGTTTAGATCTTGTCAAGGGTTTATGTTCATTTATATTTTCGGTATTCAATGCTCCTCGGGAGTTAACTCTTGTCATAATGATTTCATTTATAGTTCATAATTTGATTTGGTTTATCTAGATGGTTTAAATGGTAGTGTAGTTATTATTATTATCCTTTTATTTATGTGACTCTCAAACTGTTATTCTTAAAAAGGTTTTCATATTGGTATTTAATAAAGGAAAAATGAGACTTTAAATTGTTTTGACACTTAGCTTAATTATTTAGGGTGTTTGTATTGGTAATAATTATTTTACGACAGTAATGCTGAGAATGAACCAACCGTTCACCTTGATGTTAATTTAATAAAGGGCTAATCACCCGGTACTTAATTAGGCAAGTTGTTACATGACATTAGTTTTGCAATGGGAATTATTAGGAGATACCAAAGCAATCAAGGACTATATCATTGAAAAAATACAAAGAAAGTTCTAAGATACTTACAAGGGACTAAAGATCACATGCTTACATTTTGGAGGACTGATCACCTTTAAGTAGTAGTGGCAAAATGTGGCCCAAATAATAAAACAGTCCATATTAACCCAAGCTTCGAAATATGGGGCCCATATTTAAAGGTTGTGAGTTAAATATGGGGCTCATATTTCAAAGCTATGAGTTAAATATGGGGCCCATATTTCAAAGCAAGAAATCAAATATGGAGCCCAATTTTAAAAGATACAAATCAAATGTAATACTCATTTTAAAAAGTTATGAGTAAAATATGAGTTTTTTTTATATATACCTCGAATTGTAATACTTAATTTAGTAAAAAAAATAATGGGTTGATCCAACCCATATTTGGTCCGCCCATATTTGGCCCAGCCCACATTTAACCCAACCCATATTTGGCCCAACCCACATTTAGCCCAACCCATATTTGATCCGCCCAAATTAGGCCCAACCCATAATTTTGCCAGTGCTACCTTTAAGTGGTTGGTTATTCAAACTCAGATTTTGGAGGATTTTTAAACAACAGAAAGAGAACTAGCGGTTATGTGTTCCTTCTTAGAAGAGTTGAGATTCTTGAAAAAGTGCTATAGGAACTATCATTGCGTCCTCCACCATGGAAGTTGAATTCGTAGCATGTTTTGAGGCTATAAATCATGGATTATAGCTGCAAAACTTCATTTTAGGAGTTAATATTATGGGCACCATTACTAATCCGTTAAAAATTCATTATGATAATGTCTTAGTAGTCTTCTTTTCAAAGAATAATGGATACATTGAAGCAGCAAAGCACATTTAGATGAACTATTTATTAGTGAAAGAAAAAGTTCAGAAACAGATAGTAGTAGATCCACTTACCAAAATATTATCTTTAAAGACCTTTTTGCAACATATTGAAAAGATGAACTATTTAGATGAACTATTTACATACTTACAAGGGACTAAAGATCACATGCTTACATTTTGGACGACTGGTCACCTTGAAGTGGTTGGTTATTCAAACTCAGATTTTGGAGGATTTTTAAACAACAGAAAGAGCACTAGCGGTTATGTGTTCCTTCTTGGAAGAGTTGAGATTCGTGAAAAAGTGCTATAGGAACTATCATTGCGTCCTCCACCATAGAAGTTGAATTCGTAGCATGTTTTGAGGCTATAAATCATGGATTATGGCTGCAAAACTTCATTTCAGGAGTTAGTATTATGGGCACCATTACTAATCCGTTAAAAATTCATTATGATAATGTCTTAGTGGTCTTCTTTTCGAAGAATAATGGATACATTGAAGCAGCAAAGCACATTTAGATGAACTATTTATTAGTGAAAGAAAAAGTTCAGAAACAGATAGTGACTATTGAAAACATTTGTACGAGTGTTAATGTAGTAGATCCACTTACTAAAACATTATCTTTAAAGACATTTTTGCAACATATTGAAAGGATGGGCCTTGAGCATAATGTTTAGATTGTGATTGTAAATTTCTTATTGCTTATTATACAAAGACACTGTATAATGATTTGTTATTGTTGGTAAATGTGAAGTCTTTTGCGAGATATTTATGGACCATTAATGATAACCCAACTTATAGGTATTATTAAATAAGTCATTGATGTTATGGTATACGGAAGGGTACATGCTCTTGAATTAGTACGCAACTGTCATGACTCGCATTAGTGGTTTGTTCAAATAAAGTGCTAAAACCAGGATTTATAATTATTGCAATGTATGTATTCGTCTCATGTTACTAGATAAATCATTAGATTGTCATTCGGACCAAGTGGAAGAATGCTAGAATTTAATTTTGTAATTTAATTAAATGTTAAATTTCAAAATTAATAAAAGAGTTCTAAATTAAGTCTACTATTATATGGTCCTATACCAATCCGAATTTGAAGACTCTTGTTGGATAATGAAAGGTTTTGTTGGGATAGTTCAAGAGTTGAGACTCTTGAACGTTTTTTGTTGAAATCGTTCAAGAGTTAAGACTCTTGAACTATTTCCATTAAAGTCTGCTTTGATGGCTAAGTATAATTAGAGTTTAATGAGGAGTCTATTGGGTCCTCTCTCTCCCTAAAAATTTATTGCTAGATCCTCCATCAATCTACACTTTGGCAACACACAAATTTAGGGGGCAAGAGGGAGAAACGTGATTATCCATTCTAACATATTTTGAAGGGTTCAAGATCAGTCGGAGGTGAGGGCTAATTCCAGAAAATTAAAGCTAAGTTTGAGATCAAGGCATGAGGCATTATGGATTAAGGTACACTTCTTTATGATCCCTTAGATTAGGAAAATTTAAAAATAGTGCATAACTAACTGTGATTAAATCCTAGGTTTTATGTTTATGCCTTACAGAATAATTAACGTTCTTAATTACATATACACACAACACATTAAAGTCTGCTAATTGGATGTTCCTCATATTGAATGAACAAGTGCCAATCAAAATTGGGTTTGATCCCTGGAATGAGGTTGGACCAAATTCGAAATCCACATAATTCAAGCGCTCATGAGAACCTCTGCCTCGTACCTTTTATATAAAGCTTCTTACTTTGAAGGTCAACTTGCAAAACAATTACGATTTTTTACAGTTTTTGTCAGGATAGTGAAGTCTAGCTACTACTATAAAGTTAGTGTCTCCAATAGTTAGTTAGAATGCAGTTGTTGTAAATCAATTAGTTTGTTAGTTAAGATATTAGGATTTGTTAATAGTTGGTTGGTAATTGTTACAGGCATCAAGTGACTAAACTGCAGTCACTCTTATGTCTATCTTGAAAGTTCTTCCAGATTTTCTGATTATTCTCATTAAAATAGTTTACTTTTTACAATTTACAGCCGGAAATTAATGAAGACATATAAAAAATGTTTCAGAGTAAACCTGTGTAACTTAAACCTTAAATATAATTTGAATGGACAATATGTTCGGATCTCGAAAAGTGTATAGGATTTTGCTACAATTTAATGTACCTTTTGTTACATATTTTTCCTCTTACGTTCTTTAATATACCAAACATATTGTCCATTCCAAAAGCAGATTTCTTACCCTTTTCTATTCTCCATTTGTAAGAAGGTGCTTAATCCCTAACTGAGCAAACTATAGTCAGGTGGACAGTTCATATCATTACCCTTGGTCACATAACAAGAATAAAAAATGAAAATAATAGACCAGAAATAAAATGTACCAAAAACAATTAACACTTGGTCACATTACAAATAGAGTAAACACAATAGCCCTGAAAGCAAGAAGGAACTAAAGTTGCAAAAACCATTACATTGGCAGCTTATACTTGCGGGAAAAGCTTATCAAGTTTGAAGGGAAGCTTATAAAATTCATCAGTCCTAGCATCTAAATTGTATGCCATGAACTTCTGCCACCAATGCGAGCCACTATCTTTCCGACGTTCATCACCTCCATGAGGGAGAGTGCAATCTAATAGCATAGCAACTACAGCTGCAACTGTTGCGTGGGAGGCGAAGATGACCGACATAATGTCATTGAACTGAAATCCATCAAGGAATAGCTAAGTGATTCAATCTATAATTCATAATCTGCTGGAAATAATATGTGCAGAACCAGAATATTAATCAAGTCTAGTTCAGAAGTAAATACCCATATAGCGTGGGTGTGAAAAGGAGCATAGTGCGAAATTAGTTGATACTCTCTGAAATATTGTGGAATTGAAAGTCCTAGTGAGAAAGAACAGCCTAGTATGAATTTTGTTCTGAAACTGTTGAGGTTACAGAATTGGAGGTGCCCAAGGCCTGCAGAAGCTGCACAAAATCCAATAGAGGCAATCAAATTCAGCCGTGTAATTTAATTTGTAACTTCTTCTGGTAACAGAGAAACAATGTAGTTATTACAATTGTAGAACAAAGATACGTACAAACGCATCCAAAGAAGACACAATATAAAGCTGCGAAAATTGGCAAAGGTATGGATGCGAAAATTGCTCCAAATTTTCCTGGTCAAGGACATCAAATAAGTCAGCATGAACCTACTAAGAAAAGGAAATTGATAGGGAGACATGATTTTGGAACTTAATTTTGTGACATGGGACACTTGTCCACTTGTCATTAGAGGACCCCTTGAGTGGAGAACCTTGAAAGGGTCCCTAAGAACATATCACCTCCTCTTTTGGTTGATAAGAAAAACCCAAATTCCGAAACAATAGAATTTAGCATACCAAATACAGAGAAGAGAATCATAAATCCAGCTGATATTTGAACAACTCTTCGGCTTCCAGTTCTTGTCAACCCCAATAAACCAGCATTTTCACTATACATAGAGCAAAACATAAAAATATAGCTTCTTAGAGAAATAGAAAGGCTTTCTTGTGAACACTATACATTTGAATCTCAAAAAGTTCGAGAGGAAGATGTAAAAGAAAGGAAAAACATATGTTTTTGTTTCCTTCCCTTAGTATATTATTTTTTCCGGTATCCAAACATAAGCGGAAGTGTGTATCATGATAAATGAAGGGTATCTCACCATTCTTGCCAATAGCAAATGAGTCCATAAATAAAAAATAAAAAATTGATATGTAAATAAGAGTGTGAATATATAAGTCGGAAAATCAATATTAATATCCAGTTTAGTTCAGTGTTAAATATTTTTCACGCAAGAAATATTTCACCCGGAAAAAAATGGAGCCTAAATGTTAAAGGGATTTTACACTGATGCAGTAGATCCGGTCACACTACCGAAAAAGCCATCCAGCAAAGTCCCAATCCCCTGAATCAAATTAGTTTACTTCTGTTACGTAGCATAACTACAAAATTGAAACTCAGTCGAATAAAGGGTGAAATATCACAGCGTTAAATCTTACCAGCCAGCTAACACTGCGGCCGATAACAATAGGTGGCATTGGTGTGGCACTCCCATATCTTGCAGTTGCAATAAATGTACCAGTAGACTGCAAGTATCAAAGGATTATATATCAAATTTTAAATGTTCATGATTTAATTAGTTTTTACCCTACTTTTAATTTTTGGACAAACAGTGCATTCATATATTATCAACTATTATATCAGTTTTCACAATTTTAAAGCCCCATGAAATAATTTCACCTATGTGAAAGAGAAAAATATTTCACTTTGAATCGGATGAAAATCTTTTCAACATAAACCAATGGGACCTAAAAGTAGAATATATCGAACAGGGCATTAAAAGAAATGTTACTCAAGACACTGACAAAGAAGAAATGTTAATCATTGTCACCTATTAAGAAAATTATAAGAGAATGAAAGAAACCCATCATTTAATATATGAACATATCCCTTATTATCTAAAACAGAAAATAGAAACTCTGAAATGAATGAAGAATATGAAACCTCAATAGAAGCAACAAGAGCAGCAGCCATCATCGCAAAAGCTTCTCCACTTAGAAAAGTGGGAGGCCCCCATTGAAATGGATAAGGAATATATATCCTGCACATAGACACTCAAAAGTAAATTTTGATAAGATGTAATTTCGAAACTGACCAAGTCATGTAATTCTGAACAACTGAATTTATTCATATTAGTTCTTTAAAATTTATTCAAATTTATAATAAAATATAAAATTTTCCAAAAAAAGGTATTACCATGGAGCTCCACTAATAAGGCCTGTGCGATCAGTGCGGCAGCTAAATAAAGTTTCTGTACTTTTGTTATGCGCACCACTCAAAGTCATGATTTCTGTACAAGCCCATACTAGTGCAATGGAGAATATCGTCGCATATCGATCACAATTGATCGTCTTTGACTTTGCATATCGAGGAAGATACTGTAAAAACATTAACAATATGAATAATTGATCATTAACCTAAAAGAAACATTTGTATCTTGGAAAGTGGAAAATATGCTACAGTGCAATAAACATTATAATATTTTTCCTTCCATTCAAATTTTTTGTTATACTTTTCGAGGTTTAGCGATATTTGAAAGTCAAAATTTATATGAAAACACTAATTTTAATGTTAAATAATCCCATTATCCTCCATAAGACAAAATAAAAAGATAAGTATGAAACATTCCAATTACGAAAAGTTGACAACCATGAACTACTTGCCTGTGAGATGAAAACAATCAGTATTAATGCTGGAAGCCCTAGTTCAGTGCATCTTGCAAGCTACAAGAAAAAGAAAAAGAAAAGCTAAATTGGTAGCAAAAGTATTTAACTTCTAATTTAATTTCCAAGTTAATTATACTCAACTCAACAAACTTTGTCCAAACTATTTTGGGGCCCCTACATGAATCTCTCTATTTTGGCCCCCCTACAAACTCAAGAATGTTGAAAATGGCAAAAATAAGGTGATTTTTTAGAATTGATAATTCCACTTCACAAGGGATTTTTATTGTAGAGATCTCTGGCACAGTAACCCTCTGAAAATACTCTCGGTTTAAGGCATTGTTACTCATTCTGTTTAATTTCATTACCATAAGATCAGCCAAAGATGTTCATTCTAGGATTGTATTGTATTGAGATTAACATTCAATGTTTCAATTGATACTCTTACCATTGGAAATCCGAGATAATAGAGCCCAAGACCAGTAAAAGAAACGAGTGGAACCATCGAAAGAGGGCGAAGATACCTAAACCAGATAATAACAAAATTCAAAGTCCAAAAATTGATATTCTTATACGCTATGTTTGGAACTTGGAAAGTAAAGTGGAACACAAAACTCAACTCAACTCAACAAATCCTTTTCCCAATTATTTGGGGTCGGCTACATGAATCATATTTTTCCATTTCATTCTGTTTAGTGCAATATCTAAAGTGAAACACAAAACAGGGAAAAAATGTTTATAGCATATATTTTCCTTCCCTTTGTGTTTTCCTTCATATTTCTCTAGCTGCATTGATAATAACTCACCTCATAACAATTCCCCACAAGCCTAGGAAGCCAATAACCATCTGGAAACATGCAGCAGCAATAAGAGCACCTTGTATGCCTCTCATAGTCTCGGCAAACCTCTGAAAACACACACAAGGTTATGAATTATAGATTAAATCAAGAATCCATATTTACTTGCAGTTTTCCTACAATTTATAATCCTCATACAATAATCTACATGCAAAATATGGTTTCAACCTTATGAGGGTCTAGAAACATTTTATATCTCTTGGCTTGGATAATTGAAATCGTGGGAATTAAAAACACGTATGAACCACCGATAACTGAAGGCAATCGGTTGCCAAACAAGGTCTGCAGTAGTGTGTTCAATCCTGAAACAAAGAGTAATGTCTGTACCATCTTAGCCTTGTCAACCTGCAATGCAAGTGGATTCAAATTGATATGATATTAGACAATTTAAATCCTAGAAATCACAGATATTTACGTAAAAATATCTTTGTAATTTGTAGTTATAATTCATTGTGGGTTTAAAATACAAATAATAGAAAAATCAAGAGAGAAAAGTGAATCCTTACGTTACTGCCACCCATTTGAGGAACAGTTATACTTGGAATCAGAACAGTAGTACCAAGAGTCAAAATATAATGCTGAAACCCCAATAAAATTGCTTGTCCTACATTACCAAAATAAATAAACTATTTAGCCTTTCTCTCAATAGTCAACCAATCATGAACACTCATATGTGCTACATGAGTCAAATAATTTAAAGGGGAAATGCAAGATCCCTCGTAAAATGTTAGCTTGTATGCTAAGGGATGGAGATAGTTGAAATATTTTTTGAAAATTTAATAGTCGAGGTACATATTTGTACTAGTGTGAATAACTTGCAATTTATTCGAATTTAAATACGAAGCTTGAACTTTTGATAACGAAGAAAATGTTGAATATAGAAACGAAAAGAGTATACTATATATACACACACGCGCACAAACATATATATATATATATATATATATATATATATATAGAGAGAGAGAGAGAGAGAGAGAGAGAGAGACTCTTGTACACATTAAGTTTGTACATTGCTAGCGCACATCAATTTTTTTAAAGCATTAAAAAAAATATTTTTGAGTTGATTTTTTTTATGTGATATTTAAACATTTCAATGGACCCATGTAAAAAAGAATCAGCTCAAAAAAACTTTTTTTGTTATTTTTAAAAAATCGATCAAACTTTCGTGGCTTTTAAAATACTTAAAAGCAGTGAAAGTTTGACCGATTTTTTAAAAATAGTAAAAAAAAAATTTTTAGCTGATTTTTTTTACATTGGTCCATTGAAATGTTTAAATATCATACAAAAAAAATTCAACTCAAAAATATTTTTTTTTACTATTTTAAAAAAATAATGTGCAAACTTAGTGTGCACATGAGTCTCTCTCTCTCTCTCTCTCTCTCTCTCTCTCTCTCTCTCTCTCTCTCTCTATATATATATATATATATATATATATGGCATGCAAACTTGTTATGAACTAATTTTTTTTAGGGGGTTTTGAAAAAAGGTCCTCATAGTGCTCAAATTGTATAAAAATAAGACACTTCATATAATTTTATAAATTTAGTCCCTATACTAAAAATACCATGAAAAATGATGAAAAATAGTGCCGCTGGTGCGGACCGAAAAAATAAAGGTTTTGTACCACAGGGACTAGATTTATAAATGCTATTGTACCACAGGGACTAGATTTATAAACTTCAAAAGCATTGTCCTAAAAATCCAAATATAGGAAGGAACATGACCTTTACCTTAATTCTCTATTTTTTTTAAATACTAAAACACATAATTTTGAGTTGATTTTTTTTTGTGTTTAAACATTTTAGGTTATTCTAAAAAAATCAATTCAAAATGATTTTTTTTTATGTTAGATAAATCAATCAAAATATGTTCTTATATTTTGATCGATTTGTTTAAAATAACAAAATAATTCATTTTTAACTGATATTTTTAAGAGCACCCGAAATGTTTAAACACCCCTGTAATGAATTAACTCAAAATTATCTTTTTCAGAATTCTAAAAAGATTGGTCTGTATGGAGTTGTCCTTAAATTGGTATATATATATATATATATATAGAGAGAGAGAGAGAGAGAGAGAAACAGACGCCATGGAGGTGGACTATTAACACAATATTGAACACCATCAAGCTGGTCCATCGCTGAATGTGGCTTTAGCTCTTCCACGCTCTTATGTCTTCCACTTCTATCAGCCATTGCTTTAGCCCAAAAGACAGAACTAAGAACTAAAACTATACTCCATATCACAAAATATTGTCATTCTGCTTTTAACTTATAAAGAAAAATGGATTTTACCGTTTTCATAGCTAATAACTACGTCGTGATATATGGTATTTATAGGAAATATCATTAGTGCAATGATGCAACAATTTTGAATATAACCATTCATACTATTTTAAAATTGTTAACGAGTCATATTTGCATTTAATTCTTATCCTTGCTGTTGACCGAAAAAGAAGAAACAGAGAAAAATATTTTCTACTATATATTAATTAATGTCAGTAGTATTACATGCACGGACTCTTATCTTCTCCTCCTTTTTTTTCCTTATTGGGGGTAGTATTTTTTTATGATCTTTACCTAATTGTAAAAATTTATCATCTTTAGAAAAGTCAAATTTTCTATGTTTAGAGAGAGAGTGGATTATTTGTTATTCAAAATGATTTTTAATTCATTACATTATATATATATATATATATATATATATATATATATATATATATATATATATATATATATATATAATAATGCTCATGGGCAGACTAGTCCGCATTTTAAGAATACGAGCCGGACATGTGTCCCCTAACGGTGCACTTAGCAATTATCGCCTAAATTATAGGCACACTCTATCTCTTTTTTCTGAGTTCACCGTCATGTGACACATGTCCGGTCCACATTCTTAAAATGCGAACTGGTCCGCACAAGAGCAGGACTGTATGTATATATATATATATATATATATGTGTGTGTGTGTGTGTGTGTGTGTGTGTGTGTGTGTGTGTAATAATGTGAAAAACATGCAAACTTATAGTGACATAAATTGAGATTTAATTGATTGAGGTAAATGTTCAACATTATTTTACCATAAAACTGGAGTATGACGTTATGAAATTGTGATACATGTCATCATGAAATGCTCATTTGGGCGTTGTCAGCAAATCACTATTTTGGTCGGCTCAGTATTCTCACGTGGTCGGTAGGATGGCCAACTAGAAATTCAGACTAACAAGGTATACGTGTGAAGTACACTGGGAATATGTAGAGTCTCTTTATATATGTGCACATGGGTTAAATCTCTCAACTATCTCTGGGTAGCTCATCATTTGTTGTCATAAAGAATGTAAACTTATAAAGGCATTCTTCATTTTCTTTATTCACTCCTACTATAAATAGCACAACATATCCCATAGCCAGGACGAGAAGAAAACGACGACATACATTAAACCCTAGAGAGACTCTAGAGAGCTTGTACCTTGTCCTAATGCAAAAATAGATTTCCACTTGTGGATGTAGGCACCTCAATGGGCTAAACCACGTAAAACCCCTTGTCTCATCCTATATATCTCGTCTCTCACAAGTTCAAACTTTTTTCTTCTATATTTGTTATGTTTATTATTGGTATTTACTAGCTAAGACCTAAAATTATCTTAATATCAGTTTTAGACAATAACAAATTAGCATTATCTATGGGAATGACTAGACAAACCATATGTTGTTTCCTATTCAAGTTCACTTATTAACCCCTTTGTTGCGAGAAATGGGGCACAATACCGAAAGTAGCAGGGCGAATGAAATCATCCCCCCTCCATCCCTATGGGGATGGGGGATCTATACGTAGGGACTTTTGATGAGCGTAGTCAAAGGTCAAGAGGCAATACAAGAAACGGTGGAGCAATTAACTCAGACACTCTAGGATAATCGAAGAAGGCCCATAGCAGACCATATCACACCATCTGGCTAAGAATTCTCTAACAGGAGAGAAGAAATGTTTCCTTATACTGCCTATAGAGATTGGAAACTATCCTTTCACGAAGGATGCTATTAAACCCTCCTACGGTAAATGTTGGATCGAAAAATGAAAGAAACAGATCTTGATACTCTAGATCATAAGATGATAGATCATATCACCCAAGATCCACCTCATCCCTTAGGAATACTTGATTAATGACGAGCAATCATTCTATAAGGAGTGGCCAAGCGTGTTAGAGAGTTTGAGAAGGGGCTCCGCATTTGATTAGCTAAGTCTCCGAGTAGTGAGTGGCAACATCATAGAGAGCCTAGAGGGTCCATAGATCGCCGAAAAGGATTCGTTATGTCAAGGACTAGCGTACGAGGGTCAGTACACATCGAGAAGACTTCTTAAGAAGAGAGTTGAGTGCAAAATAATGACCGAGCAACTAAAACTATCTTGGCCAAAACTAATCCAGATTATCAGTCATGGAAGGGCTCAATCCAACGACTAGAGGATCCTTTGGGGGAGATAGCCAACTTGAAAAAAAATCCCCTACATAGGAGTTTTGTGAAAGAATTACCCTTCACACCTTTAATTTTGAATTACCCCACATTTTCCAAGTTCAAGCCACCCATGATGATTCCGAAGTTTGATGGAAAAACTGATCCAATACTACATGTGGAACAATGCTAATTTTTTGCCTACATTTATTTCGTTCCCAACGAGATAAGTTACCAAGCATTTTTTTGTAGTATCATCGGGTTACCACAGATGCGGTACAACAATCTGCCATGAGGGTAAATCTCCAGCTTTCAATAGTTAGATTATTTGTTCGTCAACAACTTCTGCTTTGGAGCCAAGACGGAGAAAAGGTTATCTCATTTGCTAAGTTTTCGCCAGAGGGTTGGAGAGACCACTTGCGAGTATATCACCCGATTTAATAGTGAAAATCTAGATGTCATTGACTACGATGATAAGACATTGATCACCACTTTGATGAATGGCCTGCTACTCGAGAAGTTATATTATGTGCTGGCTAAGGATTCACCTAAGACTATGATCGAGCTTTTAGTCAGGTAAAATTATGAACGTAGAGGAGTCTTTGGCTTTTAAAGAGACCAATAACTCTAGGACTGATGCCAATAAGAGTTCAGAGAAGAAAGTGAAAAGGGTAAAAAGGTGGAGAAGCCAAAGAGATATGACGAATACAATCCTCTGACCCTTAGCATTCACCATATTCTGGAAGAGATTCGTGGGAGCAGAGACCAGATATGGCTTGGAAAGCTAAAATCCCCTCCAAACCAAAGAGGTAAAGGTATATATTATGAGTTCCATAAAGATTATAGCCATAACACTGATAACTGCATAGCCCTGAAAAATGAGATATAGAACCTGATCCGAAGAGGGAAACTATCAAAGTTCGTGGATAAGGGAGGCCGAACAAATCATATGGATGATCAGGAACCCAGAAGACAGTTGGAATCCCCTTGTAGAAGAGGAGACGATAAGAAAAAAGGCAGTAATGATAACTTAGAAATTGATCCGAACTTGCCGAGGAGACCGAAAGAGCTTGTGCACGATGTAAAAATGATCTCTTTTGGATATAACTTTATTGCAAGAGGTGATGTAGGTGGAGGAGATAAAATAGAGGATAGGAAAGCCTAACTCAATGAAGCCCAAGCATGCCCTTATATTTAGCACATTAACCTAACTAGTGATGTAGAAACCCGTCCGATGAAAGTATTTGTAAGGATAAAATTTTCAATTGAGTTAATTTGTATGTAATTGACTTATTTCTGAAATAAAACTTGTTTGAGTCATTAATAGATTTTATGTCAGGATACCCATAAAGTCTATGCCATGTTATGTTAAAGATGTAACGGCCAAGCTTTAAAGGTATATCATGCCGAGTTTTATTGGTGCACGTTTTATGTCTTTATTCACATTACATTCCAAGATACTCTCGGGTATGAATGCATAATGTTTATGGGACTCAAAAAATATTTTAAGGATGATATTTTGTTTATAAATGATTTTAAAATGTCAAAAATGATTTCAAAAGGTTCCAACTTCGTTTATTCTGAGATAAACACATTTAGAGTCGTGTCAAATCTCACCTTGGTTTTTGAGATTTCAACCGATATGTGATGTCGTTTGAACTAAATCTCTTAGCCATTATAATGACATTTGCATATTGTTCGAACGACCTGCCGACTTAATTTTATTATTGAAAGCAATGTTTGCTCATAATTTTGAAGGGAGTGAAGAACCAAAATATAATTTAGAACAATTTCGTTTTTTTGCATAAGTTTTTTAAGGTTTTAAAAGACTAAAACAATCCATAGTGTCTAAAGATTCCATCTTTCATATACAATTGTTGTAGAGATTTTTTTTTCACCATCTGGAGTTTGTTCATTACTTTGAACATTATTCGTTGGACTTTTGGGGTGAAGAAACAGTGAAGGTCGTGTTCCGAATCGTAGACGGTTGCCAAAGCTGCATCGGTGGACACCGAGGCACTCATGGAACGTGTGTGTTGTAGATGAGTATAGTGAAAGGATTTCTACGTTGGCACCGTGGAGGAGTGGTTAAAGAGAAGAAGATCATCAAGGCTTGTGGGGATTGAGTCGTTGTGGAAGTCTGTATGTCATCCTTTATAAAACCTTAGCATAGTGATTGTCCGGCTTGGGCCGTCTGAGGTTTTTCCCTTAGTGGTTTCCTCGTACATCCGGCATTGTGAACTTTACTTTATTTTACTTGCTTTAATCACCTAGATGCATGTTTAGGATTAAATAAGATTAAATTGGACTTAATTGAAATTGGTTCACAAACTTGGTGCATGTTAAAATTGGAAAAAGATTTTTGAAAGAAAAATTATTTTGTCACCCTAAAGCACACTTTAAAAAAAGGGGCCTATAGTAAACAAAGATCATTTGGTGGTGGGATTATCCAAAGATGATTTGTCATGGGTTATCCTTATGATGACCCTTCGGTTGTCATGATGATGGTCCAAGAAGGTAAGGTGGTTAGAGTTTGGGTCCACAACTTTAGTTCAACCAACGTCTTATTTTACAATTGCTTAAGAGGTTTGAGAGTACTAGATAGCAAATTTGATGCTTAACACTGGCCCCTTTTTAGTTTCTCAGGAGAAAAGGTGTATCATTCGGTAATAATTAGTCCAGAAGTTTTGATTGGTACCTGGTCGAACTGCCAAACTAAAAAGATCCATTTCTTCATCCTAGACAAGAACATCAACTCAGCCTATAATATAATAGGGTTAGAGAAAATATAGGCACATAGTGATTCTCAATTAATAATGAACGAGGCAATGAGAGTTTATGGGGGTAAGAGAGGATTCCATGAAAAATACCTGGCCAAAACACAAAAGATGATATCAATGTTCTTAGTAGTCAAAGTGATCAGGATCCCTAAGGCTGATAGTTCTCGAAAAGATGCACTTGCTCGTCTTCAATCCGCCACCAGAACAGAGCTAAGAAGAATGATTCTAGTGGAAATCCTCATGCACCAAAGCATGGAAAAAGAGAGTGCCAATATAATTACATTAGACATGGGCCCATCGTGAATAGATCTAATATTACTTAGAAAAAGGCATTATGCTGATAGATCCTAAGGAATCCCGGAGACTTCGATACAAAGCAGCTAGGTATGTTCGAAAGGAAGACTCTTATATAGGTTAGGGTTCATTATTTCTCTATTCAGATGTGTCCATCCGGCTCAGGTCAACAACTTTACAAATGAGATACATGAAGATTCCTATGGAGCACACTTAATGGGAAGATCATTGTTCATGTGAGTAGCCACGCAAAATTACTATTGGCCCACCATGAAAGTAAACTGTGCGGATTAAACAAGGCGATGTGATAATTTCAAGATATACACTGTAATATATAGAAGATCGAGGGACTTTCTCGCACTGATCACATCCCATTTTTCCATGCGGGTATTTACTTGGTCAACCCCTACTAAAAATAAGAGGAAGGTTCAAATACCTAATCATTACAGTTGACTACTATATTAAATTGGTGAATGCGGTACCTCTAATATAAATGTCACATGAAAAGGTCTTATATTTAATTTGGAAGAACATTATTTGTCGTTATGGGATGCCATATGCCTTCATCACCAACCACGGCACGCTGTTTGATAATCAGGAATTCAAAGACTATTGTATTCACTCTAAGATCCAAAAACTACATTCCGCACCTGGTCATCGATAATACAACGGCAAATTGGAGTAATAAACAAAACTCTGCTCGATAAAATAAAGAAAAAATTGGATAATGTCAAAGGAAATTGGATTAATAAGCTCTAAAGAGTACTCTAGGAAGACATGACAATATCGAGAACAACTACCAATGAGACTCCCTACATGTTAGCTTTCAGAATAAAGGCAGTGGTCCTAATAAAATTTGGTCTTCCAAGTCATCGGGTCTTCAATTTTGACATGCCGAAGAGAGACCTTATGAGGATATTAGATTTAGACCTATTTGAAGATGTTAAAGACCACGCAGCACTTCGGGTGGCACCCTAGCAATAGAGAAGCGCTTGGTTTTACAATAAAAGATTTCATTCAAGCAATATGAAGGAATGACTCTACGTGATGAAAAATGTACTCTAGAAAGGAAACAAGTTAGAGCCCAGAAGGCATGTTCCATATCGAATTTCTACTTTTATCCAACTAGGGACCTATAGAATTGAAACACTAGAACGAGATAGTTCAAGAACCCTTGGAATGCAGAACAGTTGAGGAAATACTATCAATAATAAAATGAAATGTAATTTCTTTTCAAATCCTTGTAACTCGTTTTCATTGATCATTAAAGATTGTTAACTCCCATTAGATATTATTGCTCCTTTTGTGTTTTTTTGGTCGGAGTGGGAGATGTGCTAAAATTCAAATGCATCTTGCAAACTACTAAAAAACTTCACATATGATCTCACAACGTTAAGAACAAGAAGTTCCAAATAAAAAACTTCATGTATGATCCCACGGGGTCAAAAACGAGAAGTTTGCCAAACCAAATTAAGGAAATTGAGTGTAGTTAGTCACATGGGCATCAGAGACCAACTATAATTAGCTAAAAGAAAGGACTAACCCTACAACATTTGGTTGTCATCGGTAACTAACGTTAACGGTTAGTCAAAATGATGAGATCCATTTGTATGACCAAAAGTTAGATTATTACGCATTAGTAGAACGTAAGGTAGTATAACCTCATCCGACATCGGTAACTATTAAGGCAGTTTAGTAGGGCAACAGCTGACTATATAATCATAAGGCTAAACTGCAAGTAGACCATTTCTAAAAAACTAACAGTAAATAAGATTGATGCATGAAAAATAAAGATATACGTTTTCATTAATCATAAAGAATTATTACAAAACCAACAAAGTGAAAATACAATAAGATATTAAAGGGGATGAGGTGGATTTTTTGACTCCTTCATAACACCAGCTGGAGGAATATCTAAGGCATATGGGGTAACAGTAGTACTCAAATATTTAAGCCTTATCTAAATGCTAAAACTTACCATGTTAGTCAAGTGCAGTGGTCGGCTAAGTTCATCATCGCTCTGCAAATCATAATCCCTGAGATATTTTCTAAACAAACTCATTGGAATAGAATTTGAAGGAATCCATGGAAAGGAGGAATAGGGTTCTCCCGATATCCTAGATCGTGCTAATACTACAAATCATTTTCTTACAGCAACTTCATTACTATGAGGGAATTGAGCCAACCTTATGTGTAGCCAAATTTGCAGATGTTGTCAAGTAATGCTCTCATTTGTGTGAGGGCTTCATCATATCTATCCATCCAAACAGTAAGAGGTTTCTTACTGAACTGATACGATCAACTTTTTCATTCAACCTTTTGTTGGTTGATGACTGATTCCTTATAATTAAAGCTTGGTCGGACGAAGTCTTCTTAGTCTTTTCTACCTCCATTAATTGAGGGACCCTAATTAGTTGCTGAGAGGACTAGCCTTTTCCCTTATCCTTCTTCAATTGATCCAACTTTTCCATCAAATAGGAGTTCGCTTAGTCCGGGAAAGAGTCACCTTAATCTTGGTCGATAGACAATGAATTCTTAAGGCCTTCAAACTCACTATATAATGAATTGTTCTTTTTCTTAAGAAACTTGGCAACTTCTCTGCAGCTCTGAGTTGAAGATATATTCCCTCTTAAAATAAGCTGAAGACAAGGATTGTGGATTATGATCAAACCCAGTGAACTTTTGTAAGTCAATAAACTTCTTCTCGTAGTCAGCGGAAAGACTTTATACTTTTTCATTATGACTTTGTTGAAGATTGAGAATCATTTCATGGTAAGAAATATTTCAAGGCATTGTCTGATGAAAAAGGTAACACGGTCTTATATATGCATCCTTGGCTTGATCTGAAAAGTCTTGGCCAAGAAATTTCCCAAGCTTCTCTTCATAACCAGCACCGAATAGCTTGTTGTGCCTGTGTTGAAGGTCATTTTGAGTAACAACGAATTACGTTAACCTAGTGTTGAACTGAAAAATAGATGGTTTGATATAAGTGCTAAAGAAAGGAGTGTTGGAATAATTTTATCGTGACAACGATATGGGGAATAAAACTTCATTTTATTGAAAAAAAAATGGGAGTTACATCAAGATATTACATTCAAAAAGCAAATAAAATAAGACAAAATATTAGACTCATAAAACTACTGAGATCGTTTCCCACTTTCTCCTTATCCATCGTGACCTCACCCTTCACTTTCTTGGTGACCACCGGTTGATCTTTGGCCACGGACTCGCCAACCTCCTCCTCCTCATCCACCTCATTTTATATCTGAGGAGGAGTGTCAGGATTATGCAAGATAAAGATATGTGATCCGTATGTAGTGCCAACCTTAGGGAGGGAAGCATCCCAACCATACTTGAATGATGATTTCTTCAGATACTCAATCTTTATGGTAGCATTAGAGAATGCCTTACCCCAACTCTTGGTAAAGTCATCCTCCCTATCCTTGACATCCTTAGCCTTTTCCTTTTCAATCTTCATTTTTTCTTGGTCGGCAACTCTATTAGCTTCCCTAGCCTCCTCTTTAGTGATGATCTGAGCTTCTTCTGTCGAGATCTTCCCTTACTCCAGTAGCTTGACCTTCTCTTTCAGCTTTTTTTTCTCATCCTCATTGAATTCAACTAGAAACTTCCAAGGACTTGTACATACCTTTTAAGGCGACCTCCACATTAGAAAATAATTCTTTTATTTTGTTGTTCCCTCACAAAAGCTGGTTGTAGTCAATTAGAAACTACAATACAAACATTCAAAAAAGAAATTAGAAAAAAGAATGGTAATAAGTATGGTAATAAGTATATAGTGGACAATACACTTCCAATGACCAGATTATTATTTTCCTTGTCAACCATCCTCGAATGACGGAGAGAAGATGTAATCGCTTAGTCGGCAGGAGTAACTACAACTCTTATCTTCTCGCCGAAAAGCTCAGGATTGACTCTAATCGACTAATCAGTACTCTTTCCTTTATTTACAGGCTTCTTTCCTACCACCTTTATAGGAGGATTTGGATCGACCTTAACCCCTTGGACAGAAGCTCTTGGTCCTTAGTTGGGAAGATGTCCAAGAGGACATGATAACTAGGACCCTCATTTTTAGGCTTTTTGCTTGCTGGGGAAGGTAACTTATTTTCGGCACGGAGGTTGGTGATATTTTTTTCCCATATCTAATTAAGGAATGATGTTACATACTAAAGAAACATTTAGGGGAGCGTAGGATGAATATGTACTCCCTACCGAGAAATAACCCTCTGCTCGGTGAGAGAACTCAGAACTAGATCTAGACTTATCAAAAAAGGAGGAGGCAGGGTCGTCCAAACTAATGGGGACTGAGGGCATCTACTTAGTTAGTTTGGACACAAAGGAATTAATAGAACTCTGATAGCCAAGTAAGAAGGACACCAAGAGGGGATGATCTTTAGAATTCATTCTCTACGTAATGGAACAAACAATTTCCAAATTAGTGAAATTAATTTCAAAATATGGGGAATATTCTTCTTACTCTTTTTGCAAAAAAATAAAAATAAAAATATATAGTTAGCTATAGAAATAATAGACAAAAGACAAAACGAAATATATCCAAATTATGTGTGCATATACGAACCTATTCATTGGCCTTCCTGATGGCAACTCGGACCATTACACCCATCACCCTCAAGAAGAGGGGTAAATTGCCACTATTTTGCAATCAGACCATGATCCTAATAATCTTTATTGGAATCAGGTTAGATTCATGACTAGGGCCCTATTGGACTATCTCGTCTTCAAATAATAAATGTTCTCGTTGGTGGTTCTCCTATTGTAGATATACATCAACTCTTTAATTACAACGTTTGTTATGTATTGTTCATTAATGTTGTAAACCCAATTAATGATACACCAAGTGTTTAGGGCAAATTGGGTAGGAATTGCATCAAAGTATTGATAAAATTACAAAAATAAGTGATTGTAAGGAAAAGTGACCGCATATTCAGAAAAAAAAAATAGTGGGTAACCAATGGCCCAGTGCTCAAGCACAAATATCATAAGGCCCGGCAAATAACTCAATTTTCATCTATGAAGGAATTTTATGAGTGGACCTAAAAATATCTAGTGAAATCTCATCCACGGTGTAAACTATATTTTCAGCAACAACTACGAAATAAGTACAAAGAAGAAGGAGTTATTATAGCGAAAATGGAGGAACACGACTATTATGAAAGAATACAGCTCTCAAGAAAGAACATGTCTTGGAGAAGAAGAAAGAGATTTTGAATTAAGGGAGAAGTGAACGAATGAGGGAAATGATGATTTATAAGCTTAGTAGCATCTCTTCAGTTCCACAGAGTTGGTATGATTAATATACATGTCATACCAAAATTGACCCCGGACGCTTTACGATTTTTTCTCTTATTTACAAAATTGACACTACCTCAAGAAGCAAAGTCATATCCCCTAAAAATGCAAACTTTCATAGATTGGATGCTGACTAAGCATCTCAATAGGCTAAAACCACAACTGAAGGCTTATAACCAAGTTTCTATAAAACCTACTAACATCTACTGGTTAATAGTACATCCATTCACTCTATTAGCCATTGCTCGCTCTAATTAGGAATGAAGTATTAGGGGCTTTTGTTGTACTATAAGACAAGAGTATGATACGGAATAATGAAATTGTGACACATTGATAATACACAAATATTGCGTATTTCATCCTCCGAACCTACGCATTTTAGCCCCCTCGGGTATCTTATCCACTATATTTATTCTCGTTAACCAGACAACCTCGGATTTCTATGTTAACATGTTTTGTAGGGGTTAATTGAGCTTTTATAGGTATTTGGATGCTAAGTGTGAAGTTCGTACGCATTCCTCTCAATTTTCGTACGCAACTGGAGAAATTTAGTCTTTTCACAGCTTGGGCATCTGGCCCAACATCTACACAGAAGTTATATCCCTCCTCGCAAGCTTCGTGTGGCCATGAATGGTGCACGATTTCGATTCAAAACGAAGAAGTTACGACGATTTCAGCGGACGAGAAATGCAAGCATGCAAAAATAGCAATGCAGTGTGCTGATACCTGCTTGATCGATTGATCGGCGATTTTGATAGATCGATCGATCCTTCTCTGCAATGGACTTTTTTCTTCTTGATCCATCGATCGATGATTTTGGTCGATCGATCGATCCCCTGTTTCCAGGAGATATTCTGCCTTTTAATTTCTTTTCTCTTTTCTTTTCCTTACTTATTCCAACTTACTATAAATACAAATTTTTGTTGTAATATCAGGGGGAACGTTTTAGGTTAGATTTTAGCTTAGGGTTTGGGGGATTTGAAGAGTTCTTCTTTGATTCTTCTTTGTTTGACACCCAATTGGGTTGTAAGTTGCACTATTCATCTTCCTCTCCATTAATATAGTTGTTTTCCATTAATTCTTGCTTTGATAATAAGGTTTACATGCTTTGTTAATTAGTTTACATGCTTTGATCACTTGCTTTCTAGTGTAGATTTATCGCGTTTATTTACTCGCTTTATTTACCGCGTTTTTACGATGCTTTCTAGCTAATTTAAATTAGGTTGTGTTTGAATTGAACTCACTCGAGTTGACGCGTTGCTTGGATTTGGTGATGGTGTTTACAGGTCTATTTCGTGTGCGTTGTCCTAGTTATTGCGCCTAGGAGATTTGACGGGGAATATCATGTATGTCCCGTGCTTACGACCTTGCGTGCGCAATTTTCGGGATATTTGTTAACGCCAAAATCTTATTAGGCTTTTATACAGATTTAGAGGCGTGACAACCCTTGATTCAATTAATTATCGAAACAAGACGCATTCTAAATAACTCGTTGACCCATGTATCCATTTTATACAAATTAACTCGGGTGAGGGATATTTGACGCAACCTATAGTTTTACCACTTTGTTAATCTAGTTTCAATACCCTTGCCTAGAATAATCTTTCCTTTTTATGCATCTTTTACTTTTTAGTTTGTAATCACCTATTTCCCTTTTATTTAGGAATATTAAATCACTTAAATTCTAGCAATTCATCCTATTGGATCTTTCGATACCCGACTTACCGCTGTGCTTGCCTCGCAAGTGTAGTCGTAATTTAGGTTTTTGTACTGTCGCGGTGAAATGAAAACAACGACTATGTCCTTACACGAACACACCTTTCATGCGCAATCTCACATGTCATCATGAAATGCTCATTTGGGAATTGTTAGCAAATCATTATCTTGGTCATCTCAGTATTCTTTTGTGGCCGACAGGGTGGTGAACCATCAATAATTTAGACTACCAAAGCATACGTGTGAGGTACACGTGGTAATATGTACAGTCTCTTTATATATATGCACATGGGTTAAACTTTCCAACTATATGTGGGTATCTCATCATTGGTTATCGTGAAGAATGTAAAAAGGTGTAACTGCCTGATTTATAAAGGCATTCCACCTCTTCTTCTTCTTACTCCTACTATAAATAGAACACCATATCCCATAGTTGGGACATCAAGAAAATATCATGCACTAAACCCTAGAGAGACTCTGGAGGGATTATACATTTTCCTATTACAAAATAACTTTACACTTGTGGTTGTAAGCACCTCAGTGGGCTGAACCATGTAAAAACCCCTACATCATCCTCTATCTTTCATCTCTGACAAGCTTAAACTAATCTCTTCTCTATTTATTATGGTTTATTATTGGTATTTACTAGCTAAGACCTAAAATTATCCTAATACCAGTTTTAGATAATAACAAACACGTTTTCCTTAAGATGAGATTTGCCCCGCAATGGTGCTTCACGGATTTAACGATAATCATCTCCCAAAATACTACAATAAACACTTGCAATAGTAGCACTCCAAATTTCAAGTAACATTTGAACCAACAATGGAAGAACTCTCTTTAATTTATGAACAAGATGAACGACTCTTATAGAAAATATCATTCCAAAATCCACAAAGAAAATTATACTAAACCCCCAATTTATACTAAAATAAATGGCAGCTAAAACAGTCAAAATTGTCCGAATTGTCATAGCAATTGCAATAAAAATAACTCTGAAAAACGGAATAAATATTGGGATACAAATAAATAAAAGTCACAAAAAATAGTACTTAGAAATAAAAAAACTTGATCAATAAAATGTGGCCTAAAAAGTTAATACTCAGTCAAAGCCCATGCCCATACTCGTGGACGTGTCGAGTTAAGACGGATTGGGTCGAGCACCATGCACATGTGGACTTAGAAGTCAATCCAATCCATGCCCGTTCACATGCCGAGCCGAGGGCACCAAGCCCAAATTCCATAATGGGTTATAATATACTACACCCATTTCTTATGTTTTTATCAATGTGGAACTTTGGATTTAACAACATAATTCAACCAAATCCCATGTTTCATGTGGGTATTTCTATCAACAATTCACTTGTGAGTATAACCCATCATACTCCTCATGGATGAGAACATGTTACCACTTCGAACCATCTCTAAAGATGTGTTGATAACATATTAGCTTAACCCAAATTTGACTAAAAACTATTTTTGTCAACACATAAATAGCCATACATTCCTGCACCATTAACTATCAGAGCAATGAATTATTCAAATTCCATTCATAAAATATATTAGTTTTAAAATATTATTAAGTTTAATTTGTTAACCTCTTTAATCAATCTTAGGTTATAACTGAGTTAAGCTTAAATATTTTTCATATATATATGTATGTATAGGTTTATAGTGTTGATGAGTTCTTGAATCAAGCTAAATAAATTGCAGATATTTAAATATGTTCAACTATAATTAGTTTGTCTTACCAATTAATATTTAATGAGTTGATCCTCATTATATTGGTTTGGAGAAAGAGATAACAACCAAAAACATTTGGAGAACCACAGTAAAAAAAAACACATAAGGGGCATAATACTAATTATTTACATAATATATAGCCATTTTTCTTATCTTCTTTTTCTAAATAAATAGATTCTTCACACTACATATTTTCCCCAAAGTATTGGAGCAAGATAATATAAGTTTGGACCTAATATTATTTCCCTATAAAACTAGTTTCTCCATTAAAGCTTTTAATCAAATCATCTTAAAGGCTGGTCACGTGACATGTCTTAATGAGTAGCATTATTTTCGTAATATTATGAAAGAAAATTTAAGACCAAGTCATGAAAGAGAATGAGAAAACAAAGTGAAAACTCATATAACACTCAAACACTGAGAAATCCACCAATGATAGAGCAAACAACACTCATCAACAATCGAAATCCAATAAAAGGTTAAGAGAAAAATAAGACGAATCCACTTCCAAGACAACAGTTTATTTTATAATCTCAAATCAAGTTGTCTTTTATTCATGTATCCTCAACCCTTATATAGTTACTTGGAATAATATTTTAGAAATAAGAAATGAAAGGATATTAAATAGAATAATAATAAACTATTAGTTAGAAAACTAAAAGACTAACTTTTGGAACTCCAAACTAATCTGCTTGGGAATTTAGTGTCACTTCAAATGCATGTATCTCTATGTGTCCGTTGAAATATATGATCAACCATTTATCAAATGAAAGTTTTGGAAGTATCCTTGCTAATGATTTTTAAATTAAGTCATTTGGACTTCTCAGGAGCGAGTTATAGTTGTTTTACCAACAAGTGTATATGCTAGCAGTTAAATCCGAAAATAGACTCTTTAGTTCTTTTAAGACCAACTAATGAACCATGAATATAATAGGGACTCGTAGATATATCAATGGTTTCTACTACATCACTCCCCCTAGTTGAAAAATATTATTCCTCAAATAAAAGCTATCTTCATCATCATGGTATGGTGAAATATCCAACACATTGAAAGTTGTTAAAACTCCATACTCTCGTGGAAGTTAGATCTTGTAAGCATTATCGCCATACCTCTCAAGGACTTTAAATGGACCATCATCTCTAAGATTAAGTATCCTATGAGGAAACCTTTATTTTTTCAAATAAATCCACATAAAATCACCCTCTTTGAATATAGTAGACCTGCAATGCTTATTAGCTTGATTACGATACTTCTCATGTTGTTTGATTATTTTTCTCTCGTACCTACTCATGCCTCTTTTTAATATATTGGCTTGCTCTTATGCATCACCAGTTAATTGATGAGATGTTGGAATGGAGACAAATCTAATGTAGTGATTTGATTTTTCTCGTACATAACTTTGAATGGACTAGTACCCATGGTTTAGATCGAAGATATCTTGTTATCTTATGTTATGATAAGATCCCACTTTCAATGTTACTTCTCACCATGTGCTTGGATAAGATTCCACTTTCAATGTTACTTCCCGCCAAACTCCTCAATAAATTTCCCAAGATTCGATTTACAACTTCAGTGTGTCCATCAATTTGTGCATGATGAGATGAACTAAACTGCAAACTAGTTCCAAGATTTCTCAACAAAGTTCGCCAAATGTGACTCATAAAATTCAAATCAAAATGCCAAATAACTTGAAAATTTCATGAAAGTAAAGATCAATAACATCAGATGCTTTTATTGTTTGATTACATGCATAAAACGAGACATTTTAGACAAATAATCAATAACCACCATAATTAAATCTTTGTTCCATTGATTTCAAGGAAACCCAACAATAAAGTCTAACTCAAATCTTCCCAAGGAGCTATTGGAATGGGAAAATGCGTACATAAACTCTTATTTTGGGAATGAATTTTTGTAATGTTACAAGTTCTACATCTCTTAACATGTCTAGCAACATCACGCTCCATATTTGACTAGTAAAAATTATCCTTAATAAGAACAAGTGTTATATATCTCACCAAATCCACCACCATGAGCTTCAATTGGAATATCTTGTCTTAATGAGCACTCAAGAATACAAAACTAATTATTTTTGAAAATATATCCATCATGTAACAAAAATTATTGGTAAGGCTCATTAGAACAATTCTCCTAATTTGACCAAAGAATGGATCATCTTTATACAATTCCATTAAAACTTTAAACCCCAATATCTTCACTTGCATAGAAAGAATAAAGGAATGCATTCTACTTAATGCATCGACTCTTGATTTTGAACACTTGATTTGAGATTATTATGAAAAGTAAAAGTCTGCAAAAATTTAATCCATTTAGCATTTCTCGAATTGAGTTTGTATTGACCATTAATATATTCCACAGCCTAATGATTTGAAAAGAGAATAAACTCTTAATCATAAGGTAGTGTCTTCATCGATCCGCATAGAAATCTTTGCCATAAGTTGAATACTTTTGCGAGAGTTTCTTAATTTTACACTAAAGTATGCAATAGGCTTCCCTTGGAATATTTCTTAGTAAAGTATGCAATATGTTTAATTTCCACAACATAAAAAGGAGATTAACCCCTTTTACAATGCTCATGACCAAGATTCGAAAGAAGAGGGTTATTTGAATCGTGGATGTATAAGAAACCATCTTTATATTCTTGAATATATCAAAGTTGAAATTCCAAAATTTGAAGGTCAAACCCATGGCGATGAATTCATTGATTGACTCAACATCGTGGAGAGAATTTTTACTACCACGAAGTTTTGGAGATCCAAAAAGTGAAGTTGATTTCCATTAAGTCGAAGAAATATGCCTCGATGTGGTGGGAACTTCTAAAGAGGAAATGTGAATGTGAAGGTAAAGGTAAAGGTAAAAGAAGAATGTTAATTCGAGAGGAGATGAAAAAATAGTTAAAGAATAAATTATTGCCTAGTCATTAGTTATGTGGGAGAATCTCATTGGCACGTGCTCATCCATGTGCTCATTTGATTAAAGAACACTCCAAGTTAGAGAAGATCTCTTAAACTCAATCACTTGTAACAACTGGTCATGATTAAGGATAAGACTTAACTCGTAGGGATGGCTATTAGATGGCCTAGGGCTCTCCTAAGTTGTCATATAAATGTAAATATGCCCCGTATGAACAGATCATGCACCATTCTAACATCGAGAAGTATAAAAACTTTATCGTCCTAAGTTATTGAGTAATAGAAAACAAACCCTCGCACCTCGTGGATGTAGGTATGTTCTCTAACCACGTACATCTTATGTTATATATGTGATCTCATTATTTTCTACCATTAGTATTCTTATTTGGCTCGTGTGTATTGAATATCACTACTAGTCATAAATTCCCACCTATAATTGACATCATCTGTGGGAACGATATTAATTCCATACCATCAAATAATTTTCTAACCAAAATCTAGATGACCAGGAAGTTCGTCACCATTATAGCTATGGAGATCAAAAGGGTCACCATCCAGATTATGGAAGTTATGACCAGAAGGAGGGATGTCATCCTTCTCCCTTACCATAAAGGTTCAGGTCAGACATTGATGACTATCACCAACCTCCTAATGAGGAAAGGGCAAATCAGATTGATGACCATTATAACATTGGAGAGACATCATGGGTACTATCGTCATTAATGAAATTTTATTTCTTCAATTTGTCCACCTCCTCTTGAATGGACATATTTTTCTCCTATAAGCATACATTGTGCTTCTGTTTAACAGGGTTCGCATCTTTTGCAATAATGATCTCATGATAAAAAACATCCGGATCAATTCTAGGCATGTCCTCATTCATCCATGAAAATACTTTTCGTCTTTGCATCAAGAAGTTAGCGAGTTCCTTCTTCAACACTGGATCCAGAGAGAAGGTGATATGGTTTATCCATTTTGGATGTTCGTCGTTCAAGATCACTGAATTTATCTACTCAGTCGCTTCTCATGTGACCAACTTATCTTTATCTCGAGGATCTAATCTAATAAGTGTGTGTCATCTTCTCATGGTATTATTTCTCAACTAAGGTGTAATAATATTCTCGTGCTAATACTTGGTCTCCTTCCATATTCCCCACATCATAATGCATTGGCAACTTCACGACTTGTTGTACTATGGAGAATACCAATTCAAATTTCTTCATACTAACCCTTTTAAAAATGATTTTGTATGTCGAGGCTATGTTCTTGTCCACAATGAAGAAACATATCATTTATATACGGCAAGTAGGTCATGTTCTAATTATAAATTCTAATTCAACTGATTCTAGGGGTAACATTATCCTACAAGAATACAGTAGTTTTATGGTGATATGCATGTATTTTTATCTCTGACAACATCAATCTTTTAAAACAGTCATCTAACTGCACATTTGTAAAAATACCATTATCCACCAAAATCCTCTTAACCTCATTTCATGAACCATCATGGTCATGACCAGGTGTCATTATGGGTGCATAATAAGCCACATAAATAGTCTTTAGGGAGAAATTGAAAATGAGAATATATATATACAAGTACTATTCATGAATAATGTCGTCGCACGGGTTTTACAGTCTATCAGCTAGCAGTTTACCCAAGGTTAAAATCAGTTACCAAAGGTTAAAATAGTTTACCCCGAGTTAAAATCAGTTACCCAAGGTTAAAGAAGTGTACTCAAAGTTAAAGTCAGTTATCCGAGGTTGAAGCAGTTCACTCGAAGTTAAAGTCAGTTACCCGAGGTTAAAGCACATATATATATATATATATATATATATATGTGTGTGTGTGTGTGTGTGTGTGTGTGTGTGTGTGTTATGGGGTGGGTATGCACCGCTTCATCCATGCTCACCTCGTTGATATGTGCACAATATTTCCCTTAATTCGGATAAGCTTTACTCTCACGGGTCCATCTCCTCCTCTAGCATATCCTCCAACAATGAAATGACATGCAACTGAAATTATTCCCACGTTACCTATTGGCTCCTTGGGTAAATCAGGTCACTGTCATCATCTGAGTCTTCATGCCTGACTCGAATCTTGTTATCTTTAGCCTGGTAAGGAGACTTTGACCGTATCCTTGACTTTGCATTCCTCCTTGGTTCAGTTCCTCAGCTAGACTTTTCCACATATTTCTCCAGTCTTCTCTTCCCAGTCAGGGCCTTAATTTCTTATTTTTAAGCCAAGAAGTTATTAGTTGTGTGGTCATGGTGTTTATAGAAGTCACATAACTTTTTTTAATCTCTCATATGCGGAGGCATTTTAAATTATTTTGGCCATCTGAGATTTTAACCTCCTTAGATCTCATCGAGGATGTGATGTACGTCGATAGTGAGTAATGTGTACTCACCATACTTCTTTAGCTTCAGTTTTTTGGACTCCTTATACTTGTCTTTCTTATTCAAGCTTCCCCTGCATCATATTTAGTATGACCAGACTCCTTCGCACCCATTGCCTCCTCAACATTCATTATCTTACCTACCTTCACTAAGAGCTCGGTTATAATGTTCAGAGGTTCTTTTTCCAATGCACAATAAAGCTTCCCATGTAGAAAACCACTTATAATTGTAGTTATTTTTATTTTCTCATCGTCATATGTCACTTCCGGCTTCTTGGTGTTGAACGTAGTAATGTACTATCTTATTATTTCATCCTCTTTCTGTCAGACACTTAATAAGTGAGCCGCCCTTTTTCTAATGTTTGTTCTAAAGAAAAAGATGCTGACAAACAAGTCGACCAACTATTTAAAATTCATGATCTTTCCCTCAGGAGCCCATTATACCATACACAGGACAATCCAGTCAGAGTAATCAAGAAATCCAAATAATTCATTTCATCGGGGATTGAATTTATATTGGAATAAGCCTAGTACCCCTCCACATGAGGCATCGAATTAGTTTTTCCATTATACATAGGCATTATTAATAGCGGCTTGAACTTCCCCGGGGTTGAATAGTTAGTGATATATATTTTAAAGGATGATGCTTATGCATAACCCCTCTAAAAGGGTTTTTTAACCCTTATCATGTATTCCAATTTTCCTTCCAAGTATTTTGTGGATCCCTTCC
Organism: Sambucus nigra; assembly: GCA_949130495.1. NCBI lineage: Eukaryota > Viridiplantae > Streptophyta > Magnoliopsida > Dipsacales > Adoxaceae > Sambucus > Sambucus nigra. The sequence continues at coordinate 183,097,175 of OX422211.1, read as the reverse complement.
ATGGCTGGTCTTATTCTTTTTGCTCGGCCTCAATGGGTTTCTCGATTTGGTGTTGGCTTTCAATCAAGAATTCCTCCCCTGTACAAGTATGATCAGACCTGGAAGATCCTCTCACACTATGCCTCTATCATATCGAGGATGTAACCTTCCTAGTTCCAGATTCTAGGACTCTTCCCTATGGTCCCTGGTCTCTATACACAGATGTTGTCGTGCTACCCTAAGTCCTGAATGGTCAAAGTTATAACCATTGTTCAACCTTTTTAAGACACTGGGTCTATCAACATAGTAAGTCTGATCATTATTGTAATCTTTTGATCGAATGGTAGAAGACCATCCTGGCCTATAGGGCTGATCATCATCACCTGACCCAGCCCTTCTTCCAGACCTACTTCTCACACAATGTGAGACCGGTCGCTTGGGGTGCTTCAAATATATTTCTCGGTGTGCTTTTCGCATGTCCTTATATGTGGCTAGAGGTCGCATCTCGCATCTTCGTTTTAATTTTCCTTAACTACAAGAGTCGCCGAGTTCAATTCTAGACGGTTTTGTCTAGCCAAGATGTTTTACGTCAATTGTTTCATATTCTCATTCATAGTCTCCTAGATTTTATGTGAGCTCTACCGGATCACTTATAAATCATCCAAACCAACAGGTTTAGAGTGTAGAAAAACCTCGCTGGCTCTACTTCTCTCAGGGTTTTTGTCATCCTCGACTAAATTTTAATAGAAAATAGAGTATCATAACAATAAGTAAATCGACTTACATGAAATGTAAATGTAAAGCATGATTCACAAAGATCAAAATAGAGTATCCAGGGATTACTAAGAATCGAGTGAAATTGCTTATGAAGTGACTCTAACCATTACACCATTTACCGAAGGTTGTCACGGACCTAGGTCATGACTTTTTTTGCCATGACCAAAAACAATGGTCATAGACCTCATCCTTAACCCCAAATTGGGGTCATAATCTCTCTAGTGACATAATATAGTATCCATGGTCACGACCCTAATCCAGTCACAACCCTAATTCGGACCAGCATGGGACAATATTCAAATATGGTCACGACACTGATCCGTTACCCCCCAAATTTTTTAAAAATAAATAACTGGTCATGATCATGGACCGTGACCAGTAATTTATTTATTTATTTATTTAAAAAATAGGGGTCACATATTAGGCCGTTGTGACCATCTCGAGAATAAATGCAGTGAAAAATTCGATATGGGTTCAACCCAAAGAAAAAATTCACTAGCTCACTGAGAATATGATCAAGGAAAAGAACTTCTCTTTCCACCACTCGTGCGGTATTCGCGGGCTCCCACTGACATAAACCGGTCGTCATTAAAGGTGAGAATATAAAGAATAGAGTCACCATCCTATTTCAATCAAAACCAATAAAAGATGTGTCTATCCCCAAAGAAACGACATCAAAAGACAAATTGATGCATATGAAACCAAGTAGAGCACGCTTTCAGGGACTAAGTTACTGAATAGGAAGGAATTAGGCACCCATTCTGACCTTTCGATCTCTCATGAGCTATAAAAATATTCTTTTTTTCTCTGCTAAATGCCAAAGTAAATAGTGTGAAAAGTGTGGATGTGTATGTGTGTGTGTATACACACACACATAAGGAGAGATATCATCATGTCCGCATTATAGGGAGGACGAAAAAAATCAATCAAAGGAGGGTGTACGAATGACATAAAAATACGGCTAAAAATGTTAGCGATGAGAAAAATTGAGCTCATTATAAATAAAGTAGCACATATGTTGATGGGATCGCTAAAGATCCAAAACCTTATGTGTGTGTGTGTGTGTGTGTGTGTGTGTGTAAAAAGATGGGAAATGAGTGAAATTTAAAAAAGAGGACTTGAGTCCCGAGGTGAACTCGGGATGCCTATGTAGAACAAGGGTGAAATTTAATCCATTAACCCAAAACTAATATTTCCTTATTTTTAGTTTGTTGAAAAATGTGCACAAATGGAGAAAGTATAGGGAAAAGGGGAGAAAAATTCCAATTCGGGGTTTAAGGATTAAATCCTCATTTTTTTTTGGGGGGGGGGGGTATGAAACTATATTTTTATGTATATAAGTGATGAAAAAATATTATTAAGGGTGGGAAAGTAAAGTTAAAGAAAAAGATATGTTAAGGGTAATAAATTGAAATAAATGACATTAGTTAAATGAGGTAGAAAATAATAGAATTAGACCATCTATGAAGCTTTGTGCCTGATATTTCAAGTGACGTAGGATGGTTTTTTATGGTGATGAAGTGGTGGTGAAATGGATGGCAAAGATGGAATGAATGTTATGTAAGAAAATGTGAAGAAAATGTTTGGAAAATAATGTTTTTGGAAGGCGGCACACTGATTTCGAGGTAGGAGCTCTCCAGATTTCGGGAAGGGGGCCTTGAGAATGAGGTCATGATCTCCTTAAATAAGAAAGTTTTAGGGATAGGGGGTCTGTTGATCAGTATAGGCTTAGGAATGTTTATTGGTATACGCCCTGGATTGCGGGATAAGTAAAGTACCACTATGCCGCTAGGCAGAGGGCCAATGGTGCCAATATAAAGTTCAAAATGGACTTTTTTCAAAAGAAAATAAGCATAAAATGCAAACCGTAAGTCCGAATCGCGCACAGTTGGGACCGTTCTAAAGAGTATTCATCTTCCTATATAAGTGAATTGAGTTACTCTCAATTCTGAGAGTTAACCAGAGTCGAACAGATATCAAAACCTCTCGATTTCCTCTAGGTCAAGGTTTGGAGTAAAAAAGCAAGTACGCGCGAATCGTAGGACTGATTCATGCAAGTATAGACCATTAGAAAGGGTATTTATAGCCCTATAAAAGTGCATTGAGATACGCTCAATTTTGAGAGTGGACCAAAGTCAAACATATCTCACAAGTGACCGGTGGCCTCTAAGTCAGGGTTTAGAGTAAAAAGGTAAATACGTGTGAACCATATGGCCGATTCATGCACAGTATAGACCATTGTATGGATATTCAGATCCCTATGAAAATTTATTGATCTAATACCGATTCTAAAAGTTGATCAAAGTCAAATAGGGCTCAAAAGCATCTGATAGCCTCTAGGTGAGTGTTTATAATAGGACTTGGGGTCCCAAGGTGGAAGGGATAGTGTTAGGGACCTAAGCACATGCTTAAAGGGCACTAAAACAGAGTGCTTACAGATACCCTCAGTGGGCAAGCTTAGAATAAGCGAAGGTTAATAAAATATAGGAAACTGTATGGACTGTTACAAGTATTAAGGGTAAAAGTCTTATTCTTAGGACCTAAGGAGCATAATTGACCAATTCAGTGGTCGAGGCCCCTAAGGGGGATTTAGGGTAACCTCGTTGACCTAAAGAGTTGGAAGTGACCGATTCGGTCATTTGAAGTCAATTTAGAGGAACTAAAGAGTTAAAGTAACTTATTTTAGAGGGCCAAAGATAATTTTTTAGGCTTAAATTAATTTTGCAGACCTAACGAGTGAAAGCGGACTGATTCAAAGAGTCGAGGCCAATTATGTGTGCCCAAGCCAATTTTGCGGACCTAAAGAGTGAAAACAACCTGATTTAGAGGGTTGAGGCCAATTAGGTGGGCCGAGGTCAATTATGTCGACCTAAAAACTTCAAGTGACCTGATTCAGAAGGTTGAGGCCAATTCTGCAAGCCTATGTCAATTCTGCGAACCTAAAGAGTGAAATCGACCTGATTCAGAGGGTCAAGACCAATTTTGTGGGCCTATGTCAATTATGCTAACATAAAGAGTGAAAGAGACTTGATTTAGAAAGTCGAGGCTGATTTTGATGGTCTAAGTCAATTATGCAGACCTAAAGAGTGAAAGCGACTAATTTTAGAGGGTCAAGGCTAATTCTTTAGGCCTAGGTCAATTGTGTGGACCTAAAGAGTGAAAGTGACATTTTTCAGAGGGTCAAGGAAAATTATGTGTGCCTTATCAACTTTGTGGACCTAACGAGTGAAAGAGACTTGATTTAGAGGGTTTAGTTCAATTACGTGGGCCTTGGTTAATTTTGTGAAATTAAAAAGTAAAAGCAACCTAATTTAGAGGGTCGAGGCCAATTATACATTCTTAAATGATTAAGAATGATGTTTGCCAAAGATGTGGGATTGACAAATTTTTGAATGATTTTCGTGAAAAAAATTATAATTTTGATGGATTTTAAGTTTTGACCTTTTGGGGGGAATTTTTAATTTTGATGGATTTTAAAGTTTTGACCTTTTGGGGGGAATTTTTTACAAATGTTTTGAGAAATTTTTAGATTTTTAGAAGTTTCATGACAACAATTAGGGGGCTTGCGATAGGAATAGACAGGGTGTGCCTATCATCATATGGAACGAACTCTTGGGCTTCTTAGGAAGGTTACTAGAATAGGCATAACCAGCGGACTGCCAGGTTTGGTCCTCTAACGGTTGCCTTGGATGAAGTTGATGGTAGAAGCTGTCGAGTTTGGTCCTCTAACGGGTGCCTTGGATAAGACATCGCAATCTTCAATGGCGCTATGTGACTTTTGTAAAAGGTGGTGGGACACTACTCACAAGTTACATTTCGGCATGGGAGAGATGATGTTCACATTAATGGATGTCCATCCATCAATGGGGTTAGAGTGCGAGGTTCAGCTGATCATAGTGGACCGACGTTGCACATTTCTAAAGTTGTGATTCAGGTTGCCCTAAGGGATATCGGGGATATTGTTTCTAAGGAACCAGTCAGGATATCGAAGTTTAAGGACACCTTAATAGCGACACGAATTGATGTTGCCGATGGGAAGCAGGTGAGGCAGACATTCCATTTGTTTATTTTTCTTTTTTTGGGGGGATTCGTAGTGACGACGAGTAGTGACGTCGTATATTTATGGTTTCTTCCTTTTATTCGAGTTATCTCTTATATTCACTTGTATGACTAGGGGAATTTCATGATGGCATCCATTTACGATTTTCTGGATGCTTTGAGTAGGTATCGGTGATAGACTTTTACGAGATCGACATACCTTCTGGAGGTAATTTTTAGATACCGCTCTTATTTATCTACATTTCTTCTCCTTCTTTGAGATTTGAGAAAATTTTGTGTTGCCTTTTGCAGACGTGGTTTTATGAGGTGATTGGACACAATATTGGGTTGGTGTCACTGAAGGTGAGTGAGGCGAGGGAGTTCTCGAGGATGTACCAGTCAAGGAGGTCGAATAGGAAGTCAAAGGAGTTCCTAGCCTTAAAGGATATGAGGGTAGTGTTGAACACCCTGACCAGTGATTAGGTTTGGTTCTGATTTCATCTTTTTTGGATTTTGTATATTATTAATTTTTACATTTTTTTAGATTTTTGATAACTGACTTTTATTTTGGTACAAGTGATGTTCTATCCTTGGCATCTGGCCTCGGGGGTTATAGGGGTAACGGGCGCTCATGCCTATATATAGAGACTAATGGCGCATAGGTTTTACTCTGGAGAGAGTGTGGCGAGGAAAATGATGGAGGGTGAGGTAGATGTTCCACCATCAGCGCCTCCTGAGTACAGAGAAAGGCAAAGGAGATGTCAGACGAGGTGAGGGAAACAACGATAGTAGGTGAGCCCTATATGCTCTATATGGATGTGACAATAAGGTATTATTATTTAAAATTTGCAACCAGTTGGTTGATGTCTTCATATATCTATATTATGGAAGTTTCCCCCACTATAGGAAGGACCTGTGAGGGGTAATAATGTGTCGGCGTCTTTAGTGCATACCTCGGGGAGTGGTGTGGTGGCAGAGATGGAGGATATTCCTATCCATCATTTCTACATTCCTTATTACTACTTCTAATTGGGTGGAGGACACAATGTCTTAATGCCTCATCACCTTCAAGCGATAATAAATAGTTCCCTCCTTTCTTTGAGGAGGTTCTTTGGAGGTAGGTATGACTTTACCTTTAAGTTTTGAAATTTGATTCTGATTTCTTTTCCCTGTTACTTATTTTCTCACCTTTGCTCGATTTGCACTTTTGCAGACTATTCACGTGTCGTCATCTTGGCTGCCGGATAGCTAAGATTAGATGGATTCTATTATCAATCATATGAGGAAGGCAACTAGATATTGCATGGTGTCGTCGATAACTTCTGAGGTGCGCGAGGAGAGTTTTAGCTTTATGAGCGAAGGGTCAACTACTCACCATCATGGGAAGTGCATCACCGGTATCCATGAGCCGGTGGTTTAGATTGCAAGAATTTGGAAAGTTTGCGTTGCGTCCAAATAATTTTGGTCTTTTTTGCTTTTAATTTTCTCCGTTATTCCTGAAAAATATAAACACAACAACATGTATATATAATAAAGTAGAAAATTTATGTATGTCATAAGTTTCAACTATGACATCACAAGATGACTTATTCATGTGTTTCCTATTTTACCCCTTAATAATTTGACTTCCCGCCCTTTTCACTCAATCTAACGTATTCCTCCCTTTCTTTCAAAATTTAAAAATAAAGATAGAATGCAAGGTCTGAATGGATGGTTAGGATAGATTTGACGAAAAAGGGTGCACAAAATTCAAAGGAATGTTTTAATACATTTTAGTCTGCTACACACTATACATCCACGCTTGCTCCCACCTGTTTAGTTTCTCAGACCTCGATCTCCTTTACTCCTTACTTTCTCAGACCTCGAGCCATGTGAACCAATAATATATGTTCTCTACCCATGTTTAGTTTATACTCGCCTAGACCTATTCATTTAATTCGAATGCATCTCTCACCCACTCTACACTTTAATTTCAGCCCTTCTTTTTAACGCAACTCTCACCCACCCACCCTTTCTTTAATTTCAAAACCTTTCACTCTCTCACTTTGAACGTAGCTGCCTTAATCCAAGCTTGCTTCTGTAACAATTTTCATCCTCAAGGTGGGGGTTATGATTTTGTGCGTTCGTAGCAGTAGGTGTAAGGGAGTGGATACTTTTGGGTAGACTAGACGGTGCGTGTGGGGAGTTCCCCCCATACACGCATAAACCCAACTCCAATATTCAGTACCCCCATACACGCAGCTGTCTCTCTCTCTCTCCGAACTTATTTCCCATCCATGGATGTTCTGTGTTGGATTTTTTTTTTTTGCTCTGCTTCTTTATATATGTCATGTGTTGGTTCAATCAATGCGTATTAATATTTGAATCGATTTGTTTGTTCGGATTGAAATCACTTTTTTTGGCAGATATGAATCCCAATAGTTTACAAAGATTATCTACTTCTAACAGGGGAAACTAAGGTATTTCTCATTCTACATCCGTATCTCTCTATTATGTTTCTCTTATGGTTGATTTGTTAGTGGGTCTTTAATTTTTAGGGTTTGTTACAGAGACTGTTAATAGGAGCCGTGTTGTGGGTGGAGACTGTTAATGTCGGAGATGTGTTGTGTGTTGTGAGGTCCACGAAGTGAGATGTGCCATCTATCACGAACTCAGGTACTAAAATCACCAACAAACCCTGTTTCACAAAGTAGGTTGCTAGTTCTTGAGTTTTTTTTCTCTCTCAGTCCGTTTATGTTGTTCCATAACTACAATCTGTTTCTATTGTTCAGGTACAGGATAGAGGAAATGGAATGGATCAGGCCAAATAATAAATAACGGAGCTTATGTTGGACAGAAATCCTAGGCTAAATCTTGCCTCCTTCGTGACCATATCATGGACTCCATTAAATAATGGAGCTTTTGTTTCTCCATTAAAATTTGAGATTCCCTTGCACTTTCCTCTATTTTGATTTTTTATTTTTAATTTTGCTGATATATTTGATGTTTAGGTGTTGAAAATTAGAGAATTTTTATGTTGAAAATTGAAGACAGTAATGTGTTGAACGTGTGAATATTTGTATATACATGCCAAATGTTTGAAAAATATCCACATTGGGTGCTCGATTTGGTGTCTTATTGTTTTAGAATTTATTGTGAAAATTTGTTTATTTCTTTGGTTGAAATGGAATACAGGATCCATATTCTGCAGCTCGCGATTTCTTAGGGTACATGTGACTTCTTAACAGTGGTATTTCGCATTGGATTCCACTAATTTATACAATCAAGTCGCTCAGATCTCGATTCATATGTTGGGGGAAAACGTTTTGATTTTACTGATGATGGCGTGGAAAACATTTTTTGGTTTTATGAAACACCGTGTGATATCGATTCGATTCGCAAATTAATAAGATGGCACACTTATTTAATTAGAGTCTATTAAAACAGCCCCTACACATGCATCTAACCAAGATAAATCATTCAAGCCATGCATGATAAAATAAAGACGAGCAATTGAGGAAAAAACCCCTTCCGGGTAAAAACCTTTTATTTCTAGAACTTTAAAGAATTTACAAGACCATTGACTTACATACAACCTGATAATCGCCCACAAGTGTAACGCACGGTGTCTTCGGTAAACCTTCAAAGCAACGGCTAGAAACAGTGTGACACAGAAATACCCGCAGGTGTCGGTTCCTATGTCGGCGGCTGGAATTTTCCCTTTCCAGGAGGGCAGCAATGAAGAAGAGAACGGCTTCTCCACAAGGGTTGAACAAACTCAAAGTTGTGTTCTTGAGTTACCAAAAAGATTCACAAAGGTTTGGCAATTATGTGAATCAAAACATGAGTCTTGGGACTCAAAAATATGAAGACTAGATGTATTTGGACTCTCAAAAACGTCTTCTAAAGTCTTGCAAAACAACTCCCCCGAAGTTGGTATTTATAGGAAAAAATATGAAGAGTTCCGCTTTTTTAAAACTCTAAAAATCTTATCAGCGTACAGGTACACCGAACCCCATCTGGGGTACACCGAACCGGTTTGGTTGTACCATTCTGGTATGGGGTTAAAAAACAGCATTCTTCAAGGAATTTTCTCCAACTTCAAAAGGTCATAACTTCTTCATCATAGCTCGAAACAGCCCCTACACATGCATCTAACCAAGATAAATCATTCAAGCCATGCATGATAAAATAAAGACGAGCAATTGAGGAAAAAACCCCTTCCGGGTAAAAACCTTTTATTTCTAGAACTTTAAAGAATTTACAAGACCATTGACTTACATACAACCTGATAATCGCCCACAAGTGTAACGCACGGTGTCTTCGGTAAACCTTCAAAGCAACGGCTAGAAACAGTGTGACACAGAAATACCCGCAGGTGTCGGTTCCTATGTCGGCGGCTGGAATTTTCCCTTTCCAGGAGGGCAGCAATGAAGAAGAGAACGGCTTCTCCACAAGGGTTGAACAAACTCAAAGTTGTGTTCTTGGGTTACCAAAAAGATTCACAAAGGTTTGGCAATTGTGTGAATCAAAACATGAGTCTTGGGACTCAAAAATATGAAGACTAGATGTATTTGGACTCTCAAAAACGTCTTCTAAAGTCTTGCAAAACAACTCCCCCGAAGTTGGTATTTATAGGAAAAATATGAAGAGTTCCGCTTTTTTAAAACTCTAAAAATCTTATCAGCGTACAGGTACACCGAACCCCATCTGGGGTACACCGAACCGGTTTGGTTGTACCATTCTGGTATGGGGTTAAAAAACAGCATTCTTCAAGGAATTTTCTCCAACTTCAAAAGGTCATAACTTCTTCATCGTAGCTCGGATTGAGATGCCGTTTCTTCCAGTATCTTCGTTGCGGCGAGCTCTTCAACTTTCCAGTTGACCAGACCTCCGAACTATGGATGTGAAATTACGAAAATGCCCTTGAACTTCCCTATCAAGCCTTATTTCACTGTTTTGACTTCCCTTGCGTACCACTTGCATTAAGTCCCTAAAATCTTGGAATGTGAAGTCGTTGAGGCAGATGTGGGACACATTAATGGAGATGTTGAATGCTTGATTCCCAAAATTCGGATAGAGGCCGTCATGTGAGATCGTGAGGTGACGTGCCAAATGTAGCGGCGTACGACATACACAAATGTAACATGTTGGACATGAGAAAAATGTCCTTACAAATCTCCCCCTATGTCTATGCCGGTACATACATAAAAAATCCGAATTATCAAATATGAAATTGCCTATACAAATCTACCCTCCCATGAACCCAAAACTGGAAAAGGTACAAATGAATAGTCTTCATCGTTTGTTATTCAAATCTTCAGGAATCTCAAATCTTTTCTCATCAGGGTGTGCAACATATAGATCTTCAATCTTCATACCTACACACATGAGACAAAGAAAATACCACGTGACATATCGAGTTTGAAAAGAGATAACATGGATATCAATATATGATAAAAACATAAGCAACATCTCAAAAACTCCCCCAAAATTCAAACTCCCCCATAATATGATAATTCTTTCTCCCCCTTTTTATGATGTCCCCAAATAGACAAATGAGAAGAATGAATCAAATAAGCAAAATCGGGGTGTCACGGTATACAAAAAAAATACAAACTATTTATTATTTTTCAAATTTTTCGTACAAAAATAAGATACCAATATGAACAAATATGAAACAAAAATCACACCATGGATTTTAACTCAAACAACCAAGTCATGGAAATGGAATGAATGGGTGTGAACACATTCGATAGGTAAATCAACTCAATCAATCATATGTGCACGATGCATAAGTGTACTCCTAACGAATGAACATCAAAGGTATCCTTAAGTGTAAACGTTTGTTGAATTTAGATGACATCGTTTTATGCAAATCAACAAATCAAAGTCAAATGATTTCCACACCAATAACGTCCAAAACTATATAGCGCATTTTCAAAAATTTCAAGGACGTGCAAACCCGTTTTAATTCTCCAACCAAACTCCCTCATATATATATTCTTTTAGAGGTAATCTAAATTCTCAAACATTGGAGAATTGGTGCAAAAACCTAAATGGCCCCTTTTTGGCATGAATATCTTTTTATTGCCTTTCAATTTTTTTCGGGCTCTTTTAACCTCTTTGGACCTCGGATAATAAAATTCCTCAATTTTTTAGGTCCTTTTTAACGGTGGCTTTTGCGCAAAGGATAGATAATTACCTTTCGCAGCCCCTCCCCGTTATTCAAACAAAGCACCCAAACACACAACACGGTTTTTATATGCACACTTTTCTTATAAAAATTATCGCGCTTGGTTTGTTTTAAAGACAGGATTGAAGTGAAAACACCCAACCAACATGTGATAAGACAAGCACAATAATCAATCAAATCCGTGCATGTGTGCAATAAAGGAAATTATGAGTCAAACATGTAGGAAGTAACACTTAAATGCATCTTAATGACTCCAAACATTATAAAGCACATGGATGAATTGACCTATTGTCTCAAAACACTATCAAATAGTCACATGAAAATAATGGAATGATATTGTGACTCGGTCATCCAAAGTTTCCATCCATAAACGGTGCAAACAAAATACAAAAATCTTTTTGGATTTTCTCAAAATTTTAACAAAATAAAATATTTTTGTATTTTCAAAAATTTTTCAAAAAAAATATATACAAAAAGTACATGTCACAACGCTAGCAAAAATATATCAAAAAGCATAACTAGCGTATGACAAATATGCAAACACAATCATCTATATGATATGGCAAGAGAAGAATCATGTGCAAGCAAACGGGAATCAACTTGTCTAAAATCTAGTTCCTCCAAAAGTGATTTCCTAACCCAAATGGATGAAACACGTCGACAAGGGGTTTTGGGAACCAACAAAATACTAGACTTCGAATTCCTAAGACCTCTTCCAAGATCAAAACAAAATCGCCTAAGGTGACCATTCCTACCACAATATGAGCATGTGTAAACGGGTGGGATGACACCGAAAGTGTGATCTTTTCTAGCGTCCTTGGAATTAGTTGACCCTCTAAAACAAATAATGGTTTTGGCTTTAGCATTAGAAGCATGAGAACACGATGAGCCATTACCATCACTATCAAACCTACTTGAGTCTGTCAAATCATTTTTTAACTTCAAAATTTTTGACTCAAGCAAAGAATTAGACTCTTCCAAATTAAGGGACGCCTTCTTCAAATTATCAATTAAACTTAACAGTTTATCACGCTCCCCCTCAATTAAAACAAACTTATTCCTAAGAGTCTTTTCGCGTGCCGTAAAATCATCGATTAATTTTTTATCCTCGACGGCACAAACGGGAACCCTAGAATTTTTTAAGTCCTCCAATTCCTTCTCTAAAACTAGGACTCTCTCATCACTCTTCTTTTTGGCAATTTTTAAAGAATCAAAATCAGTACACAAATTACCAAAGTGCTCACGACAAATATTACTTTGAGTTTGGAACTCTTGCAAATATTCAATCTTAATTTTAAAGAGAGAATTTTCTTTTTCCAAAACTTTAATTCTTTTGCAAAGTTTCAAATTCAAACTTTTTAAATTTTCAGCATGGTCGTGAATTTTTTTAAAAATAGGCTCCTCATTAAATGGGCATTCCATTGAAAAATTGCGATTTTTCACAAAACTGATTTTTCAAAAAAATCAATATCACACGATTTTGCGGAAAATAGGATCACGCGATAAATTAGCGCAACCCGCTCTGATACCAATTTGAAAACGTGAGTAGACAAATTGTATCAGAAAGTAAATCCTCAAAAAAAAATCAGGATCACGCGATAAATTAGCGTAACCCGCTCTGATACCAATTTGACGACGTGAGAAGTCAAATTGTATCACAAAAACATAAATCCTTGAAAAATCAGGATCACGCGATAAATTAGCGTAACCCGCTCTGATACCAATTTGAAACACCGTGTGATATCGATTCGATTCGCAAATTAATAAGATGGCACACTTATTTAATTAGAGTCTATTAAAATAGCCCCTACACATGCATCTAACCAAGATAAATCATTCAAGCCATGCATGATAAAATAAAGACGAGCAATTGAGGAAAAAACCCCTTCCGGGTAAAAACCTTTTATTTCTAGAACTTTAAAGAATTTACAAGATCATTGACTTACATACAACCTGATAATCGCCCACAAGTGTAACGCACGGTGTCTTCGGTAAACCTTCAAAGCAACGGCTAGAAACAGTGTGACACAGAAATACCCGCAGGTGTCGGTTCCTATGTCGGCGGCTGGAATTTTCCCTTTCCAGGAGGGCATCAATGAAGAAGAGAACGGCTTCTCCACAAGGGTTGAACAAACTCAAAGTTGTGTTCTTGGGTTACCAAAAAGATTCACAAAGGTTTGGCAATTGTGTGAATGAAAACATGAGTCTTGGGACTCAAAAATATGAAGACTAGATGTATTTGGACTCTCAAAAACGTCTTCTAAAGTCTTGCAAAACAACTCCCCCGAAGTTGGTATTTATAGGAAAAAATATGAAGAGTTCCGCTTTTTTAAAACTCTAAAAATCTTATCAGCGTACAGGTACACCGAACCCCATCTGGGGTACACCGAACCGGTTTGGTTGTACCATTCTGGTATGGGGTTAAAAAACAGCATTCTTCAAGGAATTTTCTCCAACTTCAAAAGGTCATAACTTCTTCATCGTAGCTCGGATTGAGATGCCGTTTCTTCTAGTATCTTCGTTGCGGCGAGCTCTTCAACTTTCCAGATGACCAGACCTCCGAACTATGGATGTGAAATTACGAAAATGCCCTTGAACTTCCCTATCAAGCCTTATTTCACTGTTTTGACTTCCCTTGCGTACCACTTGCATTAAGTACTAAAATCTTGGAACGTGAAGTCGTTGAGGCAGATGTGGGACACATTAATGGAGATGTTGAATGCTTGATTCCCAAAATTCGGATAGAGGCCGTCATGTGAGATCGTGAGGTGACGTGCCAAATGTAGCGGCGTACGACATACACAAATGTAACATGTTGGACATGAGAAAAATGTCCTTACATTTTAAAAGGTTTTGAAATTTTTGGGCATTTTCAGGTCTCTTATTTTTTTTTGTTCTATGTGTTTATTTAGTTTTTTTATATCTTTTTTAACTTCAACTACAATTATATTATATTTTTAATTTTTTTTATATCATTTGAACATTATGTGCTAATGTTATTATTATTTTTTTTTGTAGCTACATGGTATAAAATTTCTTTGGGGGGTTTTGTGAATATGTTTCACAGCTACTGCAATTATATTACGTTTTAAACATTTTTTATTAATTTTATCTAACTTAATATGTTTTTTTAATTGTTTTCTATTATATTATGTTTATTCAATTATAATTTTTTATTCATTTTGTGAATAGGTATTAAACTTTTTTTATTCATTTTATCTAAAAAAAATTATTCAATTATAGTATGTTTTTATTATTTAATTTTTTTTAACATTTGTTGCAAAGTATAACTCTTAAAAGAGGTAGGCTCTTATTATGTTTTTTTTTTTAATTTTGAAATTTTATTTTATATTTGCATTTTTTCAATAAAGTTTATTTGTCAACATTTTCTTTAGATAATAAAAAACATGAAAGTGGATTGACCATACTATATACTGAAAAAATATCATAGACAATCATGGGATAAAATATATTAATAGAATTTTCATCTAAAAGAGTGAGTGAGACTAATTTTAGATTTAAAAATATTAACTTAAGATGTCAATATATTACTATATATGTCCATTATGTATAACATTATTAAAAAGGTTTTACTTTTGCATGTGTCTTATAACTATTACTAAGCGTGCCTTTCGTAAAATTGATAAGAGGGTAAATTGAGTTTGAATAGAGTTTTTGAAAATGATTAATTACAGATTACGAAAAATAATTTAACGGGAATAAATTTATTTTCTTGCCATTGGCACAGGAGACAAAATATCACAGGAACAAATTTGAACACCCTTAAGATTTAGGACGTTGTGATCCTTTTGTAGAATCAAAGACGAAGGCACAGGGTTAGGCGAACATCCTTAAGGAGAGTTTGACTATATTGACTAAAGTGTTTACACGAACATCCTTAAGGAGAGTTTGACTATATTGACTAAATTGTTTACACATTCAATACTTTGTTGGAGAATGAAATTTTTTACTCTTCGCAATTTTATACTTTGGAAATATTTGTCATTTAACGATTACGTATTTTTGTACAATAGGTTATTTCAAAAAATTATACTCGATTAAATAATTTTGAAAAATTTCCGTTCTTCAGAAATATTGACCACGATTGATATTCTGAAAATTTTATTATAATACAAAACTTTTATGACTTGACCACATGATTCATGCTCGGGAGAATTTTCATCGTGCCTTCAGGCACGCGCATGACTTCTAAAATTATGACCAAATTTTTTAAATTTTTTTAAATTTTTTGTTTTGCAATTATGTACTTTAAAAAATTTCTCCGTTTCGGGATTACGTACTTTCGAAACTTTTACCGCTTCGCGATTATATGCTTTAGAAATTTTCAGCGTGCCTTCAGGCACGGGCATACCCTAGTGTGTATATATATATATATATACATCATGCATTTTTCATTTTCTTATCTTGAATTAATTTACTTAGTCTAGATGCACTTTATTTTTCATTGGGGTTTTACTTGGGAAAAGTTAAGAAAGATGTGTAAAAAATAAAATATTTATTTTTAAAAGTTTTTTCTCGGAAGAAATACCTGAGAATTTTTTTGTAAAAAGGTTGTTTCAATAAAAAGGGATTGTTTGAAAAATGGGCAAAAGTAGAAAAATTCTTAAAATAGGGGATGTGGCGATCAGCATACCCCTTGGCCTGCTTATCGGCATACTGCTCAGTTAAAGTTTCTTTTCCATCCATGATTATCCTTTTCCTGCACTTATGTGTACTTAAAAATAGTTATTGCAGCAGTAGACTGATTCCTTCATCTTTTATAGAGGATTTCAAGTATAAAAGGGGCCTTTGGGGTGGAGTTTTAAATCACACCTCAACTTCTTACTTTCTCTTTATTCTCTAAAGTTTCTTGCTCTTCTGAGGTAGCAGTTCTTGTGACTTAGGCTTTTGTTGCTTATCTTGAGGGGTTGGAAGCCACGTGTTTGTATAATGTCAACTATGAGGCATTCGACTTATGTCCAGTTACTTTGTGACCTAATCGTCCCATTGAATGGAATCTTCTGGAAGCATCTTTGCAGTTGTGGTACCCTGAAGACCATTGTTCCTCTGTGTCTTGGATTAGGTGTATCACACCTATGAATAATTTTTCGCAATGTTAGGCGTCGACCCCCTATGACTATGCCTAACTTGTCCCATTCAACCACTGGTACATAGGGAAATAGTAGCCTTCCCACAGTGTTGAATTTTGTATGCCAGAAAGACTATACTAAAAATGTCTTTACTACAAGTGTAGCCTTGGCATTGACTGTCAGTATGCCCTTAGTTACTGGTGGTATGATGGTGAACCCTCAGGTGGCCACAATCGTACTGTATATGTCTTATCATCGCAATCTGACCACTGCCATATCAGCGAAGAAATTGAATGGCCTAGATAGTTGGAAAGAAATTCAGACTAACTTTTTATGGGGCATTCGTTTTATGTTGTTAAGGTGGTTCTTAGAGATAAGTCGCATGGTGGTTCCCCCTGAGTGTCCTCTGATAGGTGTCCCAAACTTCTTTATGCGATCCTTTCACTACTTGGTCCCTATGTGGACAACTGGGTTAATTGGCTCATAGAGCAAGGGTATTGACACCTTCGTTTGTCAGTGTCGTGGTGAGGCAAACTTCAACCTATCCTATAATTTGGCGACTATCAATGTATTTGACTCGTTGACCTTTTCCAAACTTCTTTCTAATTTCCTTAGCGACTTCTGCATCAAGTGGACTGGGAGAAAATTATTCCTCCATGCATAACCAACTTTTTTTCTTGTAAAGGATTTGATTGAGTATTTGAAGATGACTTTGGGGACTTTACGGAAGCACCACGGGCAATTACCCATTCATCCCAATATGTTGGGGAAGCTGAGTTTATATTTAGGGATTATTTGATGTATTTATTGGGGAATGTGTTCACGAAGATTTGTGCTACGGAAACTTGAAAGAAGTGGCTTGTGTTATTTGATGCTCAGGGGTAAGGCGTTGTGGTTTCATCCAAGTTGATCAAGGCATACTGTCAAATTGATCTCATAAGGAAATTCTATCAGGATAGTGATTCTCGGGTTCCTTTGCGGACTAGTGTGATGGTTGTGATGATGAGCCCGTCCCATCTGGTAGTTGAGATAGATTTTATGAAAGTATAAGGAAAGTTTAGTAGTAGGTGTACTTGTGTAAGTTTGGTAGTGGGTGTACCTGTGTTTGGGTAGGGTAGGTCGTAGGACTGGTATGGTTATGAAAATATTTTAGGACTTCCTTATCACTAATACTTTATATAATTTCTATATTTTGAATAAAATAATGAAGTGATGCTTTTATATTTTCGATTGTGCCTTTTGAAGAATCCTCTTTTATTTTAATTATATATACCGGTCTCTAAGACATACATAATTATTTTATTCATTTAAATGATGAGAAAGACTAGTGTTCTGGGTGATAGAAGAGAACATCATTTTGTGAAAAATTAAGTATCGTGCCCAAAGTGACTTTATGGGATGCCTAGATACCTTTAGGGGGTTTAAAAATTATTTTGTAAGTTTTATTTTTTGAAAAGGAAATTTTGAGAGGATCGGGTCCTACATAGTTCTAAAAAGAGAGGATGGGGGAGTTTTTTTAGATTAGAAAGGAGTTGATAATATTCGTAGCACTATCAGAGTTGGACTAAGGGTAGAATTTCTTAAGACAATCCAAGTTGACTGGATGCTAATTATTTTTTAATTTTTCTTTTGTGTCCCAAATAGGTTCTACAATTTCTCTAAGAGAAAGATATCATTCTCACACACCATGGATTTAACTTTCTTGTTGAATGATGGAAAATGTGGCAATGGTACCCTTATATATGGTATGAGCCTTTAAACTTCTTTCATCCAAAAGTGCGAGTTCATCATAACGACTTTGCTTTGAATCGATTTCAGTGACTTGACTTTTGAGCATGACCCATTGAGAGGTTATTTTGTGTTCGACAAGTAGGATTGCATTTATGTTATATACCAAGGAGAAGGTGTGGGTGTTCTAATTTATATGCGATAGCCCCATAGGGAATATTGGATTGCCCAGTCTATGCAACTTTTAATCATTTTACTGATTATGGATTTGAGGCTTGACAACTTTATTGGTTTGCGCTCGGTGGGGAGAGGACTTGTGCCTTTGAATCCTATACTCATCAACTACTTCCACGAGTTCAGCATCAAAATGGATCCCTTTGTCTGATACCAACTTGTGTGGAACTCTGTAATGGCAAATGATTTTTTTCTAATGAACTTGGCCACTTTCTTCGCATTAAACACCACGTATGATTCGGCTTCAATCCATTTGGTGAAATAATAATTGGAAACTGAGATGAACTTAAGTTCGTTTGATGACTTGGGAGTGACTTTCCTAAAGATGTTAATTCCCTAAGTTGAGAAGGTCCAAGGTAAAGTCATGTTATATTGCTCTCGGGAAGGCAAGTGCTGAAGATTGGTGAATTATTGGCATTTAAGGCACCTTCTGAAATAAGTTATTCATTATTGGACCATGGTGGTCTAGTAATATCCCTGATGGATGTTATTTTTAGCAAGAATTTGATCATTCATATGGGGCCCACATTCCCTGATGTGGATATTCTGCATTATGTCTTTGACATTATCCCTTATTATGCATTCTAAATGGATTTTGTCAAAATTTCTCTTAAAAAATACTTTGTTGAAGATGATGCACTGAGTAAAAATCCTTTAAAGAGTCACACGTTCTTTCTTATTATCCTCTTGGTGATATTTACTAAGCTTGAGGACGCACCAAATATCATAATACCAGAGTCCAACTATATCTCGGTCTTCTTATGTTATGAGCTCGACATGATAGCATTCAGTTGGTGAAGACTGCTTTTCGACTATAAAGGTAGCCATTATTTTCCCCTCAGGCATCTCAACCATGGATGACATGGTTTACAATGCGTCGGCAAAGATATTTCTTGAGTGGGGATGGTAGTGGAATGTGATACCCTCAAATTGAGAGGCGAACTCTTCAAGGTGGCCGTGGAAGGGTAAGATTTTCTCGTTTTTGACTTTTGAATTTAGGAGGACTTGTCCTATGATGAGAGATGAGTCTCCATAGACATTGATGTATCCGATTACTTTCTCGAGGGCAATCTTAAGACCTATAATGCATGCTTAATACTTTGTCATGTTATTGATGTAGGGGAATTCCAACCCGGTGGCGATATGAGTGTGAGAATCGTTAGGGGAGATTAGGAGTATCACAATGCCATATCCCTTCCTTTTAGGAGCTACATTTAAGAACATCTTCCATCGAAACTGTTTATGAGAAGTATAAATAAGATCTTCATTTGGGAACTCAAAAATTCATAGATAGCTCTTCCTTTCACGACTTTTTGAGTGACATGTGTGATATCGAATTTGGCTAGTAACATCAACTAACTAGTCATGCGACTAGATAAGGCAAACTTTTCTAACAGGTATTTCACGGGATTCATTTAAGACACTAACTTGATCTGAAATGCAAGCATGTAATGTGAGAGTTTCTGAGTGACCCAAACTAAGGCGACAGAGGCCTTCTCCAAAACATAGTAGTTTACTCCATACTCCATTAGATTTCAACTAGCGTAATAAATGGATTATCTTGGTGATACTCTTTGATGCACTGGTATATCATAGCCCCTCTCATGGTGTCAATGACAGTGAAGTATAGAAAGAGGGGAAAACCCTGATGTGATGGTATGAGCACTAGCGGTCAGGCAAGGTACTGCTCGATCTTGTCAAAGGCTTCTTGACATACCTCATTCTAGATTTTTTTCAAATTCTTATAAAGAAGTTTGAAGATGGGTTCGCATATGGAGGTCAGCTGGATGATGAACTGAGTGATGGACTGGATTTTTACCCGGAAGCCACAAACTTCTTCCTCCATCTGAGGTGGTAACATTTTGAGAATTGCTCTAAGTTTGGCAAGGTCTGCTTTGATCCCTCTCTATCTCTCAGATGATGAAACTAAGGAGTTTATTTTCGTGATGCCAAAGATGCATTTTTACAGATTGAGACGCTTCTGATATTATCGCAGTCACTCAAAGAATTTCCTCAAGGCAAGGATGTGACCTTCTCGATTTTTTGACATGATGATAATATTGTCAACATAGACTTTGACCTCTTAATGGATAAGATCTTGAAAAATGGTTCTAGCTTCCCTTTGTAAAGTAGCTCCATTATTTTTTATACCGAAAGGCATGATGGTTTAACAAAAGATTCCCTTGGGGTGATAAAGGCAATCTTCTCTTGGTGGTCGGGATGCATCTTGATCAACCATGATAAATGACTTGAGTTCATGACTGGCAGTGTTATTAATAATTATATTGATGTTGGGCAAATAGTATACGTCCTTTGGAGATAATTTATTTAGATCCCAATAGTTGATGCAGATTTAGACTTTTTCTCCTAATTTTAGCACAAGGATGATGTTCGTGAGCCATATAGGATACACGACCAGACGGATGAAGCCTACATTTAACTTTTAGACCCGTTCATCTTTGACTTTTAGGGACCTCGCAGTCTGGAACTCCTAAATTTTTACTTGATTGACTTTCTTTCTAGATGAGTAGGAATTTCATGCTATACGATCTTTGGGTCGATGCTAGGCATGTCATTATTTTATCATGCAAAGACGTCAATGAATTCTTGCAAGAGGTGTTCGAATTGTGATTTCTCATGCTCATTGAGGGTGGACCCAATTACTAGAATCGAGATTAATAACAATAATCTCATCATCATTAGTTTGAACACAATTATGTTATTTAATTTTTTCCTTATTAAGATTAATTAATAATTGTTCATTTGTTATATCATATTCATCAACTATTTGATTAGAAACAATGCAATTAATATTAGGCAATGTAAGAACCTTAAAATCTTCATTCATTTCATTAGAAACATTTTCTAAAAATAGAACATTGAGAACCTCATGAAAATAGGCCTCGTTTACATTTATATCAATAATAGAAAATGAAGGGATGGATTTAGATTCATTTTGTAGAGGGTAAACATGAGGTGTAGGCTGGCGAGAGTTGGGTTAATAGGGACACTGCACTTGTTGAGGATAGTCTTTTCAGCATGGATGATTTTTGCAAATGGAGCAGATGACGAGTCTTAGTGTGGATTATGTAGAGATCCATGATAAGCATTCAAAAGTGTATATTTTATACCCCAAATAGTCTCTTTTTAAATAGTAATTCCCAATAAAACTAGGCTTATACTCGTATATGTTCATCTTGTAGGTATATTTGCATTTGTGGATTTAGAAGCTTTATTTCAAGTGAAATGTAGTAATATTATGGTTAAAAGAGGCTAAACCCAATTCTCGTACCAATTACCCAAATCCGAACCAAAGTTCAGAACATGTCAAACCCTTAGTGTGTGTGCGTCTTAGTATTTTTATTCTCTCTCTCTTTATCTCAATCTATATATATATATATATATATATATATATATATATATATATATATATATATATATATATATATATATATATATAGTGTTTTATTATTTTATGTAAATATAATATGCGTGAGTATATTTGTGTCATTTTATATTTTTGTTTTAAGCTCGTATTTGTAAATATAGGGGTGTCATTAATTGAGTCGTGTATATAATTTTGATCATTTAGTGTTATTTTCACTTTATAATTTTTAGTGGCATTTTTATCTTATTTTATTTTTAATGTTCTTATAGTTTTATTGATGTGTGTTTAATAAGATTTTTTTAGTTATTTTATTTTATTTGTTTTCAGTATTTTTATTACTTTAGTTTTTATGTTATTTTATTTGAGTCTTTTATTAATAGATTTTTTATTTTTAGTTTAGTTTTATTAATTTATATTTTTTAGTTAAGTCTTAAATGTTAGGATGAATTTTATTTTATATTTTTAGGTGTAACTTAGACACACGCACACCATATCCTCATACACCAAATAAACACTCACACCTAATCTCAAAAGAAAATCTGATTTTTTTTACTGTTCTCTCTCCTCTCTCATCTCCCATTTTCTACCTCCCATCCTTCTCTCTCTCTCTCTCTCTCTCTCTCTCTCTCTCTCTCCTAATCCATAATAACCAAGACCTTCCAATAAACCAACCTACTGCTTTAGCCCACTATTAAAATCGGACCTACCCCTACTCTTTGCAAAACCCAGAACCACCAGTATCCATTCTCGGAGTTGCCTAAACCCGTGGCTCTTATCCAGACAAAAACCCAGACCGACCAGCCATCTTGCCCCATTACCAGGTGCCGACCCAAGGCAACACTTCATAACCCGAGTTCCAACCTTTGGTCTCAAACCTCACCCGGTGCATCTCACACCTTGGGCATACCTCGATTTTCACCCTGCTGACCCACCTTCCAACCCTAAATATTACAACTGATGATTTACAACTGAGGAGAAGCTCTCCTTTTATAGCCTCTAAAAGATAACCTTATCTTTTTCTTTATGAATAAACAAAGGAAAGAAAACATAAACGTGGGCTGCTGAATGTAAAGTGCACAGTGATTTGCACAGTAAAAGCACACAGTATTTTACAATGATTCAAAAAAGTAAATAGTAACTGATTTGGATGTTTTTGTTTTAAACGTCCAAATCGTCATCACATGCGTCAGCTGTTTACTGTCCATGTGCATATCCCACTTCGTGTGCTGGATGAATTGCAGTCGTCCATGTGGGTTTATTTCCTTGTTCCAATTGTCATGCATCGAATGCATTGGCAATATTGGCCTCAGCGACAGAGTCGAAAGACATACTATCGTTAGGGCTGTCATTTGGAGGTCCATGTAATTGGGCTTGTTCGTATTCCTCCGCATGGCTTAATTGTTCAAAGGGAACATCCAAATTATTTTTGTTTTTCAAATTATTTAGAAACTCCCTTACTGCCGCTCGTTGTTCAAGCGAGGTAGTATAATTTATCGGTAAATCGGTAACAAATAATCGTCTGCCATCAGTTACCATGAATTTTAATGCTGATTCCCGATAAAAATATTCTGCATGTTTTGAAGTATTGATCAGGTTTTTTGACCAATATCTCGTTGTGTCCAACTGGTCCAACGGTACATTAAGTGCAATTTCCCAATTTTGTTCAATCTCGTCCCATTCGTAGTCCTCAGTAGTTCTGAGGTACCAGATCTGGTAGGGTTGATAGAAAATTTCTCTTGATCGCCAACCAATTGTGCTTGTGATATGAAATGACAGATAGCGAGTATATTTGTACCTGCTTTTTGTCAATAAATGATAGATCATGGTTTTGATCATCATAGGTAAAAATTCAAAATGAGTGGAACAGGCTATACTGGAGAAGATTAGTTTGTTTACTAACCCCCATTCAATCGTTTCAATATCCCAAGGTGGATATCCTTCTTCAGTAATGAAATGCAGTTTTGGCATGTCATCACTATAATTTAAGCTAGAGTAAAAATGTTGTAGTAAAAGACTTTTTATCTTTTGCTCATGGTCCTCGATTTTTGGTAAAATTTCGATTTGGAATAGAGGACGTGGGAGAATTATCTTTGCTTTTTCAAATAGACAAATTCTCCTGATAGTGTTGAAGATCTTGTCAGGAAAATCATTTTCCAGTAATTCAGAAAATTCCAGAAAAGTATCAATTTTTTCCAAAGGAAAATCTTCATTTTCATAGTTTAAGCTTTTTATGAGTTTAAGGCTCAGACTTTTGAATTTGTCCAAAGTTGCTGTTTGTTCAGCAATTTTGTTAGCAAGGATACTCATATTTTTTCTAAAATCTTTTCTTTTATCTCGGAGATGAGATTTCCATGCTTCATTTAATGGTGTATACAACTCGCAGGGGATTCCTGGGTTGTGAAAGTCGTAAGTTTCTGTATCAAGGAGGCTTTCCTTGGTCTGTAGTTTGGAGAACTGGTAAATCATATTAGGAGGTCCTAACTGTTTCATCCAATTTTCCCATGCTGTAATGGCTTCTGGCATGGTGTCAAATTTTTGGTGACATGCACCAGGGTATTTGTTTACTTGCATAAAACACTGATTCCAGTTGTCATAGAAGCCTGGGTTTCTTCCACTGAATACAACATAAACAGGATTTTGTTTAGGTTGTGTAGATGATGATGCTTGGGTTTTTGCCTTTTTAGCAACAGTTACCCAATCTCCTTTTACTTCTCCTGGGTGCTTATCTCCCATCCTGAAAATAGAAAACTCCACTTGTTTAGTGGTTTTGATAAAATATATTTCAAAATATTCCACTTGTTTAGTGGGTGTTATTTTAAAATATGCAACATACTCCACTTGTTTAGTGGGTTTCTAAAAACTCTACTTGGTTAGTAGGTTTTTCTTCATAGTTCCTGCTAAGATAATCTGCAAGAAAATTATTAGTACCATTTAAATGTTCAACTTCAAATGTATAGACAGCAATTTGGTTGAACCATTTAAGTCTTCTTCCTTCTAAAATATTTCTTTTATTTATGAGGAAGTCTTTGACAGCTTTATTATCTGTTCTGACAATAAAGTCTTCAGGTGCTAAGAAAATATGGAATTTTTTAATAGCAAGCTTAATTGCTAATAATTCCTTTTCAAAAATAATATAATTCAGTTCATTTGGTTTAAATTTTCCTGAATTATATCCACATATCAATTCATGTTTTTGAATTATTTTTGGGATAGTGGTTTTCTTACCACGAATACCAAAAGTATTGGAAGGATTGTTTTCATTCCAATATTCTGCAGGAATTGCTTTGAGAACACATCCCCAGCAATTATCCGAAGCATCAGTTTCCAATATTAATTTATCTCCTATTTTAGGAAAATAAACTTTTGGGCAATTATTAATAATTTCTTGTTTAATCATTTTGACAACAAGAGTATCATTAGCACTCCATGTAAAAACTTCATTCTTTTTGAGTTTTTCAAGAAGTGGTAATTCTTTTTGAGATAATCCTTTTATGAAATTTCTTCCATAATTAAGGATTCCTAGGAAACTTTGTAATTGTTTTTTATCCAAAATTTCCTCATTAAAATCTCTTATTTTAGAGATAATATGATCTTGTAATTGTAGGCCATCCTGGTTTAGGATTATGCCAAGAAAATTAATTTCTGTTTTTTCAACATCAATTTTCTTAGGTGATAAAATGATTCCATGTCTTTGGAATTTTTCACAGATAATTTTCAGATGATATCTATGTTCTTCTATGGTTTTGGAAAAAACAAGAATGTCATCTATATAGACAACGCAAAAATCTTTAAGGTCTTTAAAGATTTTGTCCATCCATCTTTGATATACCCGAGGAGCTGTGTTTAGTCCAAAAGGCATAACATTCCATTGATAGTGCCCTCTAGGGGTACTAAAGGCTGTCAATGGCTTGGATTCTTCAGTTAGTTTTAACTGCCAAAATCCAGATTTACAATCGAATTTGCTAAAGAACTTTTTTCCTTTAGTTTGGTTAATTAATACATCCTTTCTTGGAATAAAATAACCATCAAACTCTAATTGTTCATTTAGTCTTTTATAATTTATAGCCATTCTAGCTTTTCCTCTTATTACTTCATTGTGTGTTCTTACCATGAAGGCAGGGCTAGAGTGTGGACTTATTGTTTCTTCAATAAGATTTATATCCAATAATTCTTTGATTTGTTTATCAAATTCATCTATATCATTTCTGGTATAGATCATTGGTTTTACTCTTATAATGACATTGGGATCTCTTAGTCTGAGATTACAATATCTTGGACTTTTATTCCATAATTTTAGTGGGTTTTCACTAAAATTATCATTTAATATAGTATAAAGCCAATGAGTTTCTTCAAGGGCTTTGATAAAAGGAGTTATATCCCCTTTCTTAGTAGGGCAAAACTCTCTTTCGCACTTATATTTATGTTGTTGTAGTAATGGTATTTTTACTACATCTTTGTTGAGGGTTAAATTTATAGTTCCCTCATCAATACTTATAGGCAAATATTCTGAGATAAAATTGTTGCCTAAAATAAAATCTCCATGCATTTCTGGAAAGCATAAGATTTTTGGAATAATGAATTTCTTTTCATTAAACCATATAGCCACTTTTTTAGCTTTTAAATCAATGAAATTTTGTGTCCCATTGATGCCTGTTACAGCAATAGGGTTTTTCATTTTTATCCATTTTTCAGGAGGTAAAGCATTAGGTCTACAAGAACATATAGTTGCTCCTGTATCAATTAATGTGCAAAGACTATATGTTTTATAGCCTGCAAAATTGAAGTAACCTAATACATAAGTATATCTTCTCTTTCCATGGCTTGGTGAGAAGATTATTTCTTCTTTTCCTAATTGGAAATGATATATTTGACTGAATTTTATATTATCTTCTTTTAGATAATTTGTTCCAGGTAATATTGGTACTTGTATATTTTTCATAGCAATAGGGGGTTTACTATTACTACTTTCGCCTTTTAAAAGGTTTTTTCCTTTTAATTTTTCCCAATCATTGTCAGGAAAATTCTTTTGCCAATTTTCTGAATGTTTATTTTTAAAATAGACATTATTACCAGATACCTGTAATTCAACACTGTTTTGTTGTTTTTCAGGAGGTGGTTCTGTTATTTGGGGTAGTATCCATTGTTTTGGGACTTCCAAATCTCTCCAGTTGATTAATCTGGGCTGTATTGCCGAATCAAATGGTCGAGGTTCAAATATTTCTATAATATTTCTATCCACATTTTGTGTATTTGTATGTGGTAGAGTTGTCAATTCATGAATTGTTTTCCAATGTATTGACATATTTCGTGAGGTATCTTTCATTCCTATTCCTTTGGTTTGGATTTTTATAATGACAGATTCCTCAATGTTTGGATCATCAATAGATATGAAGAAATTTGGTTTTATGTTAAACCAAATAACTCCATTTACCAAATTGGATTGGACTCCTCCAATTATGGCATTCATAGGATTACTGAATCTTTTGTCTAAGACCAGTATAGCTACGGGTGTATCCATACCTTGTCTAAACAGGGCAGTAATACAGATTTGAATAAACCCGATATGTATATATTTAATATTTGGGTGTTTCTTCTTCCATCTTTTGATCTTTTTTAAATCAAAAAGTTTAATATCTGCTGTTTCATCATCTGTTGAGCCAGCAGTAGTATTACCATTAAATTGTTCAAATATTCTTGTTGAGAATAATTTGAATTTTGATAATTTATAGACATCTTCCTTTTTATAAGTTGCCTTTGATTATCAATTTCTTGTAGTTGTTCGTTGGTAAAAGTGATTTCTTCTCCAACTATTTCACGAAGGGCTATTGTTTGTAGCTCATCTTCGCTACTACCTCGTACTTCTGCAGTATTATACATAAATACGAATTCTTCATCGGATGTTTCCGAATCAGATTCAATCTCATATAAAATTTCATAATTAGAAATATCAGAATCAGATAAATCTTCTCCATAGAATATTTCTAATTCTTGTTCTTCAAGAAATTTTATCATTTTATTTGCACTTTTTCCTTTTTTAGGACAATCAGGTGCATAATGGCCTTCTTCGTTGCAAATGTAACAACGGCACTTCTTTTTTAGAGGTGGTTTTTTAGAAGGTTTCTTTTTTCTAATATATTTTTTATTCTTTGAAAAAGACGTTTTCTTTTTCCAAGGTTTCCATTTAAATTTTCTCTTTCGAGAATATTTAGAATATTTGGAATTTCTAGGAGGTGGATTACATCCTATTTTCCAGTTTTCTTTTAAAATCTTATCACAACATTTATAACCAGCTTTAGAATTCGTGATTTGATTTTTAACTTGTTTCTTGGCTTTTATTTCAATGCAGTGGTCAGAAATTTTTCTTAATACCCAATTAATGCGAAAACCAAGATTGTCATCTTTCTCGTCCTTCCCGATAGTTTTTAACCAGCCAGGATAAGATTTTAAGGCTATTTCGTCCCATGGGTTTGGGAGTTTATGAAAGAATTGGTCCATCCAGTGTTTGGTCTCTGAATGTTTTAGTTTGAAATAATATTTTTTATATAGTTCAACAAATTCTTCAAATTGACAAATGTTACATAATTCTAGTTTAGATAAGATGTAACACGCATCCTCTTGGAGTCTGGGTTCTCCAGTATATCCAATCAGATTTTCTTTAATTATTTCAACAAATCCTTTTAATATTTCATCAAAAGATTTGAAGGTTTGTAGGAGTTCAGTTTTTTGCTGGATTCCTATTTCTGAGCTTTCCCATTGTTGCAACCACTGTAAAACATCACCTTGGAGTGTTGCAGCAAGGTAGTCTAAAAATTTTTCTTTAGACCATGTACTCTTATAATTAGTAATGAGTATAGACATGGATTGTGCCCACTCATTAATAGTTTGTTCTTGATCTTTAAAAGGTATATGCCTTAGATCAAGATAAATACCATGTTGAGATATATTTTGTTTATTCAAATTATCTCTTCTTAGGAAAAAAGGGTTTGGTTCATCCTCATTTTTAGTATTACTTGTAGAAGCATTGCCTGTTTTAACAAAATCTTCTTTTTCATTTTTATATGCAGGGGTTTGCATATAATCTTCAAAAGCTTCCCAATTTTGGAATTCCTGAAGTGGGTCTTCAGCCTTCCTTTTTCCATCAATTGTATTTACTACATGTGGTGGAAATTCTTCTTCATCAGATGAATATTTGTTTAATTCATACTGATAGTGTTGTAATAATTTTTCATTTTCCAAATACGTGGTTTGTATTTGTTCAATGAGTTTATTACGTTCTGAAACAGTTAATATTGGATCTTTGTATAGATGTTTCCAATAATCTAATATTTCACGAACATTTATATATTCGGTGTAATTAAATTCTTCTGTTTGAAGAGCTTTAATTTCTTCCGAACCATAATATAACCTAGGAATTTTGTTATCCCCTGGGTTATTCATTCCAGTTTGTTCTGGATTTTGATTATCTATTTTGTTTAATAGATTTTCAATTTGTTGTTTGGTCTCCTCTTTTAGATCTAAATTTGTAACCGTTTCGAGTTGACTAATTTTTGATCAACTTTGTTTAAGTTGAATTCAATACAATCTAATTTTTTCTCTACATAATTTTGATTAACGACCTGATGTCTTTCAGTTCGTTTAACCCAACTAAAAACTATATCAGTTAAACTATTTAACGTAGTACTAATTTTACTAATATCATTTTCAGATTTTTTATCTATATGTAAACTATGATTATACATAGACTCATCTTTTTGTAACCATGGTGCTAAACATTGTAGATTAATATTATTATTACTTTGTTCATCTTTTCGAGATTCCATTGGTACCTAAGACCTCCTATTATATGTTATTTCAGGTGCCTAAAACCAGTTTTCCTAACGCCTAATGCTTAACTAGAGTAGCTTTTTGGCGAATGGAAATATGGGCTTTGAAATAATAATAATAGGGATATGGGTTTTATGAAAACTTTAAAGATTTTCAAAATAATATAATAATATCTTTATATTTAAATCACCGTGATTTTTTACTCTTTTTTTTTTTTTTTTTACAAGGACAGTCGTAACTTGATTATAATATGGAGATTATAACTGCATATACCAAATAACATAGTTATTTATATAAAACTAGAATTAAACGATATTTCATACAACAATTATTACGACACTTAGTTCCAAAAACTTTATATTTTACTCTAAAATTTTCTCCAGAAACATAAGTTCTGTGATGGAGTATAATAGTCTCTACTTTAACATTCATACTAGCATAACAATATAAACATAGTTATAATGCTAACCTTTGATCACAAGGCTCTGATACCACAAGTTGGAAATGTCGAAAATGATCGGACTAATATTATATGTAGAGAAGAGAGTACAAAAGAGTTGATAGAAAATTTCTCTTGATCGCCAACCAATTGTGCTTGTGATATGAAATGACAGATAACGAGTATATTTGTACCTGCTTTTTGTCAATACATGATAGATCATGGTTTTGATCATCATAGGTAAAAATTCAAAATGAGTGGAACAGGCTATACTGGAGAAGATTAGTTTGTTTACTAACCCCCATTCAATTGTTTCAATATCCCAAGGTGGATATCCTTCTTCAGTAATGAAACCCACCATAACCCTTGCCTAACCTCAAACTTGAACCCACCTTCTAGGACCCGATAACCACAAACTCATCAACCTGGTTCCACCTCATACCACCTATTTGCTACCGGACCCAAGACATATTACCAACTCCACATAACTCGATTCTAGATGCAACATCCCATATAACATAAAACCAAAATCCAAAAATAAAATCCACATATGTTCAAATGACCTTTAATCCATTTCCTAAAATAACCCCCATCTTCCCTCCATACCCTCCTTACCTCACAACACACATCTGCCATTCCTAAATTACCCTTACCTTAAATACCCTTATTACCCTCATCACTCAAGCATGTCCAATTATACTCCTTGCTCTATTGTGCCATTTAAAAAAACAGGGAAGACTCAATTAGAGAAGACTTAGAAAACAATATAGAGTTTTAGAATAGAGAGAGAAATTTTATTTTACTTTTTATTTAAAAAAAATAGTTGAGTGATTGTAATTAAATTGAGAGGATTGTGGATTGTAATTGAAGAAGTTGATTTCACTTCAAGGCAAATTGGGATTGATCGATCTTCTCTAATTACTTTTGTTTTAGTCCTTACATGCTTTTAATTATTTATTTTATTTCTTGGAATCCAATTATGGAGGGTTAATCTCCCATTCAAGGGATGAAATGAAGCCTCCATGGATCCAATTTATATAGTTTACTAATTTTATTTTTGTTTTATTTTCTTTGTTTGGTAACTTTAATTCCTACACTTGTTTTTGCATTGAGAAATAGAAAACCATCCAATAGAAAGGATTGAAAACTTGTGTTATAATTTTATCAATTTGATTCAAACTAGAGATAGGCTTATCAAAATGATTAAAATCATAATATAGTTATTCTACTCATGTTTTAGTTTGTTGAATTAAAATTAGTAGAGTGAATTTTTCCTAGCAGGCGATTCATTTGATTCATTTTAATTCATTTAGAGTAGAGTTGTAGGAATTGAAACTACTTTTCTAAAATAATATTTAATTAATTAATTAGTGTAATAAGAATTAACTTTTGAATTAGATGACTATTTTGAAAATCAATCAAATTAAAATAGTTCAAATTAGATTGAGTTGTATGAAATAGGGGTGGATTTACATCCCTTGATCTTTCGCTCTCATTTAGTTATCGTTTACTCATTTTCATCACACATTTCTTAGTTATTTTATTTATATTCTTTTTCATTTAGTTTAGTTATTTCACCACCACATCAAATGTTTTAATATAAAAAAGTCATAAAAAAGTGGAAAAAAAAAAAAAAAAAAGAAAAATAGCTAAAAAATTGGATTACATGACTTTTCGTGAGCTTCACTCCATTGAGTTGGATTGACATCCTTACTTACCTCTATATACTAGTTCTTGTGATATGTTTTTTGTAGGTAATTGAAGGATTTTTTTATTATAAAGGCTTCAAACAACGTTGATACACCAAAAGGACTTTCTATTAATCCATCCCAATTGTGGGGAAACCAAATGACTCACCGTTGTCACTGCTCTCAGAACTTTCAGTTCTTTTAGTTCTTGAAGAGCTTGAATTTGATAATTTGATGGTCAAGAGTTTCACCTCATGCTTCGTGTCTTTAGTCTAGGTGATCTTATCTTCAAAGAAGACTTCCAATCAGGGTTTCAATTTCTTCTCAATAAGGTTTTTTCATGGTTTGAGAAAATCCCAGAATGGGAAATCCTCTCATTTCTTGCTAAATTTCCCATTTAAGGACTCTCCTAGGATGGTCTCTTTTCTTTTCAACTCCCTCTTTCGATATGACTGGAGGAGGGCCACGAGTTCATTTAGTGATGGCCGGTACCCGGACCGCATGGAAGAAAGCTTATTTCATAACTATTTGTTCAATAGCCCCTATTGATGATGACCTAGACAAATTTTGTGCACGAAATGCATATTTTTTAACATCTAAATCACATTGACGTTGACATCGGGTTGTGCTTTGGGCACACTCTGTCTTTGAAGTTATCCCATGCTGGGACAAGAAGTGTATTAATCTTGAAACCTGAGAGAAGCATGTCATTAGCCCCATACTAGATTTCCAAAAGAGGGTTACTTGTGTTGATGCCATCAGAATTATCATCATCCTTGATAATACTTATGACCTCAAGGAGTTGACACATAATGGTATATCGATAACCTGAAATTCGATTTGGGGGAATATTAATCTAGCCCCTAGTGTGAGTTTTATTGAACCCATAACATCTTGGCGACTGTTATCGTATTGCACGACAGGGGAAGTGGGGGTGAGATCACTGACTTTTATTCCCAAACAATTGAGAGTTCTTAATAGACAGACATTCAAAGCAGACCCATTATCGACAAGTGCCAATGGGACTGTCTTTCCCATGACTTCCACCGAGATGTTCAAAGAATAATTATGGTTAGGATCGATCTTAGGAATTTCTTTATTGAAAAAGGAGATGGGTCCCATTGTGATCAGAGATCCAACCATGTGGACTGATTCTCCAAGGGTAATAGTAGGAGGAAATGTGGCTCTTGTGAGGAGATTGAACAAAGAATTTATATGAAACTGGGAAGACGTGAAAAGACCCCACAAAGTGATGCCGGCTTGGGTCATCTTGAGATGTTCATGGATTTTATTCTTCGATCGACATATTTAGCATCTGGAGTTCTTTCACAAATCTTATATCTTTATTTATACGCTTACTCATTATTGTAAGAATCGAGTATTTGTAATATTGCTCTGATCGGGTCATATGATTTATGGATGTTAGGAAGAGCATAAGCCCTATGTCCTAATCCACTTCTAGCATAACGGATACTTCATAAATTCAAAATAGAAGATCTTCGAAAGAAATCATCCCATATGAAGAGGCAACCGTATCGATATATGTATTATCTGGTTCATCATCTGAGTTAACTAAAGGGCCTGAGTCATAACCCCACCCGATGGAAATAATATTGTCTCTCCATGATAAATCTATTCACTATAAAAATTTAATTGCTTCGTTGTACAAATCTTCCCACTCAGTGAAGAAGTGTTAAAAATAGGGAACCAAATATCCTTTGAGACATAGGATGGTGAGTAGCGTGGAAGTTAAAATATTTCTTTCTTAACAAACTCATCAGACATGACTTGCACAATATTGTTTAAGTTGAACTCCCCTACTCATATAAACTAATCGTCTGATTAACAGGACCATTCCCGAACTTCCAGGTTTACATCACTGATTCTTTCACCACTATCCTTTTTTAGGGCCATCCTTGGTGGTAGTTCCATCCTAAAGTCTCTGAGTTAATTCAAAATAACCCGTAGCTCCATCCCCCCTATTTCTGGACGAGTTTAGATAGCAATGCAGGCCCTTGTCGTGAGAGAAAAGGTCTGGCTTGGTGCATTTTTTTGGTGCAAAAGGAAAGAGGGACAAATTTTGAGATGTTTAAACTAGCAGATGGAGCATGTATATTGGTGAGTTGAATTCTAATAGAAGGATCAATACTTGGATTCTCATCTAGAATAACGGCGTTCACATCAGTCTCGTGTGCAGGCAGAGGGATTTCAGTAGTATTGGGTTTAGGACTGGTTCGAGGAGCAATGACCCCCTTTATTAATTAAGTTTTGAATGATGTTCTTCAGATGGAAACATTGGCAAGTGGTGTATCCGGTGATTTAGTGTAATTCAAAACGAGCATCATGCTTAAAGTTCCTAGGAACTGGGTTTAGTAATGGGCAAGCGTCAAAAGACTCGATGAGGTTTTGAGACAGTAGATCTTGGTAAACCTTTGATAAGGGAGCATAAATCTCAGTGTATTCCGTTTTGACTATTTCAGGACAATCTTTGGGAACCCATGGCATAACAGGCTGAGAAATTTAATTGATGGTTGAGATAGTAACTTTAGTTGTCTTATCATACATGCAAGAAATGAACTGCTGTATTGGCCCCCTTTGGCTCAGACTCGACTTTCTGATTAGGGATGGAAAGGGGTCGGTTCGGGGTCAGGTTTTAACTCCCCATCCCCGTTAGAAAAACCATTCCCCGTTCCCCATTATAAACGGTTCGGGGATCCCCGTCCTCGTTTAAAACGGGTATCGGGTTCCTCGCGGGGAACCCATTTTGATTTTCTTTTAATTTAAGCACCAACGTAAAATTTACTTTTAAATTACATTTCAACTAGAAATGATTAAACACAACTAAAGTGAAACTTCAAACAAACAGGTACATGTGTTTACAGAAAAAACACTAAAACAGGTACCCACCAAACAAATTTGAGGTCACAGAAAAAACTAGAATTTGTTCCACCTTCTATAGAGGCCCAGATACCTCTTGGTGCAACACTACTCACTAAATTTTTATAAATAAATCAACAATGTGAATTCCTAAAACTAAACTACCACGAAAGTTATTTTTCTCCCTACCTACCATACTCATAATTAACTTGTAAATATTGCTAAGTTGATTGGTGTATTTATTTTCTTGTAATTTTATTTTTAATAAACTGAACCTACCTGGTCAATACAAACATTTGGTAGAAAAATATTGAGGTGATAAAAGTGTTCACATTACCACCTATATATATATCTATAATATAAATTTAAAAGACAAGTAATTAAATAACCTTTATTACATTACAAAATTTGGTTTAACAAATTTTTTAATTTGATGGTTTACATTTTCAATGAGACATCTAGCCAACCAGGGAAAACCATGAAACTAATACCGCAACCTAACACACACCGTGAAAGACAAAACAGTATCCATTTTTTTCGGGTAAAGCATTTGGGATTCAAAAATTCCAAGTAAGAAATAGTTCATGTTTGGGTATTTTGTTTTTTAAATAGTCAAATAATAAATACTTACTATCAGTTATCAGTTGGAGTCGCCGGAGAGGATGCCGTGAAAAGCCGGAGGGGCTGAGGGACTGAGAGGCGCCGGAGTTGAAGCACCTTATACTCTTGGCTCACTTGAGTCTACATTGTATAAGTGCTCATCTAGTTTGGAAATAACGACAAAATTGAGTCCCTTCCCTAGATACCAAAGCGCCTCATATACTTCTATACAATTCATTCCTCTTGTCTGAATGATGAAAGGTATATTCACAAACATTTACACGCATTAGGACTGCATACATGGGTCATATATTGCATAATTTGATTGTGTGTGTTGTGTGTGTTAATTTCTCTTAAAACCCATTTTCATAATTTTTTAGGAATTCTTAATGTTTTTTTAAATAATCTTTTTTGATAATTAAAATTGGGATTAAAAAGTTTTGGGGTCAATCTGTAAATGTTGATTGTTGGTTTTATTCCTATAAAGTTCACTTGGGTAGAAATCAAAAGCGCTTGAGACATTAAGGGTGTCTGTGTAATTTGTTTTAGACGTGCGTGCGAGGTTCGATATTATCCCTACACCTGTCGCCATTCTTCTGTTTGGATTTGTGTTTCTTTTAAGAGACAAAACCGTTATTCATTATCAACCCTTGGATTGATCTTATCGACGCTCTGCATGAGTCCAAGTCCAATCCCTGTGAAACCCTTATCATCCAATAAGAAGAATTTTAACCAACCGCACTTATCTCACCATTGGATCAAAGTCAATTTGGGAATACCAAATCCCATCCCTTGATTTTGAACTATCTTCTCGATCTTTCTCAGCCCCCTATATAAGGAGCCTTACCCCCGGCCTTTGAGAGAGTTTTTACCACTTCGTTTAATTCGAGTGAGAATAGAGAGAAGATAGAGAAGAGAGAGAAAAGAGATATAAACCAGAGAGAGAATTAGAAACCCTAATTCGTCCAAACAGTTTCAAACCCTAACCTTTTTTCCAAAAACCAGTTTACACCAAACACCATCCCTGAATGTTTGAGAGTTTTTGAGTGTTGGTTTGAAAGTTGTTTCTTGATTCAAACCTCTTCATTTTACGATCTTGTGTCCAACTTAAAAATTAGGTTATATCTGTATTTCTATTTCATAGAAATCATAGATCTGGTCCTTTTATGTTATATTACACTTAGATCTGCATTCTTAGTTTCTCGTCTTGAGAAATATTTTGTTGATTATTTTATGTAAATGTTTACATCTTCAAAATCAATAAAATCATTTTCTGTTTCTAGTTCTTTTGAAACAAGACCTTTGACCTAGTTGGAATCACACTTGGCGGTTTTCAATTTCAAAAATAGTTTCAAAACCCTGAAATTGATTAACATTTTGAATCGTCTTCAAAGCAAGATAGCCGTGGATTCCGAGATCATTGTAAAGGTCAAATAATGTTTTAGTTTTCTGAGAAGAGAGAAATTGAAAATCACAGCATATAGATCGGTTACGTAATTTGCTATGACTCTTTGTATAAATAAGCGTGAGTGTGTGCATGCATGTGTTAGAGAACCATCACAATCACTTACACACTAGAACACTGAAAGTGTTGGTAATAAGATCTTGAAACAAGAGTCGACGTAAATACTGGAACAAAGTGGAAGTTAGCAAACTGGGAGAACCACATCAACAATCAGAACTGCAGAGAAGTTAGAAGGAAACCAGTGGGTACATTCCTAAACTTGTATAGGACTGATTTGTGTGCATGTGTGTTATATAGTTTGTAACTGATATATATATATATATATATATATATATATATATATATATATTTTAGTGGATTTTTGGTTTATGACTTAGAAGTCACTGTGGATGTTTCCTCAGTTGGGTGAGGTTTTACCACGTTAAAAATCTCTTGTCATTAATCTTTCTTCATCTCCTCATCTCATTCTGAATAGTGTGATAATTTAATATTTTCAGTTTTGTTTTTCAAAACTAGTTAACAAATCTTGAACTGATCTCGTTCATGTTTTATTAAACACATCCTGTGATTAAAATTGATTTGATTTAAAGAAAAGAGTTTCCTCAAAAAACAGTTCGGAGTTACTTAAATAGTTTAATCTTATATTAAATGGCTTTAGTAACAGTTTTTCAATTGGTATTAGAGCTTTGGAAACCTTTTTAAAAGATCTTGTGTTTCTGAAATTATTTTCTTGAAATTAAAACTATGGGCGAGAAAAATGAAAGATTTGGCAACTTGACCAGACCCCCACTCTTTGATGGAAACAACTTTTCTTACTGGAAGGTACGAATGGTTGCTTTCATACAAGGAACCTTGGGATATGATGTCTGGGATATTGTTGAAAATGGATACACGTATCCTACTAAACCAGCCACTAAAGGAAGTAATGAGAGGATTAAGAAAGCATTAAGTGAATTCACACAAGAAGAGAAGCAAACTTCTCAAAACAATAACAAAGGAAAGAATGTCATATTTATGTCCATAAATGAACATGAGTTCAAAAGGATCTCATCTTGTGCCACTTCTAAGGAAGCTTGGGATACACTGATCACTGCATATGAAGGTGGCACTAGAGTTAAGGTTGCTAAAAATCAAATGCTGGTTCAACAGTATAAATCTCTAATTATGTCATATACTGAATTCTTTGATGACTTTGACATGAAATTGACTGAAATTGTGACCAAATTGCATGCTAATGGGATCACTTATGACTGACATGAAATTGTATCTAAAATTCTAAGGTCATTACCACAAAAATTTGGCAACAAAATATATGTTATTGAGGAAATTTGTGATCAAAATCTCACTCCTGAATTACTCAGTAGTAAACTACGAACTGTGGAAATGGAATTAGAATTTAAGAAACAAATGACCCAGGCCCATAGGAAACAGACTAGTTACAACTTAAGTTTTTGCTCTAAGCTGATGAAACCTGAGTTTACTATTCCCACTGATGACTCTGATGAGGAATGTGACATAGATAGTTTGGATAATCTAATTGCCTTGATGTCAAAACAGTTTAGGAAATTGTCAAATTTAGAAATAAATTGGCAAACAGACAAGGCAAGCCAAATTATCCAACTCAGTCTAACTACAAACCTCATGAGAAAGGTCACGACAAACATCATAAGGACATGAGACCCAACAAAGGCTTTAAGAACATTGCATGTTTTAAATGTGGAAATCTAGGACACATAGCTTAAGAGTGTATAGTAAAACTGAACACTGCCAATAAACATACCAGGGCCAACATTTGCAAAACATGGGATGATTCAAGTGATTCTGAAAATGAGGAACCTGAATCATCTTATGTTTTTTATCCTTGCATGTCTTTCTTTGCTAAGATAATCTACAATGATGATATCCCTATGTATGAGAATGATGATAATAGCTCTTCCTTTGTTGTTATGAATCATGCTGTTACTGTTTTAGATGCTTTAATTTCTGAGAATATTGCTAGTTCTACCACGGGGTGTGTGAGTCAAAGGGAAAGCGATAATGACGATGTCAATGGGTGCGTGAGTTCAAGAATTGAATTCTTAGGGGTCACTTCATACACCACACTTAGTGATTCAGACATCGAATACCTCCCTGACATTCACACACTTTATGCTAAGACTCTCAAGAAAAACACTAGACTAGAGAAAATAGTGAAAGATCTCACTAAGAAACTAGAAGATCTAAGTCTGATGGTTAAAATTAATGCTGAAGAGTATACCACCCAATGTCTAACTAATGAAAATGAAGTAAAAAATGTTGATAAAAAATTGAAGAATTTGATTGAAGAAAATGAAACTCTGGAGAAAAAAATATAAAGGAACATTATTGGAATTGGAACAATCCAAAGAGAAGACAATAACAGTTATCAAAAAATTTGTAAAATTTGAAAATAATTCAAACTGTTTTGATGGTTTTGTTGATGATTCAAAAACCAATTTTGATTATCGAACTGGAATAGGTTTTTGCCCTAATTTGAAGATAAACTAAAAACTTTGAACCAATCAAGTTTGTGTCAGGAGGCAAAAGACCTATAGAAGCTTGTCCAGATTTTCATTCTTTGAAAAATGAGTTTGATGAAAAACAATCAAAGTTTGATATTGGGGAATCAAGTTGCTCTAAGTGTGTAAGTCCGCCTAAAGCTAAATATGTTTGCCCCCCGATTAGGAAGAGTGATTCTGCCTTTCAAACTGTACTCCCTAGGAATA
The DNA here is from genome assembly GCA_949130495.1 of Sambucus nigra. NCBI lineage: Eukaryota > Viridiplantae > Streptophyta > Magnoliopsida > Dipsacales > Adoxaceae > Sambucus > Sambucus nigra. The sequence goes on along the minus strand of OX422211.1, from coordinate 183,058,129 downwards.
AGGTTCAACCCCAAAATTCCATGAAGCCTATGTTTAGAAACTTTCCTAAGGAGATAACATCCTCGAGCAATTTATATTGCTCTTACTGTGACTTATATGGTAATTCCTTTGAAGGTTGCTACTCTAGACGTTTAGTCAACCCTGTCTATAATACTTCTGTGTACCAAAACTTTAACTATTCTAGGAGAAGTCGTAACAATTATGTTCTCCCTAGACAACCAGACAAAAACTCTAACTATAGAACGAGAAAGACCAAACCTAAAAGATCATTTCCAAGAAGGGTTCCTAGTTATTTTCCTAAACCAAATGCTCATGTTGTTCATAAAATTCAACCTCATGCGCAAAACATTTTTCAACATAAATTTAATGCTCGCAAATTTTATCAAATGAGAGCAAATAAGCGCAAAATGAAAACAAGAGTTGTTTGGGTTAGAAAAGATGAGCTATTACCCCAGATGAAGTGTAATATTGTGATTACTGCTTTAAAAGCTGAACACACTCCCTCTGGATGGTATTTAGACACTGGATGTTCAAAGCATATGACCAAGGATGATACCAAACTTCTAAACAAAACCAGCTTTGCTGGAGGAAATGTTACTTTTGGTGATGGAGTATCATCTCAAATCATTGGTAAAGGAACACTCCAAGAAGAAGGATTACCTTTACTTGAAAATTTTCTTTTAGTAAAAGGTCTTAAGGCTAATTTACTTAGTATCTCCCAATTTTGTGACTCAAATCATATTGTCACCTTTTCAAAGAATAATTGCAAAATTTTAAATGAAAAAGCTAAGTGCATAATTACAGGACTTAGGACTCCTGACAATTGTTATACTGTCCAGAACAGTACTGAGGTTTGTAACATTTCCAGAATGGATGACAATAGGATATGGCTTAATCGAATGGGTCACATAAATTACGAAAATCTTAGTGGATTGTCTTTACAAGAAATAGTTAGAGGTATTCCTAAGATAAAACCTATTTCTAATATTGTCTGTGGATCATGTCTGGAAGGAAAAATTGTCAAGGCCCCTCATAAGAAAGTTAGAGATATCCTTACCTTTAAACCCTTGGAGCTCATACATATGGACCTAATAGGTCCTTCTTGAACTGTTAGTCTCTGTGGACACAGTTACATTCTTGTTATGGTTGATGACTTCACCAGATTTACTTGGGTAGCTTTCTTAAAACAAAAGTCTGACACTTTCCAAACCTTTTTGAAGATTTTACTTCAAATTGAAAATGAGAAAGACATTCAAGTAAATAGAATTCGTAGTGATAGAGGTGGATAATTCTTAGATACTGGTGTTAGAGAGTATTATGACTATAATGGTTATAAACATGAATTTAGTGCTCCTAAGACTCCTCAACAAAATAGTATTACTGATAGAAAGAATCGTACCCTTCAAGAGATGGCACGTGTTATAATTCATGCCAAGACTTTACCTAAGTATTTTTGGGTAGAATCTATTCGTACTACTTTTCACATTATCAATAGGGTCTATCTTATAACTAATTCTAAATAAACTCCTTAAGTACCTTAGAACCTTTGGTAGTACGTGTTATGTCTACAAAGACAGAGAATATTTATCAAAATTTGAGACTCGTGGAGATAAAGCTATTTTCCTAGGATATTCTCCTAATAGTAGAGCATATCATGTCTATAACCTTCGCACTAAGACATTAATAGAATCCATAAATGTTATTAAAAGTGACACTACTATAGAGAGTAAGACTGGTGAACCAGCTATTGTGGAAGAGTCTGAAAATGTTTTCGAAAATGACTCCAGAAATAGATGATTCTTTACCAATTGAGACATCTGAAGTACCTAACTGGGTTTCTAAAGACCATCCCATAAATAACGTTGTTGGTAGCCCTAGTGAACATGTACGTACAAGATCTCAATTAAGAAACTTTGCACATTATGCATGTTTTTTTCTATATGGAACCAAAGAATGTAAATGATGCATTGAATGGTCCTCATTGGATTTCTGCAATGCAGGAAGAACTTCTTCAATTTGTCATTCATGATATTTGGTATCTTGTATCTAGGCCTGATCGCAAAAAGGTTATTGGCACACATTGGATATTTAAAAATAAATCCGATGAAGGAAGGATAATCATTAGAAACAAAGCCAGATTAGTTGCTCAAGGATACTCTTAAATTAAAGGAATAGATTTCAACGAGAAATTTGCTCATGTTACTCGATTAGAATTTGTTCGTCTTCTCTTTATCATAGCTTGCTACTTACATTTTATGCTTTACCAAATGGATGTCAAATCTGCCTTCCTTAATAAAATATTGAGTGAGGATACCTATGTAGAACAACCAAAAGGGTTCATTGACCCTAAATATCCAAATCATGTCTTTCGTCTTAAAAAGGCTTTGTATAGCCTAAAACAAGCACCAAGAGCCTGGCATGAGCGCGTTTCCAATTTTCTCTTAGACAAAGGTTTTAAGAGAGGTGGAAATGATTAAACCCTTTTTGTCAAACATTTTGACAAACATATTATTATAGCTCAAGTTTATGTTGACAATATCATTTTTGGATTAACTTCCCCCTCAGAAGTTAAAACGTTTTCTAAAATTTTGCATAAAGAATTTCAAATGTCTCTTATGGGGGAGTTATAATTTTTCTTGGGTCTTCAAGTCAAACATAATTTAGATGGATTATTTGTTTCGCAATCAAAATATGCTTTAGAGATTATTAAAAAATTCGGCCTTGAGAGTGCTAAAGCTGCTAAAACTCCCATGAGTACTACGGTCAAACTATCTAAGGATGAGAGTGGTAAATCCGTAGATCCTACTCTATATCGTAGTATGATAGGAACCTTTCTATACCTTACTGCCTCACGTCCTGATATTATGTACGATGTTGGCTTGTGTGCCCGTTATCAAAACAATCCTAAAGACAACCATTTAGTTTATGTTAAAAGAATCATTAAATACATAAAAGGCACTCTAAATTTAGGACTTTTGTACACCAATGATACTCCTAGCACTATAATAGGATACACTGATGCCGATTGGACAGGGTGTACCGATGATAGTAAGATCACATCAGGAGTATGTTACTATATTGGTAATAATTTGGTAGGTTGGAGTAGTAAGAAATAAAACTGCACTTCTTTATCAACAACTGAATCTAAATACATAGCCGCTGGAAGTTGTTGTGCTCAATTACTTTGGCTTAAGCAAATGCTAAGTAATTATGGTATTAAAGTGGAACAACTACATCTTTATTGTGATAATCAAAGCGCGATCAATATATCTAAAACTCCTGTTCAACACTCCCGAAAAAAACACATAAAAATTAGACATCACTTTATACACGACTTAGTTGATACTAGGGAATTAGAAATCAATTATCTTCCTACTGATTTTCAACTCGCATATATGTTTACCAAACCTTTGGATTACAATAGATTTATTACTTTGCGTAATTCGATAGGTATGGTTTGTGCTGAATAAAATCTTTGACTTGCATAGTTTTTTTCCCTTTGTCCATTTGAAACAAAATGGGGGAGAAATTTGAGTCTTATAAGTTCATTTTTTTTACATATTCTAAAAAACTTGATCTTTATGATTATTTGTAGGATTATGTACAGTTATTCTCAACAGATGTAATAGGGTATTGAATTGTAATTAGTTGAGTTATGTAATTTTCTTTTCTAGGAAATGGGTAGATAGAATTTTTGTATAGGAATAGGTTTTTTCCTTATTTCTTTGTAACCCTACGAGTCCAAGATGACTCAAAGGAGATTTTGTCTCATATTTACAAAGGGGGAGATTGAAGCACCTTATACTCTTGACTCACTTGAGTCTACATTGTATAAGTGCTCATCTAGTTTGGGAATAGTGACAAAATTTAGTCCCTTCCCTAGATACCAAAGAGCCTCAGATACTTCTATACAATTCATTTCTCTTGTCTGAATGATCAAAGGTATATTCACAAACACTTACACACATTAGGATTGTATACATGGGTCATATATTGCATAATTTGATTATGTGTGTGTTGTGTGTGTTAATTTCCCTTAAAAACCATTTTAATAATTTTTTAGGAATTTTTAATGTTTTGTAAATAATTTTTTCCATTATTAAAATTGGGATTAAAAAGTTTTGGGGTCAATCTGTAAATGCTAATAGTTGGTTTTATTCCTATAAAGTTCACTCGGGTAGAAACCGAAAGCGCTTGAGACATTAAGGGTGTCTATATAATTTATTTTAGACGCGCGTGTGAGGTTCGATATTAGCCCTACACCTGTCGCCATTCTTCTGGTTGGATTTGTGTTTCTTTTAAGAGACAAAACTGTTATTCATTATCAGCCCTTGGATTGATCTTATCGACGTTCTGCATGCGTCCAAGTCCAATCCTGTGAAACCCTTATCATCCAATCAGAAGCATTTTAACCAACCGCTCTTATCTCACCATTGGATCAAAGTCAATATGGGAAGACCAAATCCCATCCCTTGATTTTGAACTATCTTCTCGGTCCTTCTCAGCCCCCTATATAAGGAGCCTTACCCTCAGCCTTTGAGAGACTTTTTTCCACTTCGTTTAATTCGAGTGAGAAGAGAGAGAAAATAGAGAGATAATTAGAAACCCTAATTCATCCAAACAGTTTCAAACCCTAACCCTTTTTCCAAAAACGAGTTTACACCAAACACCATCCCTGAGTGTTTGATAGTTTTTGAGTGTTGGTTTGAAAGCTGTTTCATGATTCAAACCTCTTCGTCTTAAGATCTTGTGTCCAACTTAAACATTAGGTTAGATCTATATTTCTGTTTCATAGAAATCATAAATATGGTAATTTTATGTTATATTGCACTTAGATCTGCATTCTTAGTTTCTCATCTTGAGAAATAATTTGTTGATTATTTTATGTAAATGTTTTCATCTTCAAAATCAACAAAATCATTTTCTTTTTTTTAGTTCTTTTGAAACAAGACCTTTGACCTAGTTGGAATCACACTTGGCAGTTTTCAATTTCAAAAATAGTTTCAAAACCCTAAAATTGATTATGATCTTGAATTGTCTTCAAAGAAAGATATCCGTGGATTCCGGGATCATTTTAATGGTCAAATAATGTTTTAGTTTTCTGAGAAGAGAGAAACTGAAAATCACAACATATAGATCTGTTATGTAATTTGCTAGGACTATTTGTATAAATAAGCGTGCGTGTGTGCATGCATGTGTTAGAGCACCATCACAATCACTTACACACTACAACACTGAAAGTGTTTGTAATAAGATCTTGAAACAAGAGTCGACGTAAAGACTTGAACAAAGTGGAAGTTAGCAAACTGGGAGAACCACATCAACAATCAGAACTGCAGAGAAGTTAGAAGGAAACCAATGGGTACATTCCTAAACTTATATAGGACTGATTTGTGTGCATGTGTGTTATATAGTTTGTAACTGATATATTTTGTTTTAGTGGATTTTTGGTTTGTGATTTAGAAGTCACCGTGGATGTTTCCTCAGTTGGGTGAGATTTTACCACGTTAAAAATCTCATATCATTAATCTTTTTGCATCTCCTCATCTCATTCTGAATACTGTGATGATTTAATCTTTTCTGTTTTGTTTTTCAAAACTAGTTAACGAATCTTGAACTGATCTCGTGCATGTTTTATTAAACACATCTTGTGATTAAAACTGATTTGATTTAAAGAAATGAGTTTCCTCAAAAAATAGTTCAGAGTTACTTAAATAGTTTAATCTTGTATTAAACGGCTTTAGTAACGATTTTTCAGGCGTGAGGGAGCCTGAGAGGAGCCAACGTGAGGGAGGCTGAGAGGCATCGGCGTGAGGGAGGATGTGGCAGGGGAAGGCGTCGGGTGTGAGAGAGAGAGAGGAGAGGGAGGGTTAAGGCGTGAGAGAGAGAGGAGAAATGAGGGTATGAATCAGATCTGTTTCTGAGTCTCAGTGAGAGGAGTGTGTGAGTAGAAAAGAGAGAATAAAGTGTTTAGGGTTTATTATATAATATATATATATATATATATATATATATATATATATATATATATATTAATAAATCGGGTATCCCCGTGGAGACCCGAGGGTATACCCAAAACCGACCTAAAAATTTTCGGGGAGTTTTTTTATTCCCTGAACCCGACCCGATCCCCGAACTTTTGGGGATTATTCGGGGATTTTTTTTTTGGGTAACCGCGGGGACCCAAAATTTTGAGGAAAATTGCCATCCCTATTTCTGATTGATAACACCTTCTTTGATCTCAACCCTTTCCTCTCAATGGATTCTGAAATGAAGTTAGTATTAGCTTCCTCTGTAGGTTCGGATATGTGACGGGAAATTCTTTTTCACAATGCTCACTTGTTCTTCCTTGAAAGGTCGATTTTTTATAGTCACAAAATTTTCTCTCCACTACTAATAAAACTGTTGACTGGCTCCCCGAGATTCTACTTGAGTACATCAAGGTCTCGGCGAGTGACTTTTAACTCCTCTTTGTATTTGTATTGGGTCATGAATTCTTTAAATAAATCCTCTCAACTACGGATTTGGGAAGCTTCTAGCGATAAGAATCATCGGAGAGCACTCTCTTTAAGGTACTACTAGAAAATATGTGCCATTATTTCTTCAAACACCCCAAATAGAGTCATAAAACTATGATAGCTACAAAGGTATACAATGGGAGGTATGCTACATCCAAATTTTTTTACGTCTGGAATTTTGAACTTTTTTGGCAACCTAGCCTTCAGGTAGAGAGATATGCGGGTGTAATACATGTAGTTCCTCGAGATCTTGCCTTGTTTAAATTTCTTGGATAGAAATTTCAGTTCTTCTTTGACCTTGTTCAATTCTTCCTTTTTTGGATTAACCGAAATATCATTAAAAAAAATCCCCTGGCTAGGCAAGCTTTGGTATTAGCAACTGAGCTTGCGGTGGCCTATTAACAGGTGCCACACTTAGTATATGAAGGACTTATTGATACTCTTTTGGAACCCATATTTATTCTGGTGCTTGCACACCTATGGTATGGGGGAAGATGATGCCAGGATCGGGAACCTTGACTGTCTTAACCCTGTTTCATTGCATCTCTTGGACATCTTCATGTAGATTATTAATCTTGGTGTTAAACTGAGCAAAGATTTGTAACACCCCGTAACTTCGAGGACATTGAATTTAAATATTTTTGGGTAAAATCGAACTAATTTTAATTTTACGAAATTTAAATTTATGATTTGGAGAAATTATTGAAATTGGAGGATTGATTTAAATTGGCAAATTGAGATTTAATTACTCAGATTATTTTTGTGTCGCATTTTTGAAGTCGAAAATTTGAGAATGTTATAAAGTAATTCGAATGATAATTCTAAGTGCACGGTTGACTCCAGATATGTTGAAATAGTTAGAAAAGAGTACCCGAGGGTAGTAATTGGGTCTCGAGGCATTTTTAGGCATAACCGGGCTCACACGAGGGTGTTTGGGCCATTTTAATTTGGCCCATATGCTTAATTTTGGAATTAAAACTATAAAACCTACATTGGGGAGTTTGTGGCAGTCACAACTCAAAAAGAAAATCCAAGTTTTGCAGAGGATAAAAGAGGAGAAAGTGGGAGAGCTTTTGGGAGCCAAACCATGAAGAGATTGATTGGGTTTTCGTCAAATATTGTCTACAACAAAGGAATCAGACATTACGAAGTTTACCTAACAAGTAGTTAAACTTTCTTTCATTCAATTTGTTGTATTGCGATTCATATCATGGTAGGTGTAAATTGTGTTCATTTTTGGGTAGGTTCTCGTGTGATAAAATGGGTTTCTGACTAACCAAATATGTTGTGTAGACTGGAGGTCTAATTGTTATTGTGAGTTAATTTAAACTGTAGAAATCGACGAAGAGTAAGATTTCAGAGTGTTGTGTAATTTAGATCAGAGGTTTAGATTGTGTATGAAATTTCATGGAGCGATGAAAAATGAAAATTGCAGTTTAGGAGCTTTATGGGAATCGTAGGTACAGTAAAGATTGGTATGGGTTTTAAATCATTCAAAAATATGGAGATAACGGATTATTATGGATGGAAATTATAGTCAAAAAGCTGGGAGGGATTAACAATAGCTGAAACGCAACAAGAGGAAGAAGAACAAGTGATCAGGCTGCATTAAAAAACTTGACAAGTCGTTCGCACGGCGTCGCAAGTCATTCGAGCGGCGTTGTAAAGTCGTTCGAATGAGATATCTCGTTCTAACAAGATTGTTCTCTCATTCAAACTACCCTATGTTTTGTTCATGGAGATATATCTTTTCGTTACGAACGTGTGGCCACCAGTTTCGTATTTTTCTGATTTTTTTTAATTAGTTATGATTTTATTACGGGAGGGTGTCTGAAACCGAAATCCTTTGTGAGAAATCAAATATTGATTATTTAGGGATGTCCGTAGATGAGTGTAGGACTCTGAAAGATATGAGGGAACATTATTTTTATCTTGGAATTGGATGGGAATGAATTCGGGGTATGAATTTAGGAATATTTAGGATTAATAACACTAGAAAATATATGAACGGATCCGAATGGAAAATTCGAATGAAATTAGGATATGGGATGGATTGATATGTGCTTAGTATCTTGAATAAAAATATGAATGTAAATTAATTCTTGTGGAATTAGGAGTCCGGGTTGTGACTCGATTATTTTTAGGTGGAGTGTTATGGGCGTTAGGCACGAGGTAGCCGGTTTAATTTGTTATAGAGTTATGCAATTAATTATTAAATATTAAATTTAACAAGGGGATGTTAAAATAAATCGTGGGATTTTGTGTAATAAATTTTAAGAGGTGATGATACGGACCGAATGAGTGAGTCTGGGTACTGTAGTTAGGTGATACAACTTGAATGAGAAATAATTAATGTGTGATTAATAAAATTACAAGTCGGGATATAGACATGGGTATTTTCGGCTAGGGCTACGGGTGTTATGCACGCGTTGGCCGGACTTTATTTAATATATGTATACGGTAGTGTAATATTATATATATATATATTAGGGCTACGGGTGTTATGCACGCGTTGGCCGGACTTTATTTAATATATGTATACGGTAGTGTAATATTATATATATATATATATATATATATATATATATATATATATATATATATATATATATATGGGTTTTTCTAATACATTTAGTATTAAGTGAGGCGTAACCCCTTATCAAAATTGGGGTTATGCCTCACTTAATACTAACTATATTAGAAAAAACAAATTGTGTATCAAATTTCATGGAGTGGTGAAAATCCAAATTGGAGTTTAGGAGCTTTACGGGAATCGTACGTACGGTAAAGATTGATATGGGTTTTAAATCGTTCAAAAATAGGGAGATAAAGGATTATTATGGATGGTAATTAAAGTCAGAAAGCTGGGAGCGGTTAACAATGGCTGAAACGCAGCAAAAAAAAAAAAGAAAAGTGATCAGGCTGCGTCTAATGACTTGACAAGTTGTTCGAGCAACGTTGTGAAGTCTTTCGAACGAGATTGTTATCTCATTCAAACTACCCTAGGTTTTGGACATGGAGATATATCTTTTCATTACGAACGTGTGGCCGCTAGTTTCGTATTTTTTCGATTTTTTTTAATTAGTTATGATTTTATTATGGGAGGGTATCTGAAACCGAAATCCTTTGTGAGAAATAAAATATGGATTATTTAGGGATGTCCGTAGATGAGTGTAGGACTCTGAAAAATATGAGGGAACATTATTTTGACCTTGGAATTAGATGGGAATGAATTTGGGGTATGAATTTAGGAATATTTAGGATGAATAACACTCGAAAATATATGAACGGATTCGAATGGAAATTTCAGATGAAATTAGGATACGGGCTGGATTGTGAAGTGCTTAGTTACTTGAATAAAAATATGAATGTAAATTGTTTTTAATGGAATTAGGAGTAGGGGTTGTGACACAGATATTTTTAGGTGTGAGTGCTACGGGAGTTAGGCACGGGTTAGCCAATTTAATTTGTTATAGAGTTATATAATAAATTGTTGAATATTAAATTTAACAAGGGGGTGTTAAAATAAATTGTGGGATTTTGTGTAATAAATTTTAAGAGGTGGAGATACGGACCGAATGAGTGAGTCTGGGTACTGTAGTTGGAGGATATAACTTTAATGAGAAATAATTAAGGTGTGATTAATTAAATTACAACTCGGGATATAGACTTGAGTATTTTGGACTTGTGCTACAGGTGTTACGCACGGGCTAGCCAGACTTTATTTAATATATGTATATGGTAGTGTGATAGTATATATATATATATATATATATATATATATACATATATATTTGTGTACTTTATAAATAACGGTGTAAATGATATTTATGTGAAAGCATACCCATCTAGTGCTATCACAAGAGGTCGCGTGATGTGGGCGAATCCCCTGGCGAGTGAATGCAGGGTGAGTATAATCCCCAGGCCATAGGCGTCCAGTATTTATATGTTGTCATTTTTTTAAGAAGTGAGGCGCTTTAGGTATGATTTTTCCGCACTCTTGGTGGGAACTATGGTCGCCTCCGCTATGTTTATTTTGTTTCACTAATTCGGGGATATAACCGTATCGGGGTGTTCGGGTGGATGATTATACATGGGGTGATAGCATTTTAGAGAAACATTCGGTGAGTCCTTACTCGGGAGGATGGAATTGTACTTGTCATGTGTGTGAATGTTGTAGTATACTCGTACGTATATAATATGAGTAGATAATTATATACTGGATTAATACATAAGTGTGAATGTATTTCTTATATAACTAGTGTGAAGGATATATGAATTAAAAGGGGGATTTCCTATATAATTAGTGTGAACATTATATAATCTAAACTAGTTGAATCGATTAATAAGTAAATGAGAAGATACTTAATAATCAAAGTAAGAATACTCGGGTTAGAGTAATGCGGTTGAAAGAGTTGTGATATGGCTAGTTAGGTGGAGTAGCTTAACTAGGAAGGTTAGAAGGCGCTAGTAGGCGTGCATATTAGATAAAGGGTGAGTTATACCTCAAGTGAGTGTGACACTACCTTAAATATGAAGAGTGTGCATGCATATTTAATCATTGCAATTTAACTTCTTGCTAAATATTTTCAAAATGTTATACTTGGGCTCTAACCCATGTCAAAATATTTTTCAAAACCTTTTAGGTGTCCAGCCACAGGGATGCCCAATTGAAGATTCTATCCAAGGAAGCGCAGATGCAGCTCATGTGGAAGTTGTGGGACTCTACTATAGACGCTTCATTTGTTCGTTTATTCCTAGTGTAGGATCTTTATTTGAGTATTCATTTGGGCATATCGCCTCAGATTTAGTATTCTGTTTATTTATGTTACATTGTGTATCCAGGTTATGATTTTAGTTTACTGTTGTATTTCATTGTTGAACTGAAAGATGATTCGGTCATCTTTATTTACATCATTCATTTGTGCTGGACTTCAATTATTAATTTATGTGATGGTTAATTGTTATTTATTTTTGCATATTTTTATTTAATGAAAGATAAAATTTGGCATCGGTCTAATTAAATTACTCAGTGGTTAGTAACTTTGATGCTATGAATGAGCCATATGAGACCAACGTTTTATTTTGATCATGGGTTGGCCACCCTGTATTTTAGTAGGCGGGGTGTCACAGATGGTATCGGAGCATCAGATTATAGAATCCTTAGGATCTGTGCGGCTTATTACGTTTCAGCGTTGCGTTATTTGATATAGAGAATTATTATAGGATTGTTGTATTCCTCTACGTGTGTGACTTTCATTCTCCTGCTATTCTGTATAGTTTATATGATTCATATAAAAGTTTGGATGGGACTTTACACATCGAACAACTTACGACGACCAGCAAGGGCCGTTAGAAGGACTGTAAGGGGAGAGGCAGTAGAAGCCATGGAATATTTTAGTAATGGGGACCGTGGTAGGAGTTACCATGGTTACTAATATCAACGCTTCCTTGAGAAGGGAGCTAAGAGAGTTGGAGAGTCTAACCGAAGGGATAGAGTGGATGTAATAATGCTAGTGAGGCACCACAGGAGAGGACGCCCAATAGAGAACCCATTTAAATGATTGAGATCAATAATATTCCTACCAGGTGTTAATCAATTCCGTCAAGGCCGTCAAGTCCAGCGGAGCCAAAAGAACAACGGGGGTAACAATTAGGGTAAAGACTACTAGGTCCGCGAGAAGGACAAACCCGACATAGCTAGTGGTTCCAGAGAAAGGGGAATTACATGGAGAGGTGTCTTATGTGTAAAGAGTAGGAACACATGTGTGGATATTGTCTGCAGTGAATTAGGGGACAGGAATGGGATGCCCAGTAGGGGCAAAAATTATAAGAAGATTTTGGTTTTGGTTGGGACGAGGGTGTTATGTCCAGGAACCATTTGAACCGCGAGTGCTATTGGTGAGTGAACGTATGAGTTTTATCCTGGGGCGATTGGGGTCTGCAATGTGTGATACGAGCGAGTTACAGTAGTTTGTTAATACTACATTCGCATAAGAAACGGGTTTAGTCGAGGTATCGTTGATATTACTGTAGTGTATATATATGTACTGTTGAGTAGCGGGGGTCTCTTTGGTTCCAGCTGAAGGGGAGCATGTGTGGACACTGATAGGATATATGTTATGAGGTTAACGCATTTTGAGAGGTGATATTCGAGTTATGGTTTTATCCTGGGTACGGACTGTTAAGCAACGGTGGGCGATTACAGGAAGACTATTGTGTTCGCTGTTCGGGGAAAGATGTATATTTTTATAAGGTCTCACTTGAAAGAGAGTCGAACTCACGATGATATTTTTATGAAGTAAACTTCAGAGAGTAAAGTTTTCTAGCTATATTGGATCCCGATGCGTAGGGAATTTTTACTGATGTGATTCATGGTATATCGAGTTTACCATTGAGCGAAGATTTTTTCTCATCAATATTTACGCACTGAGAACTTTGTTATAAGTGAGAGCGTCCTATCATGGGATGCCTTGAGAGACATGGGCATAGACGATTTAATTGATGTGCCGGAAGATAAAAAAATGGTGATATCTTAGCTATGTTCTATGGATCCACGAATTTCGATAATCAACAATGCTAGGGGTTAGTGCATGACGAAAAGTTCTTTTGAGCTTCGTTGCGGGATGTTACACGCATAGACTTTTATAAATATTGGTAGTAGTGAGACGTTATTGGATGCTAGTGCATCGGTTTTAAATGTTAAATTATTGAACGTGTAGAGGAAGCACTTTAAGCTGAGAGCTATTACAATAGATGTCCAGGAGAGCTGGGTAGTGATGCGAATTAAGCACTAAGAGAACTTTAAGCTGATTGCTCGTAATCACAAGTCAAAAGGTTGTTGTTCCATTAGAGGCCACGGCCTTGAATTGATATTTTAAAAAAAAGAGTTATGTACATCTCATCAATTATATCCTAATAGAAAACGATTTCCTCACGGGCATTCCATCAAACACTTGAATTATTTTATTTTTTTTATTTTATTTTTTAACCCTCTGATTGTTCGATAGTTAAGAACACGAGGAACCAGAAGCACTGTGTTGCTCGACTCAAAATGTGAATACCGAAAGAAAAAAATACTCCCTTATCAGCAAACTAATAGAGGAACATGTTCCTACACCAACTTTATTAACGAAGGAGGACGACACAGCACATACTCGAGGTATTTAACAAATCCCAGAAAATGAACTAAGCGATCCGAACTCTCTGTGTTGAACCTCAGTAGAAATCAAGAAAAAAAATAATGTCCCACTTCAGAAATAGGGTCGTTGGCAAAATAATTGTCAAAGCAACAAAGGAGAGCAGGTGGTAAGCCATTTCCATTAGACCATCTCTAGTAAAATTTCTTTGAGGTGAGAACAAGAAAAAAGGATGGGTTAAAATAAAATAAAATAAAATATTCAAAGATTCCCAATTAAATTTGACATCAGCCATGGCTTTCCAAACAGTTGCTCAAAATTTAGATTATTTTAGAGACCTATATCTCAAATTGTCAGATACACCAAAAAAACAATATATATATATATATATATATATATGCACCAGATGTACAATAATACCAGACGGGTTCCTCGTACCGAGAATAAAAAGTGTTGTTCCCAAAAAAAAAGAAAAAAATATATTAAAGTATGACATACGAAAAAAGTACACAAGGAACCCCTCAAACCATAAGTACACTAATATCAGACGGGTTCCTGGCCCTGAGATTAAAAAGTGCTGATTTACAAAGAATTTTTTTTTATACAAGACGAGGAACCAACCTGGATAGGGATATTCCCATTTGAGCCTATACACGAGAAGCCAAAAAACGAATGCCTCGTTAATGGGTCACATAACGTCTGTAGCAAGTGGGTCAGGATCAGACCAGTTTTCTCCACTATGCTTCCAACTGATATTTACGAAGTATACCTTCAATCCTTGAAGAAAAAGTGGGGGACAAATGAAACCAGTACCTCGATGTTCAAACGCGAACGCAGAAACCCACTGGCTCAAATTATGCACAAAGTTACAAAGCAAATCCAAGCTAAATACTAGAAAATGATTCTTTGATTTTTGCTCGAATCAGAATCGTACACGCCTTACTCCGTATCACAATCATTTTGATTGGTATAATAATAATAATAATAAATCACAAGGGACTAATTTCTTAAGGAGCAGTTGCTCACAGATCTCACTTCCCCTCTAGAAAAAAAGGGAATATGAGAGAAATGACATTCAATCATCTCTCCTTCATGAACTCTTGCAACAAAAGAATGCGATATCATACCCAAAATTTCTCGTCAACTCGTCGAGCAACCTCAATAATAATCCAATTGAGTCTGAGTGACCCATTTGAATGACGACGAGGAATATGGGTTTAGCCAGCACTGTGTCACCGTTTTCGTGGTCCGAAACTCCACTCCAAAGCTTTACAAGTTGATCCGCCATGGATCTTTATGTTATACCGAGAGGAGAGAGAAAATTGGTGCTAACCTGTCTAAAATATTGGATGGATTGACTTGGATCTATTCCCAGCCTGTAAATATGTCGTCCTCTATTTTATTTGATATATAAGAAAGAAAAAAGAAAAAAAAGGATGTGGCATCCCAAAGAATTACACAGATGGCTATTCCCCCAAAGAACCCCTCGCCAGATGAAATGTTTGACTGTACCTTCTCCCAAAGGTGCATCTTTTAATAGGAGAGGGCTGATAAGTTTTTAACACGCACTCATTTGAAAGAATAGTCACGTATGAGGAACCATTTGTTTTTATTTTATTTTTCTTCATTAAGGCAGTTGCCATCCTCGACATTAAGATTAAATTGGCATGTTTCTTGTCCATTGCTCGAAATATAAAATGAGACAGCTCACATATAAGTCAAAGTGATTTGTGACGACCAAGATGAAAAAATATAATAATATAATTATTATTATTATTATTTTTGAAAAAAGTTGAAGATACTTTGAGATCTTTCAAGTTGTATCCTCAAAATAATTTGTGTGATTCACTTCACGTATAGTTATATGAGTTCATTTTATATAGGACATAAAAAAAATATTTGTCCATTTATACACCCGAAGTAAATCAATTATATCCCCAGACTTGTTTATTAGGAATAGTTTGAGTGATTAATTTTACATTTCATTAATGATAAACAGTTTGAATAAGAGTAATTCATCATGTGAAAAAATAGAAGATTTCTTAATTCTTCACTCAAACATATTAATCCTTCACTCAAGTTCACATAAAAAATAGGGGTTGCATGAATTTATGGCCCGAGCGTTTATATGACCAGGGGGTGCTCGAATCTACAAACCAAGTTTGTACACTTGAGTGCACAAGAATAGTGTTGCCCAAACTCATAGCTCCCATATTTGCATGTTTTAACAAAGTTGTTTTAGGAATATTCAAGTTTCGATCGATAATACTAAAGGCCACAGATTTATTTATTCAGAATAGTTCATGTGAGTAATTTCACATTTCATTAATGTGAAATAGCTTGAACAATGGAATTCACTATGTTAAGAAAGATAAGATCTGTTAATACTTCATTCAAACATGTTTGCCCCATTTGTTCAAAGTATAAATGACTTTGAATGTATTTATTACTATACCACGGGAATTATTTTTTTAGTCATATTAATTGTTTGAAATCTCCACTATTGATATGCGTTTCAAAAAGTTATGTTGCGCAGCTAAAAGATCATAGTTGCTTTAGTGATTTTTTTTATTGCATGCTTGGATTCGAGCAGGGGGACTAGTAAGCAGATGTATTAAGACTTGATCAAAAAGTTCAAGTCTCGAATTGACTTTATGGAAGTATACTCGACTCCAACAGGCTTCATGAGCATTCTCACTTAATGTGAAAGGCAAGATCTAGCAACAAAAAGTATGAGGTATCAACTATACCTTCTTAGCAAAGTTTAATACTTATAAAATGTCAAGTTATCCTATATGGGCCATGGTGCCTCCTAGTTCATTTTTACTCGTTATTATTTCTCCAACTAATAAAATAGGACAACAGATGTGAGAACACAAAAAAGTATTTGCAAAAGTATAAATATAAGGTGCTCCAGATGAGCACCTAAGGCTCCAAGGGCACCGGAGCGATCATAATCTTAAGCAAGTGCCATGTATAAATATAAGGTGCTCCAGATGAGCACCTAAGGCTCCAAGGGCACCGGAGCGCTCACAGTATTGAGAAAGTGTCAAGTATAAATATAAGGTGCTCCAGATGAGAACCTAAGGCTCTAAGGGCACCGGAGTGCTCACAGTCTTGAGAGAGTGTCAAGTATGAATATAAGGTGCTCAAGATGAGCACCTGAGGATCCAAGGGTACCGGAGCGCTCACAGTCTTGAGCTAGTATCTAGTATAAATATAAGGTGCTCCAGATGAGCACCTGAGGCTCCAAGGGCACCGGAGCGCTCACAGTCTTGAGCAAGTGCCAAATATAAATATAAGGTGTGCCAGTTGAGCACCTAAGGCTCCAAGGGTATCAGAGCGCTCACAGTCTTGAGAAAGTGCCAAGTAATAATATAAGGCGCTTCAGATGAGCACCTAAGGCTCCAAGGGCACCGGAGCACTCACAATCTTGAGCAAGTGCCAAATATAAATATAAATATAATGTGCGACAGTTTAGCACCTAAGGTTCCTAGGGCACCGGAGCGCTCATAATCTTGAGCAAGAGACAAATATAAATATAAGGTGCGACAATTTAGCACCTAAGGCTCCAAGGGCGCCGGAGCACTCACAGTATTGAGCAAGTGTCAAATATAAATATAAGGTGCGCCAGTTGAGCACCTACAGATCCAAGGGCACCGGAGTGCTCATAGTCTTGAGCAAGTGTCAAGGTATACCGAACTAATGTTTTCTCTTTCTTAAGATAATAATAGAACCTCTACTAGACTAGAAGATGGTCCATGACATGAAGATCTTTCCTCATTATACTTGGGGTAATATGCATCCATCCTAAGGGAAAAGTATGTTGAACAAAGTCCTTACGGACACAACAGATAAATTATTTGACACCAGACCAGCAGGGGGTTATCCTCTTAGTAATAATAATAAAAAAAATCACTACATTTTTTTATTTATTATTCAATACATATTTATAGACTAGAGAACAAGTCCTAACCTCTGTTCTCAAGAAAAAACTTTACTTGACCAGTTTTTAGAAAATAGGGAGAAGCGGGTCTACCCCCCTCTCTAAACTTGTTATTTTTATAAGACAAAAAGGTTCCTAAGAAAAGTTTGGAACAAGGACCCTGCAAACCAAGGAAAATTTTTAGTATAAAGAAATAATTATTTCTTTATTTATAATATATGTGAAATTTTATTCAAAGTTTATGGGAAGGATAAGGGCTAACCCAATCTCCTAGTTACTACCTAAGAAATGAATGTGCATAACAAAATACCCCACAGTCACACGGAGTTGCTCTAAAAAAATACACCCCAAAGTCACACGTGGTCGCGCTAGAAAGTACCCCACAATCAAATGGGGCTGCACTAAAAAGTCATTTACTTACTCAGTTATATGCAATTACCCCGCAGCTAGAGGGAAAATTTCCAAATTTTAACTTTCTCAGCTTAGCCTATATGCAAGTACCCCGCGGTTAGAGAGGAAGCTTCAAAATTTTAACTTGCTCAGCCTATATGCAAGTACCCCGTAGTTAGAGGGGAAGCTTCAAAATTTTAACTTGCTCAACCTATATGCAAGTACCCCACAATTAGAGGCGAAGTTTCAAAATATTAACTTTCTCATATATATGCAAGTATCCCACTGTTAGAGGAGCAACTTCAAAATGTTAACTTGATCAGTTATATGTAAGTACCCCACAGCTAGAGGGGAAGTTTCCAAATTTCAACTTGCTCAGTTATATGCAAGTACCCCACACTTAGAGGCGTAGCTTCCAAATTTTAACTTGCTCATATCTTAAGAAAGTACCCCACAGACTACGGGGAGGTTCAATCTCGAAGTTCTCACAGAAAATGGAGCAACTCACATTATTGAGCAAGCGTCAAGTATACATATAAGGTACGACAGTTTAGTACCTAAGACTCCAAGGGCACAGGAGCGCTCATAATCTTGAGCAAGGGCCAAGTATAAATATAAGGTACGATAGTTTAGTACCTAAAGGATCCAAGGGTACCAAAGCTCTCACAGTCTTGAGCAAGTATCAAGTATAAATATAAGGTACGACAATTTAGTACCTAAGACCCCAAAGGCATCGGAGAGCTCACATTCTTGAGCAAGTGCCAAGCATAAATAAAAGGTACGACATTTTAGTACCTAGGGCTCCAAGGGCATAGGAGTGATCACAGTATTGTGAAACTACTAAATATAAATAAAAGGTATGACAGTTTAGTACCTCAGGCTCCAAGGGCATAAGATCGCTCATAATATTGAGCAACTGCCAAGTATAAGTATAAGGTACGATAATTTAGTACCTAAGGCTCCAAGGGCACCAGAGCACTTACAGTATAGAGCAATTGCCAAGTATAAATAAAAGGTACGATAGTTTAGTACCTCAGGATCCAAGGGCATAGGAGTGCTCATAATTTTGATTATGATCTCTCGTACATAGGTCTCTCGACACTTCAAGACACTTCTACACGAAGGGGGCTAATATTGAGAAGTCCTCAAGCCAGTGAACAAAGAGCGATATAGCTTAGAGCGCGGGGATCCACTTACTGTGGCTCCACCTGCCCAAGATTGCAAGTTTGACAGAAAATAGCCTAGGGTTAGGGGATCCACCTTACGTGGACCCTCTTCCCAAACTTGATGCTATAAAAAATGACTCAGAGCGAGGGGTCCACCACGAGTGGTACCCTCTGCCAAGATCAATATAGGAAATAACTTATTGCGAGGGGATCCACTTCGAGTGGCCCCTTTGCCAAGACCAGCACAAGTAACAGTTCGAGTGAGCCCACCTAGAGGAGATCCTACTGCCCTAGTTGGCAAGATAATATTTAGAATAAGGGGGTCCACCTTGAATTGACCTATGACGAGGTGTAATACCTGGATGAGGGGCTCACCATGAGCAACCCCTCTACCCAAGATAGAAGGCCAAAAAAAGAAGCTCAAGGGCGAGGGGCTCACCACGAGTAACCCCTATACCCAAGATAGAAGGCCACAGAAGAAGGCCAAGGGTGAGGGGCTCACCTCGAGCAAGCCCTCTACCCAAGATAGAAAGCCACAGAAGAAGGACAATGGAGAGGGGCTCACCACGAGCAACCCCTCTACCCAATATAAAAAGGCACAGAAGAAGGCCTAGGGAGAGGGGCTCACCGCGAGAAACTCCTCTACCCAAGATAAAAGGCCACAGAAGAAGTCCAAGGGCGAGGGGCTCACCGCGAGTGTTGATGTAAAAAACTAGATCGCTCTAATTATTCAATCACAAATAAATAAAATGAGACAAAGATTTTTAAAGTGGTTCAGCCTTATAAGAATGGCCTACGTCCACTGTTATGTTATTGCTGAGTGTTTGGGAATTCTCGATTACAAGTTCAATCCAGAAATTCCGGGTCCCCTTGAATGAGGATGATACAAGGTATTTATAGCCTTAAGGCTGTACATGAAAGGGTTGATACATTAAATGATATACACATGAAAGGGTAATACATTTAATGCAGCGTGTGTGTCAAGATTATAAACATTCAATGAATAGTTGAATTGTTGTCTATCTGGTAATTAATGATACGGCCGAGATGCAGCTCGGACCGCCTTAGTTGCTCGTTGATCAAGAGTTCCTCGGAGCGCTTGAGTACCTCGGAGTGCTGGAGTTCCTCGGGGTATCTTCGCTGCTCGGAGAGAACATGAATTGGTCGGGGAAATGAACTTCCTCGTTACTATTGTGCCACGTGTCTTCGTATTATTCGTCCACATCAGCGTATTAATTTTGGTATCAACAGAAGCCCCCAATGTTTCGTATTTCGAACTTTGAGGAATATGAAACATTCTTTATCGGTATATGGCAATATTGAATGATCTTCCTGGGTTTTAGGAGCATCGTATTTGAATTTATTTCCAAATTCACAGAATCCGCCTTTTTTTGAATTTTTAAGAGTGCTTCGATTTTTGTGTCCTTTTTGTCCTTTTAGCCGCCGGAAGTTCAATAGTTTCTTTCGTGTAATCATTTCCTTTGCCGCTTCCCTAGGCAAAGTATTTAAACTTCTTTGGTAACCATACCGTCTTCTTATTTTTCCAATTTTCTGCATTTAAGCTTTCTATTCTCGCTTTCTCTCTTGTGTGTTCATCTTTTCCTTCGCTAGTTGTCAGCAGATCTCCTTCCTTCCTGTAAGATTTTCTTCCTTCTTCTTTTATTCATCATGGTTTACATTATTGAATCTCTTGAAAAATTCCGTTCTGACTTTTCCATCCCATCTTGGGTAATTTTGGAGGAGCTTTCTGAACCTCAAAATTACTTTCGTTTGGCTGAGGGACATTGGTTCCCCAGTCTTTTTATTGCTGAATGTGGTTTTTCCTTTCCACCAAATCCATTGTGTCTCGAGTTTTGTCAGTATTTCGATTTTGTCCCTGCAAAAATAGCCCCCAATTCATGGAGAATAATTAATGGGGTGTATAAATTAAATCTAACTCATGGGACTCGTATAGGGATCCCTGAAATTATGTACTGTTATAGATGGGCCGTTCTAGATAATATTTATTACTTAAAAACTAGGTTTTTGAATAGGGCTCTTGTAGTTAACCTCCCTGATGCAAATAGAGATTATTTTGAACATGGGGTGGTTATTAAAAATTGGCAATATGCCCCTTTAGTTGGAGATGAAGTATACAACGGTCCCAGATGTCCCCCATATGGCAATGGGATAGGTTTATTTTTCATTTTATTTCTTTTCTGAATTTACGAATTCATTATGTTTGACAAAATGTATGACTGATATTTTATTATGTGTTTGTTTACAGTTGAGAGTAAAAGAAAAACTCCAAAAGAGTCAGAGGTTAATATCAAGCATCTGAAACTTATCTGGGGTTTGCATAAGAACGTTGCCGATGAGCACATCAGGTCTGCATCATATTTGCTACAGTATAAGAGCTATACAACCTCTTATACTGCTCGTCCTGTTGAACCAGCTTCAACTCCAGAGGATTCTTCTTCAGATTCTCACATCCTTTTAAGTCAGAGAATGGGCAAGAAAAGAGCTCCTCCTGCTCTCTTTGATGACATTTCATCTGCTGCTGAGGCCAAGAAAAGTAAAATTGATGTCCCAGAGGGGACTAAGAAGGTGGATGTTGCGCCTTCAAAAACTACCGAGAAGCCCCTAGTGGCTCCGAGCAAGAAAGTTGCTCCTGTGGAAGAGATTACTATCTCTCCGACCAAGAGTTCTTCCTTGGTTGAAGCTGCTGAAGTCCCTTTGAGAAGATTGAGGAAATCATCCTCAGTCAATTTGGCTGAAACTGTCTCCTCTCTACCAGCTGGTGGTGTTGGTGTTCCAACCATCATTCCTCCGAGCTCTGCAATGAGCTCGGTAAAAACTTGGATCATACTCAAGGTCCAAGGAATTGATGAAAAAATTTCTAGGGATATGCTGACATCCCTAGCTACTCGTCATCTTGCTTCAGTAAATTTCTCATACTCTGAGTTTTCTTTCTTTCTCTGAATGCTTGCATTTTTGTATTGACTTTACTATTTTTCTCATCTTTCAGCTGGTGAACTGTTTCAATAACATCGTGAAGAAGGACGAGGCAATTAAAGCTTCTAGCTCCTCGTCTGGTGTAGAGGATGCTCTGCTGGGTTTAACCCAATCTTTGAAGGATTCTCGTCAGCAGTATGACAAGGACAAAGCCGAATGGGAGAAAAAGTTATCTATAGTTGAGGCCGAGAAGGTAAAGATGGCTGAGATCTCCAAGAGTTTGGAGGATAAGGTGAAAGGTTTAGAGGTCGAACATCAGAAGTATGATGTCAAGCTCAAGAACTTTGGAGAGCTTGAAGATAAGCTGAAGAAGGCAGAGGAAGAGTTGTCCGCCCTGCGAGATATCAAGGGCCAAAAGGAAGAATTGGATGTGAAGCTCTCCTCGGAGAAACTGAAAAGAAAACTCGCCATTAAGAAATCCTTCAGCGCTGGCTGGGATAAAGGATGGGACAAGGGGATTGCTGCGATGACATCCCAAGTTCAATACGGGAAGTTGAAATACTTCCGAGATGGCTGGGTAGCTGCCCTGCAGGAATTGAAGATTGAGGACGACTCTGGGCTATTCCAGCTACACCTCCCTGGTCCTCCCCCACCAATTGTGGAAGAAGAAGAAGATGAGCCTATTTCTGATGAATCTTCCATGGCCATCGGTGATCAAGTCCCTGCATCTATATCTTCTGTCAATGAGGACATTTCTTCCATGCCTCCTCCTCCTGAGAAAATTTCAACTCAGGCTGATCAAGTTGCTGTTACCACCGAGCAACCAAGCTCCTCGTCCCAGCCTCCCGAGAAAGTCTTGAGAGACAAGGAAAAGGTGTGAAGTTGTTCGGTATCATCTCTATTTTTCATTATTTGTAATCAAACAATGTAATCCTTTTGTGATCTAATAAAATACATCTTTGTTCATCTCTGTTGTTGATGATTTGTTTTTGTTGATTGTTGTCTTCTTCTCATCCTTAGTTTGTGGCTAGAATGGACCTAATATCTGCGCATGATACAAAGCTGATGCAGCAATGTCATGAGTATTATAAAGCTGGTCATACAAATTTGAGTGTATCAGAAATTACTGACATCCTTGGCCATGATGCCTCAGAATAAGCAATTGAGGCTTATCGGTACTTGAAGGATTTACTTGACCGAGCTGTGGCCAACAGTGTGGCCTACTATGAATTGATCGAGGAACTTCATTGTACCTTAGAAGATCTTCAGAGTCAACACAATGAATCAACTGCTTTGCTGCACAAAGAGTATGAAAATAGATATCAGCAGCTTTCTTCTGAAACAGGCCATAAAAAGATCCTTGCTGGATACGATGTTAGAGAAAGAACTTTAAAAGGTGAAGTTGAGGCCTGCAGGCAGATTGCTGAGTTACTGGAACAAGAGAACAATAATTTGCAGAAAAAGTTGGCACAGTATGAATGTGCAGCGTCATCTTCCACTGCTTTAGTACAAGTTACCGATGAAGGTTTCTCGTTTTTAGAGGTTGAGAATGCCAAATTAAGGCAAGAACTGGATAACTTAAGAAGATCTGTTATTCCTGTGACTGCTCGGGGACGAGGAAGAGGTTCTCGTGGGTGAGGAAGAGCAGTTCAAAATGTTGCCGAGGAGCAAAGTTCTCCAGTTGCTGCTCGGAGTCGATCAAGAGTTCTTAGCCGTAATGTTGAAGAGGCTCGCACTCAGTCTACTTTGGAGACTCAAGCATACCAATTAAACGCCAAAGATCGGGCTTTATCTGAATTGTCCAAGAGAAATCTATCTTTGGAAGATCAACTTACTGCAACGAAGTCTGCTTTGAATGATAAAGATGTTTTTGCCAGGAACCTTCATGAACAATTGAATAGATTAACCTTCCAATTCCATAAACAGCCCAGGGAATTTTGGATGGCAGGACATAATGAAGCCCTTGTTCATTTAGATGCTCGTATTGAACATGCCAATAATTAAGGTTATAAGCAGGGGTGGTTGAACGCCCTAGGTGTACTAAAATTGGAGCAAGGGCATTTTTTATGGGATTATCATGCTCCTGGGTTACTAGATTTGCCTGTGCCACCTTTCAAATTGGACATGGAATGGATCCCAGCTCGTTCCATTCCTCGGAGTTTAATTTCAAAATATCTTGGGGACTATAGTCTTCATTCTCAAACTGAATTATCTCGTCCCGAGCATCTCTTGGATACACCTTCTGTGATGAACGTCAGAATGCTCAGAGATATTAATTTCATCAATTCTCCTCTTTGCCTAGAAGATCCCCCTGCCGGCGAGGAACCTGTTTCAAAAGCTAAAGGAAAGAAACCAATAGAATAGTTTTTTCAATGTAATAATTAGCACATATATGTAGCTTGTAATATATTTTGATCTTAATGAAAGAATTTCATTTTCTGTTTGCAAATTTGTATTGCGATTGTCTTGTGTTTATCAAACATTTTTACATTTGTGGATATGTATCTGTTAAAAAGATAACAATATGGTGCTGTTCATCAACCAACTTAGTAATCAAAATTACAAGTATCAATGTTGCTCAATCACTTAATAATAAAGTAATGAGTATAAAATGTTTAAACAGTTTCCAACCAACCAAGGTTGTTAAATTGTGTTTGTCGACCAACTACAGTTGGTGGGTTTTTATCCCCGACCAACCATACTTGGTAAACTTTTGTCATAAAATGTGTCCGACCAACCAGGGTCGATAATTTATCCTCGTCGACCAAGTATAGTTGATCACCGACCAACTATACTTGGTTCAGTTTGGAATTCTTTGTATTTTCTGGAATGATTTTATCTTCCGACCAACTTGTTGGCCTATTTTCAAATCAAATAATATTGTTCTTCCCTCAACCGTAGTTGATTATTGAATTATCAGGTTCTTTCGAACTATCTTGTCCACTAGTTATCTTACCAACCTTAGTTGGTCACGCTAGTGTACGCCTCCTAACCAAAGGAGTATATTTTTTGGTTCTTTCGAACTATCTGTCCACTAGTTATCTTACCAACCTTAGTTGGTCACGCTAGTGTACGCCTCCTAACCAAAGGAGTATATTTTTTGGTTCTTTCGAACTATCTTGTCCACTAGTTATCTTACCAACCTTAGTTGGTCACGCTAGTGTACGCCTCCTAACCAAAGGAGTATATTTTTTGGTTCTTTCGAACTATCTTGTCCACTAGTTATCTTACCAACCTTAGTTGGTCACGCTACTGTACGCCTCCTAACCAAAGGAGTATATTTTTTTGGTTCTCGCCCTTTTACCAACCGGAGTTGGTCGTGGGTCTGAACTATCGTCTTCTTTTTGCTGTCGAGCAGTGCAGCGTAGTGTCGTACACTAGTATTCCCCGAAAAACTTTCAAACAAAGGAGAAGAAAATGGTGAAAACATCATTGTTTTATTCATATTGATGGAACCGTTGTACATTTTACATCATTGATAATACTTGCGAATGTGTTCAGCATTCCAAGCATTCTTGAATTCTTCTCCTTCTAGAGTTGCTATTCGGTAAGTTCCTGGTCGAACAACTTCTGTAACTCGGTAAGGCCCATGCCAGTTTGCCTCCAATTTATTGTGTTTCTGAATTACCTTCTTTAGCACATAATCCCCCTCTTTTAAGTCATATTTCCTCACCCTTTTATTGTAGAACAGAGCTGTGCGTTATTGGTAAGCAGCATTCCTAATGGCTGCCTCTTCTCTGACTTCCTCGAGCATATCCAAATCCAGTCTTCTCATCAAGTCGCTGACTGGGGAATTGAAATTCAGCACTCTGTGTGTTGGGAGACCCAATTCTGCAGGTACTACAGACTCACTTCCAAATGCCAGCATATATGGTGATTCTCCAGTCGCTGCTCGGGGAGTTGTTCGGTAAGCCCACAATACTGATTGTAGCTCGTTAATCCAGTTAGCTTTAGCTTCACTTAGCCTTTTCTTCAAACCATTTAGCAGTGTTCTATTCGTCACTTCAGTCTGTCCATTGCTTTGAGGATGGCCTGGTGCTGAATGAACCTTCAAAATGTTCGACTGATGACAATAGGCAGCAAATTCCTCGTTATCAAATTGGGTTCCATGGTCTGTGATGAAGGCATGAGGGAGACCATATCGACAGATGATATTCTTCCAAACGAACTGGTATACTTTCTCGTACGTCATGTCGATAAGGGGTTCAGCTTCTACCCACTTAGTAAAATAGTCTATTGCGACGACGAGGTACTTGAATCTTCCTCGGGTGGTTGGCAATGGTCCCACCAAGTCAATTCCCCACATGGCGAATGGCCAAGGGGAAGTTATGGGTGACAACAATGCTTGTGGAGTTCGTCGGATAGAGGAAAAACGTTGGCACTTGTCACATTTCTTAGCATAGGCTATACAATCAGCCCTCATCGTCGGCCAATAGTATCCTTGAGTCATTACCCTTTGTAAAAGTGTTCGACCTGCTACATGAGCTCCACAAGACCCTTCATGGATTTCTTCAATCAATTCCTTCACCTCGGAGGGATGTACACATCTCTGCAAACCTGCCATAATTCCTCGTCTATATAAAATACCATTAGTTAATACATACCGAGCAGCTTTATACTTCAATTTTTTGGCAGCGAGCTTATCCTCTGGTAATCCTCCCTCTTCAATATATATCCTGATGGGATCCATCCAAGATGGTCCTAAATCAAGGGTAATAACATTCATCGTCAAGTTTTCATCTATGCTCCGACTTTCTAATACTTCAATTGGTATCGTTCTTCGCAGCTCGATACGAGTAGCTGATGCTAGTCGGGCCAGTGCGTCTGCTTGTACATTCTCCATCCTCGGTATTCTCACCAATTGAATGGCATCAAATTCTGTCAGTAACTCCATCACCTTTGCATGATACTTTTCCATTAAATCTCCTTTAACTGCATATGTTCCTGTCATCTGATTTACAATTAATTGAGAATCACTAAATACAATTACTTGTCGTGCTTCCATAACTTTTGCTAAGTTTAAACCTGCTATCATGGCCTCATACTCAGCTTCATTATTAGAGGCTTTGAATTGGAATCGTAAAGCATATTCCACGTCAATCTCGTCTGGGGTGTTTAAAACAATTCCTGCCCCGCAACCTGCTGTGCAAGATGAGCCATCTACATATAATCTCCATATGGGTAACCCGTCTTCGAATTCTTTATCTGATAGAGTTCCTCGGTGAAATATTTGTTGCTTCCTTTCATCCTCCCCTGACACTTTTCGCTCCTCGTCGATCATCTCTTCTCGCTCTTTTACCAACCGGAGCTGGTCTGAGTTTGAAGTTGATGATCCTTCTACATCCACAAGTCCTTTTACCAACCGGAGTTGGTCTGGATTTATGTCTGTTGATCCTGTAACATCCACAGGTTGGTCAGCGAGCAACTTTTGTTCCTCGGGGGTATCAGGGTATGTAAACTCTGCTATAAAATTTGCTACAGCCTGCCCTTTCAATGATGATCTAGGTTCATACACAATATCATATTCACCGAGCTCTATTGCCCAGTACATTAGACTTCCTGACTTCTCTGGCTTATGAAGGGCTTGCCTCAATGGCATGTCGGTATAAACGACGATGGTATGGGCCTGGAAATATGGCCTCATTCTTCTACTTGCTTCAATTAATGCCAATGCCAATTTCTCCAGCTTTGGGTACCTAATTTCCACACCTCGGAAAGCTTTACTTGTGTAATAGATTGGTTTCTGGACTCCATTCTCCAATCTGATCAATGCTGAACTAACTGCATTCTCTGATACTGCCAGATACAAGTACAACTTCTCTCCTGTTATTGGCCTGGACAATAATGGAGGTGCTCCCAAATAGTTTTTCAAGTCTTGAAAGGCCTTCTCACATTCATCAGTCCACTCAAAAGTTTTTCGAAGTGTTTTGAAGAATGGGAGGCATTTATCAGTTGCTCGGGACACAAATCTATTGAGCGCTGCAACTCGTCCTGTAAGACTCTGCACTTCTTTCTTCGTCGTTGGGGATCGCAGCCTTAAAAGAGCTTTGATCTTTTCTGGATTTGCCTCAATTCCTCGTTGGTTGACGATGTATCCGAGGAACATTCCTTCTCGTACTCCAAAGGTGCACTTCGTCGGGTTGAGCTTCATTTGGTATTTATCTAGTTGATCAAAGGTCTGACTTAAGTCAACTAGATGATAAGCAACTTTCTTTCTCTTTGTTAGCATATCGTCGACGTAGACTTCCATGTTGCAACTGATTTGTTCGGGAAAAACCTTGTTCATCATCCGCTGATATGTTGCACCTGCATTTTTCAAACCAAAAGGCATGACATTATAACAATAAGTTCCCTTTGGGGTAATAAAAGAAGTACTTTCCCTGTCTTCAGGTTTCAATTTGATCTGGTTGTAGCCAGAATATGCATCCATGAAGCTGAGCAGCTCATGTCCCGAAGTAGCATCCACTAGCTGGTCTATTCTGGGCAATGGAAAATGATCTTTCGGGCATGCTTTGTTGAGATCAGTGAAATCAACACACATTCTCCATTTATTATTCTTCTTCTTTACCATCACCACATTTGCTAACCAGTCTGGATATTTCACATCTTCAATGAATTGGGCTTTCTGGAGCTTCTCAACCTCCTCTTGTATAGCCTAATTCTTCTCGGGACTAAACACTCTTCTTCTCTGCTTCACAGGCTTGATCTCCTTATTCACATTGAGTTCATGACATAAGAAGTTTGGATCTATTCCTGGCATGTCTTCGTGACTCCATGCAAAAGTATTCTTCCTATTTCTCAAGAAAGCTATCAACTCTTGTTTTATTGAAGCATCCAACGACGAACCTATCTGGGTTACTCGTTCAGGGTGCTCCTCGTCCAGAATAACATTTTCTGTAGATTCTACCACCTGTCCTTTTACAAGTTGGGATTCATCCCTGGGATCAAGAGTTTCAATTTCTGTACCTTCCTCCACCTGGTAGGTAGTAGTCTTGTTCCTTGATTCCTCAAGCTCCTCTTGCTCGGCAGATGAATAATAGCATTCCCGAGCTATTTTTTGATCACCTTTCACAACTCCTACTCCGAAGTTTGTTGGGAATTTTAAGCATTGATGCACTGTAGATGGAACTGCTTCGAACTTCTTCAAACCAACTCTTCCCATGATGATGTTGTAGGCTGATTGCACATTCTTGTCCATCACAAAGAAGCGTATTCTTTCTGTTCGACAAGCAGGCCAAGTTCCAATGAATATGTCCAACTTGATCGTCCCAAGTGGAAAAACTTTCTCGCCAGCAAAACCCAGAAGGGGTCTGTGATAAGGTTCCAATTGAGATAATTTCAAATTCAAGCTATCAAAGCATGAATAGTACATGATGTCTGCCGAACTACCATTGTCCACCACCACCCTTGAAATCACCACATCTTTCATCCTCATTTTGATCACCAAGGGATCGTCGTGAGGGTAAAGAACACCTGCCAAATCATTTTTTGAAAAACCAATAACTAGCTTCTCTTTATTTACCTTCCTCGGACGATCATCCTCGGCAAGATTTATTCGTTGAATATATGAGCAGGCTTGAGCCTCTCCGAGATAGGCCTTTCTTTCTGCAGTAAGGTCTCCCCCTCCAGCATCTCCTCCTGTAATAACATTACAATCAATTGACCCAAAACGTATGGGTCTTCATCTGGATCATCTTCATGATCTCTTTTCTTTTTCTCCTCCGTCCGACAAGGAGATCTGGAACGATCTCTAGTTCTATCACCATTCTTCTTTTCACCTCTGCGATCTACATACTTTGACAACTTTCCTCTTCGGATGAGCGTTTCAATCTCGTTCTGAAGGGCTATGCAATTTTTGGTCGTATGGCCATGATCTTTATGGAACTCGCAACATTTGGCCCTATTCCTCAGGTCAGGATTGGTCCTCAGTTTATCTGGCCACTTGATTTCTTCGTTATTCTTGATTTCTTCTAAAACATGATTAATACCCATCTTCAATGGAGTATAATTATCATATTTCTTCAGGACTTCCCATGATGTCCTATTATTCTTGGAGTGCTTGTCACCACCATTACCTTTTTGCTCTTTCTTCTTAGATTTGTCAACCTCCATCTTGGTTTCTTTATCCATATTCTTCTTCGCAGCCATAGCCTCCTCGGCATTCATGATTTTGGCCGCTTTTTCCATCAACTCTGACATAGTTTTAGGTGGATCTTTGGCCAAAGTATAGTATAACTTGTTAGGCAGCAATCCACTCATCAAAGCAGTGATCGCTGTCTTTTCTTCGTAATCTATGACTTCCAACTTCTCGTTATTGAAACGAGTTATGTAATCTCTAGTACTCTCACCTGATTTTTGTCTAACACTTAACAAGTGCGCCACTCGCTTTATCGGCTTTGCTCCAAAACAGAAATTACCAATGAACAATTCGGCTAACTGAATAAAAGTCGAAATCTTACCCCGAGGAAGATTGTTGTACCATATCTGTGCAGATCCGGTAAGAGTTCCCGAGAATGCTCTACACCTCATCTCATCGTGGACGGCATATATGTCGGCAGCAGCTTGGTATTGTTCTATATGAAGAACAGGATCTGTCTTTCCATCATACTTAGGGGTCACTACAGGTGCTTTAAATTTCGATGGTGTAGGAAAAGTCACAATGGCCTGCACAAAAGGTGTCCCTTGAACAAAAGTTCTCTGTAAGGGATTCTTTTCTTTAGCCATTTCTCCAAGTCTATCCTCCAATCGCTGAATGGAACCTTTCCATGCTTTATTTCCTTCCTCGGGCCATTTAGTCCGAGCAATTGATTGTGCTGACGTAGCTTCCTGAGATCTATCTCGACGAGTAGCTGGTCGTGATTGTGCTGATCCTTCTCTCAAACCTGATGGTGGTCGCAAACTTCTCGATGGGGCTCTAGGTGGACTCATATTTCTCCTTGGTCCTAACCGGCTGAAAGGAGACACCCTGCTTAATCTTTCCAGGGCGCTGGCTCTCTCCGGAGAGAGAGTGATATGTTGATCTGTATCCGTAGCCCGTATCGATGAAGTTCACCCAGGTTGATAAGAAAAATCATTTGATTCTTCATTACGATGTGACCCAGTACGCCTGGATCGCGATTGCCCATGATCACTCCTTTGCCTTGAATGGGTAGGTGCACCGCCGTGAAGAGTTTGAATGAGTTGCCTTATTGTTTCTTGCATGGCGGTTTGTCCTTCAGCCAGATTCGTCATAATTCCAGCCAGATCTGGAGGTGCAGATGGATTCGGAGGATTTCCAACATTTCTAGCATTTCGATTACTGGGTTCGGGATTATCCGCCATTGATGATAAATGATTTTTGGTGAAAAACGATAGCAACAGTCGTTTCCCACAGACGGCGCCAATCTGTTGATGTAAAAAACTAGATCGCTCTAATTATTCAATCACAAATAAATAAAATGGGACAAAGATTTTTAAAGTGGTTCAGCCTTATAAGAATGGCCTACGTCCACTGTTATGTTATTGCTGAGTGTTTGGGAATTCTCGATTACAAGTTCAATCCAGAAATTCCGGGTCCCCTTGAATGAGGATGATACAAGGTATTTATAGCCTTGAGGCTGTACATGAAAGGATTGATACATTAAATGATATACACATGAAAGGGTAATACATTTAATGCAGCGTGTGTGTCAAGATTATAAACATTCAATGAATAGTTGAACTGTTGTCTATCTGGTAATTAATGATACGGCCGAGATGCAGCTCAGACTGCCTTAGTTGCTCGTTGATCAAGAGTTCCTCGGAGCGCTTGAGTACCTCGGAGTGCTGGAGTTCCTCGGGGTATCTTCGCTGCTCGGAGAGAACATGAATTGGTCGGGGAAATGAACTTCCTCGTTACTATTGTGCCACGTGTCTTCGTATTATTCGTCCACATCAGCGTATTAATTTTGGTATCAACAGCGAGGAACCCCTCTACCCAAGATAGAAGGCCACAGAAGAAGTCCAAGGGTGAGGGGCTCACAGCGAGAAACTCCTCTACCCAAAATATAAGGCCACAGAAGAAGGGCAAGGGCGAGGGGCTCACTGCGAGCAACCCCTCTACCCAAGATAGAAGGCCACAGAAGAAGGCCAAGGGTGAGGAGCTCACCGTGAGCAACCCCTCTACCCAAGATAGAAGGACATGTTGAGAGAGACTCCCCATAGGGTCCTTGTAGAAACTCAAGTTGATAAGAAACCTCACGTAGGTGGCGACAGAAGCCCATGTTGGAAGGGACTCCCCCAGGGTCCTTGCAAAAATTCGAATTGAGAAGGAACCCGTAGGGTTCCTCAACCGCACAAGTTGACATTGAGAAGAAACCCCCTAGGGTCCCTCACTAGAAATTCACATTAAGAAGGAACCCCCCCCCCCCCCCAAGGGTTCCTCAACAGAAAAAATG
The DNA here is from genome assembly GCA_949130495.1 of Sambucus nigra. Lineage (NCBI taxonomy): Eukaryota > Viridiplantae > Streptophyta > Magnoliopsida > Dipsacales > Adoxaceae > Sambucus > Sambucus nigra. The sequence goes on along the minus strand of OX422211.1, from coordinate 183,025,621 downwards.
ACATTTGAGAAGGAACCCCCCAAAGGTTCCTCAACAGCAAAAATAATATGTGAGAAGGAACCCCCCCTAGGGTTCCTCAATAGCAAAAATTCATATTGAAGGAATGACCCTCAAGGTCCTCCCCCTTCAGCTCCCGAAAAACCAAGTTAGGGTGAGGGGGTGGCTACCATAAGAAACCCTTCATCATGAAAATACATTCTTCTAAATAAAGAAATACCAACACTTATTTTCTTGTACAGGTTGCTTAGTTGAGAAAGGAGGGCTCAAGTAGGCTAGTTGGGATCTCTTGGGAGTTTTGGCTTGGCAGATGAGGGACAAGGTACGTTGAGCAAGCTCGACCACTTAACACTATAAGATTGAGAGAATACTAGTAGGAAGACCCATAAGTCAATCAAAACTGCACACACCTCACACTTGGTCACAAGTGATGTGAGCAGCCAAAGAGCTCGCTGCTCATAAGGAATAAACTCTTTACAAAAAATGACTTTCTCACAAGAGGGGGTCCTCAAGGTCCCTCTAAAAAAAATAATGATTTTAGAGGAGAGGGGTCATTAAGGCCTCCTCTCTCAAGATTTGCAAAAAGTTTGCACCACAAGTTACCGTTTCAAAGGATATTTACCAAATCATATATTTTGTCTTTATTGGGAGACATATTTGCTTTTTGACTTTGGTTGGCACCAGGTGGTGCCTGCAGGAGGGGACAGGCAGAGCTGCCTGCAGGTAGGGAAAATAGTACGTTTCAGACACTGTCCCTCACCAACCCTCTCAATTTTGAAGCCTAAAGGTGCTAACCCAACCCTAATGCCCAAATATAAATAGGACCCCTGGGCAAGGTTAAAGACATATAATCGAAATTGCACTGTTACTCTATCAAAATCACACCAGACCTACCTAGTATTCTCTCCCTGCTCATTCTCTTAGTGCTAAGTGACTTGTTCTTTCACTCCTCAACTGATATCCATCCTTCTCAGGTGTTTCCCTTGATAAAATTACTATTTTTGCTAGGAAAGTTCATCTTCTTGCAGGGAGTGAGTTGAAGATTGAACTCCATTGTTACCAAAAGGAGAAGATTTCTTAAGAAGTTGCACAAGAAGACCTTAAAGACGCTGCAAGCAGTGTCCATTGGAGTGGGTCACACCTCACCCTTTTCAAATAATCATAGACCCTGGTCTCACTACCCTCCTACAACCTGGTTGCACCGTCTAGAGACGGACTCTTCTCGAAGCATCGACAGGTTTGATGCTTTTAATTATTCCAACAATGTTTTCTTAACAGCTTTTATCTATGACCACTTTCTTGATTATGCCCCCGACGGTACTTACCCTGGTTTACAGCCCGTGAAGATCCCTCGAATCTATTATTGGAAAAATAAGAGTGTCAAAAAGCCCTTGATTGCCTTGATTGATCGAGCCGAGAGGTTCATACCTTAACCCTGTGTTGGGATGAGTCAATTTTTTACTATTGGTTTCTTTACTGAAGGAGAGCATCCCATTGCTTCTATTGACGAAGCCCTTCCCAGAAATTTCCCAGAAAACAGTGTCCCCTGCCGTTAATCCCCTCATATATGCCTTCTTATACCGAATGGTCATCTTTTTATTTCGTGTCTAGCCTGCACAAGGTAGCCCCGTAGTTTGGTTACAACCAAGGGCCCCCTTATTGAGTCATTACTCGAGAGAAACCCTCTAATTTTTCCTTTGCCTGTTCGAATTATTTGACCTCCACTGTTGTTAGTTTGTGTGCCAACTACCCAGCCAATGTCGTGATTCCGAACAAAGAAGCTCAAGGAGGAAGGTCAGCTACATACATCAACGTATTTTGGAAAAATCAGTTGATTCGCTTTCAAACCAACCTCTTGAAGGAGCCCAGGTATCCTGAAGTTGAAAGGTTTCCACACTGAGCTGGGTTTAAGGAACTGCACCACCCATTCCTCCATTTTTCCTCTTAGTATGGCCAACACCAACGCTCCCCCCGAGCTGCCTTAGATAGCGCCTGTAGATCAGGCAGTTGTAAAGAGAAAGAAAGCCTCCCAAACCTCTCTTCAAGCCGATGTTGCCCCTGGTCCTTCGAGGGCAGTTGGAAGGACCCAGTCTCCTCGTGCTGCCTCATTGGGTGCGGTAGTTAGGGCCACTCGAAAGGCGCCCTTGAAGAAACTCAAAACTGTTCCACGACCTCCATTATCCTCTACTCCTGACCCAAAGATTTCCAAAGCGGTGAGATAAATGGTGGATCGTATTCTCCAGACTTGGGAGAATTTTAGTGAACAAGACAGAGCTGTTATGTCATTCGAGATGTCTGCTCGTGGCTTTTAGAATGACCTTTAATCTGCTGGTGTTAGTAAAAAAGAGGAAAATGATTAGCCCCCTTAAGCTTGTGATGGAGGAGTCGAGCGAGTCCAGTGAGGAGGAGTTACCTAAGGAACATGTGTTAGGTGGTGATGTTGGTGCTGATGATGATAAAGATGAGGAAAAAAGAGGAGAAACCCGAAGAAGAAGAAGAAGAAGAAGAAGAAGAAGAAGAAGAAGAAGAAGAAGAAGAAGAAGAAGAAGAAGAGGAAGAAGAAGAGACGATGTTGGTACAGCGGCGTAGATTGAGGAGGATGGTTTCTCCCTCAAAAACTGCCTCTCCTCCTCGAGATTATAAGATTCTAGAGGATGTGTTGGAAGAAGATGTAAGTCCCTTAATCTCTCTTACTTTAAATATCGTCTTCCGTTCTTTTATTCTCATGCTAATGGCTCCATTCTGCTATAACTTACTCTCTTCCTCTCTTTTTCAGGTTGGGGCACGAGGTGGTGCACATGATGATGTTAAAGAGGATATGCTTCTCAAAGTAGCTTCCCCTACAACTTTACAGGTAATCTCTCATTTCCCCCTAGGGGCAGTTATATTTGATACTTCGTCGAGTCTAGTAGCAGTTATTCTCCTGATCCCTCTTTTTTGTGCGAGCAGGCTTGCCTTGAAAGGGATGTTCCTGATGTAGAGCTACTGGAGATGTACCCAAGCCCCCTACTCCTATTTCTTCAATACATGTGGTAAGTTTGGTTTCCTTATTTATTTGAACTATCGTTACTTTTTTAACTTGTTACCCTACCTTCTAACTTCTCTGTTACAGGCTCTTGTACTTGTTAAAACTACTCCTTCAGCCCACCTTCCTTCGAATGACCAAATGATTATATATGTGTTTGGACCTTCCATTCTAAACCAAGAAGATGTTGAGCCTGCTACAGATGCCCAAGGGGAAGGCGAACATGAACGTGTTGTTGAGGCAGTGGAGGATAGTAGGCGAGAGCAAGTTGCTGAAGTCGGGGGGGATGTGAATGCTCCCCAAAGGAAACATCTATTGATAACTCTGGGTCCCATTGAGGAAGAAGATGTGGTTCAGATGGCGGCCACTCACGAATTTACTGATGAGCGGTTTCCATAGGTACTTTCACTCTTCCATCTATCTTCGAAATATAAAATTGTTAATTTTTCCAAGTAATATTGGGCTTTAAGCTCAAAATCTCCCATAACCAAGGGTCCAACCTAGTAATGCAGGAATTTAAAGTTAAAATCTCCCATAACTGAGGGTCAAGCGGTCCTAGTCTTATAGGCATAATCTCCCATAACCGATGGTCAGACGGGCCTAGTAATGTAGAACTTTAAAATTAAAATCTCCCATAACCGAGGGTCAAGCGGGCCTAGTCTTATAGGCATAATATCCCATAACTGAGGGTCAGGCGGTCCTAATAATGTAAGACTTTAAAATTAAAATCTCCCATAATCAAGGGTCTAGCGGGCCTAGTCTTATAGGCATAATCTTCCATAACCGAGGGTAAGGCGAGCCTAGTAATGTAGGACTTTTAAAATTAAAATCTCCCATAACCGAGGGTCAAGCGAGCCTAGTCTTATAGGCATAATCTCCCATAATCGAGGGTCAGGCGGGCCTAGTAATGTAGGACTTTTTTTAAATTAAAATCTTCCATAATCGAGGGTCAAGCGGGCCTAGTCTTATAAGCATAATCTCTATGTTAGCAAGGTATTTTCTACATGCTTTCCTCATTTTTATTTCTTACTTCAGTTGTTTGTTGGATTTCAGGCGGAGGTCGATCAACATGTGACCCGTAGGCCCGAAGTTGAACCTGTTGCTCAGGGATTGACTCAAGCGGGTACCTTAGCTGGAGTTGCTTCTTTGGGTGAGGCCACTATGGCTGGTGTTTCCCCTACATTGATTGCTCCTCAGATTCAAGTGAGTGACATCACCTCACATACCCAGCATCCCTCTGCCAGTGATAGTATTTTCAGCATGCATCCCCCTGAGGTAGCCCCCGAAGTGGTTGTGAGTCATACATTGGCCAACTTCCCTTCTGTATTAACTGAGGGTCCTCTCCTATTAATCGAGCAATTGTTGGTTCATTTTCCTTCAACCTTTATCGATCGCTACCTTCAGCAGATTCCTGGAATGATGGCGTGTCATTTGCTTGGGCTCGCGATGGTTTTGGAGGAAATCCTCGATACTCCCCTATTATCCCTTAGCTCTGGTACCATCAATACTTTATTGATGAGGATTAACGTGCTGACGAATGATGGATTTTCTATGACTTGGCTGGGGGAGCTACTGCGAAGTTTCAAGAAGGTTGATCTCCCCCTTATCTATCATCGCCTCCAAAGTTCCCATCGTTCATAAGTGGCCACCTCAGAGGAGCTTGTAAGTCTAAAATCCCAATTACTGATATCTGAACAAGGCATATAGGAGGCCCACGAGATGGTTGCTCATGCAGAGGACAAGTTAGTTGAGAAAAAGTCAGAATTAGAGGCCATTCATCAAACCAGAGAGCTTCGTCAGAAGGACTTAGCTGACCTTATTACATATCAAAGAAACCTCAAGAAAATTCTTCCCCAACATCACCACATGCTACTTGGTTTAGAGAATCTTCATTTTATCATGGACGACCCCTAACTCTTTTATCCAGTGTTTGTTTTTGTGGGTGCTGCTAATTTTTGTGGGCTTTTAAATTTTATAACTTGCTTGTAACCCCAATGCTATCGTTTATTTGAAATAAAGAAACATGGGCAACTTTGGTGTCTTTTTTCCTTTATATTCTTTCAATTGAATATTGACTAAACTTACAACATTAATGTAAATTCACATACCCTGGTGGCTTCTGTCTTTCCATTGCGCTTCGGGTAAGCTACTGTTGATTTGTGATGGATGATGGAATACTTTTTTGTGAGCAGGTGCACTTATCTTTTTACAAAGGGGGTACCGTTATCCGACAGAAACACCTTCGGGATGCCAAAGCGAAAAATAATGTATTATTTCATAAATTGAGCTACTACCCCTACAGTGTCCTTCTTGAGAGGTATGGCCTCCGCCCACTTCATCAAACATTCTATGGCTACTAATATCCATATCTTTCCTCGCGATGAAATTTGGATGGCCCCTACTGGTCAAAGCCCCAAGTATGGAATGGGAATGGTGTAGATAGAGAGTGAAGGTTCACTTAAGGAGCATGAATCATATTCCCATGTAGCTGACAAGCTTTTCACTTTCGAACAAAATCAGTTGAGTCTTTCTCCGTAGAATGCTAATAATAACCCAAAGTCATTAGTTGATTGTAAAGCTTGGATCCTCCGATGTGCCCTGGGTCCCGAGCTTACTTTAACACCTCTTCAGCCTCTTTTATTCTTATGCACCTTAGAGGCCTATCGTGGAAGCCTCGTCGGTACAATTGTCCATTTTATATGAAGTACCCCGGTGCTCGCCTTTTTATCTTTGTAGCATCATTTTTATCTACTGTCATCACTCCATATATTAAGAATCCATGTAAGGTTATCTCCAGTCTTACAGTTGGTCAATAAAGTTGCATTCTACTGCTTGATAGAAAAGACAACACTTCGAACACTCTCACTGCACTGCAGCGGCTTCCTGTCTCATTGAAGGCTAATAATACCCTACCCTTTGTAGCCTCTTGTACAAAGGGATCTCGATGGTCTCGTAACTATCTTCATGCATTCAATCAACATTCTATTAGCTTCTTCGAGGTCCATGCACCTCGACAGCCAACCTCCTTTATTCTTGTAGTATAATTTTCCCCTGGAAATAAAGTATTGCGCTAAATCGGAAAGGTTAAGTGTACCTACCCCTTTTTCCAATTGTTTTCTGATTTCACCCCTCCAATCATCTTGTCCTCTGAGGGCAGAATCTTAGACACCGTCGAGAGGGATGTTCTCTTTGTGATTCGGACCACAGTTGACTCTCCATCAAAGGCAATCTTTTGTATGATGGTGGCATAGGCATCTGCATGTCTGTTCATCATTCTAGGGTGCCTCTTTACCTTTACCACCTCGAATTGTTCAACAAGTCGTTGGATGATCGTGCGGTAAGGCGCCAGACTCATGTGTTTCAAAGAAAATTCCCCTGTCACTTATTTCACCACTAAGTTAGAATCCCCTTTAATTGTCAGGACCTGGATGCCCTTTATCAGTGCTTCGAGTAGCCCTAGGACCAGTGCCTCATATTCAGCTTCATTATTTGAGCATTCGAACTCCAATTTGAAAGATAGGCTAGTTTTTTCACTTCCTCTTCATAGAATAACTCCCACTCCTCCTTTTTCTCGAGTAAAGATCCATCAAACTCCATGCTCCATTAGTCCAGGCTGGATGCTACAATATTAGCTTGGAGGTCATCGCCCGAGAGCTCTTCAACTGGAAGCTCGAACATCCTAAACAGGAAGATGGTCAGCAAATCTTCATATGCCTAACTTTTGATGGCTCGAGGGGCCACGCACTTGAGATCATACTTCAAAAGGATTAGAAACTGTCTAGCTACCCTGCCTATCAATACAGTTCTAGCAAGCAAAATTTTTATGGTATCGCACTTGGTTATAATATGAACTGTGAATGATAACAAGTAATGCCTAAGATTTTGTTCTAGAAATACAAGAACCAAGTAGTGCCTCTCAATGCTAGTATATCTGGCCTCAGGCCCGTGTATAATCATACTCAAGTAATAAACAGGTTTTTCAATGCCTTCTCTCTCTTGTGCCAACCAAGCCCCAATAGACCGTTCTGTTGATGTAAGATATAAGCGTAAAGGGGTACCTAACTTCGGGGGAATCATTGTATGAGGAAAAGTAAGGAGTGCCTTCATCTTGTCTATGGCTTCTTGGTGCATTACTTCCCATGAAAACTTCATGAGCTTTCTCAGCAGCTCCATCAATGGGTGTGTTACCTCAGCTAGCCCCGGCTCAAATCGCCTAAGGTAGGAGACCTTTTTAAGAAAAATCTTTAACTTTTTTGCGGATTTTGGTCTTGGCATATCAAGGATGGCTCGTCATTTATCCAAATCCATTTATACCCCCTGGTAATTTACCACGAACCCCTGGAATTTCCCACTCGTTACCCCAAAGGCGCATTTGAGAGGGTTCATCTTTAACTTATATTTTCTACAATGAGTGAACACCCTCCTCAAATCGTCCAGGTGGGAGACCTCCTTCTTGGATTTAATCACCAAATCATTGACATAAAACTCTACAGTCTTGTGAAAAAGGTCGTGGAAGATGGCCATCATCGTTCTCTGGTAGGTGGCTCCTACGTTCTTCAATCTGGAAGGCATGACTGTGTATATGAAATTTCCCAAAGGCATCTGGAAATTCGTCTTCTCTACATCAGATGGATCCATTTTTATCTAGTTATATCCCACTTAGCCATCCATGAACTTGTATATCTCATGGCCTGTTGTCGCATCAATCGGGCTATCAATTAAAGGTAACGGGAATTCATCCTTTGGGCATGCCCGATTTAGGTCTCTGAAGTCTATGCATATTTTGATTTGGCTCTTGTCATTCTTTCCCACAGGCACAATGCTAGATAGCTAGATTGGATGTTGGATCGTGATTATAAAACCAACTGTGAGCAACCTCTGAACCTCTTCCTTAATCTTTAAGTCTAACTCGATCTTATACATTCGAGTGGCCTGTTTTACTGGAATGGTTGAGGGTAAAATGTTTAACCTATGGCAACTCACTTCCTGGTCTACACTGGGACTCTCAGTGTACTTGCATGCAAAGACGTCTTTGAACTTCAATAGAAGCTTAATTAATTCCCCTATAGGGGTTCCTTCTACGTCCTTCGAGATAAAAATAGGGTTTGGGTCCTCTCCCTCTCTAGCCAAGTTGATCTTTTCCAATTCTTCGATCTTCGGTCGAGGGCTATCCTTCATTCATTCTGGCTCTTCTTCTAGTTCCTCCATAATATCTTGCACCCTATAGTTATCGATTACCATGCATTACCCCTGGTTATCCGCTAAGAAACATTCATAGACCGGGTCAGCTTCATCGTCCAAACTCTCGGCTACCCGCTCATACCTTCATAATTTGTAAATAATTTTACCGCGATGTAAAACCACCCTCTTGCATTGCCGGTTCACTTGCTTCTGAAAAGTCCTCTTCCTGTGGTTCTCATCCACCTCTCTCACTATTCATCTACTGAGAACACGTTGCGTTTGGACTTGGTGCTCAATAGGGTCGATGCGCGAGGTCATTCGATCACGGAGATGCCTTGATAAACTAGAGGGCCTCATCACTCCCAGTTCGCGCTCTTCTCCATAAGCTATAGTTGTTCGAGCAGGTGCTCACACCCTCTCTCGAGTTAACAGGACCCTTATCCCCCTAGTATATCTTGTTACCATTGTAGCTTCTTTCGCCAGATCATGATAAAAATTTGCATCCACCATGTGGGCCTCCTCCTTTATAATAGGTTTCTTGGTAGCTCCTATCACCACTTACTTACCCTTTATGTTTGCTTTCGCCCATTGATGATAAGTGGAGGGTACCAACCCATGGTTGTGCATCCATACCCTGCCTACCAACAGCTGGTATGACGGCTCACAATTCATGATGTGGAATTTAATATGGGAAGTGATGTTCCCTATTGTGATGCCCACGTTAACATAACCCACTGACGTGGAGGATTGATTATCATAACCCGATATTGCCAATAAATGGGGCACTATTCTTGTCTCCGATAATCCGATGGAATAAAAGGATCCAATAGGCATTACATTGATAGATGACCCACCATCCAACAAGACACATGAGAAAACACAATCATTCACTGATGCAGTAACCTACAAGGGTCTGTTGTGCGTATACCTCATCAACCTATCAGCCTCCAAGAATGTGGCTATCGAGAGATATCTACTCACTAGTTTAGTTATAGGTCCCTTGCATTTTAAATGTGGAGCCATATTTTTCTTCACGATCTCCAAAATGGCTCATGTGACCTCCAATTGGGAATCTTCAGGAAGTCCAACCTGATCAAAGAACCAACCAAACTTTGGGGAGCGAGCCATAGTGGCGCACTCGATCCATGGATATGTTCGGCCATCTTATAGCTCATAAAATTCTTCTACATCTTTATACGCATCCTCGTCATATGATATCACTGCATTAACTTCTCCCAAAGAATAGGCTCCCAGCTGCCTACTGAGTCCCTCAATGGTATCACATACTTCTTCCCCTTGGTCTTCTGCCCCTTCAATCACGTCACCTAAATGGAGTTGAGCCAATTTGAGGGTGCACTCTTCTAATGACCCTTTGAAGCCATCACTGGAAGGTCCTTCGACGTCATTTCCTTCGAGCCACTGTCCCATCATTAATTGCTCAGCCTCTTCATCAAAAGCACTAGCCATATGGGCCCCATGAGGTGGCAAAGGGTTTTCATTTACATTAGATTGTGGCAATACTATGTCCCTATTCTTTACATGACGGTCAATCAACCTCCTGAGTGAGAAGCACACTTTAGTAGGATGATTTACCCTATTATGTAGTGCACAATATTGAGGCTTCTCTCTGTCTTCTTGTGTGAGTGGCATAGTGTGGACATTAAACATCCTGCATACTTTATCACGGACCATAAGATCATAAAGATTCAAGGCCTGTTCCACCGTGCAAGGTAGCTCGGGGGGATCCTATTCATCTTCAAACTGTCTCTTATTATCTCTTCCCCTTCTACCTCCTCGACCACCATTATTTCCTTCCTTACTCCCCCCATCCGCATAGTTGATCCTCGAGGGTATTCCTCTCCCTGCGGTGGCTGTTGGCCTTATAAGAAATCTTGGAAAAGCGGGCGGGGGTATTATAGGTTTTAGCACTAAGGCAATATTCCTTGCTACCTTTAAAACACTACAAACGTACCTTCTCTTGCTTCGTTAATAAGGTGACATATATATTCGGGAAGCAAGCCCTCTTCACACACTTGTAAAAGTTTATCTTCTTGTGTCTCCTCTCTCACATCAAGGGACCATTCACGGAACCTCTTAATATAAGCCACAACATCCTCTCGTGGACTTTGTTTCTCACGCGCAAGCTAGGTGAGTCAGAACTCATCCTCAGCCAGAAAGAACTTTTCCACGAACAAAACATGCAACTCTTCCCAAGATCTTACACTACCTGGGGCTAGGTGGGAATACCACATGTAGGCTTTCTCTGTCAGGGATTTTGAAAATTCCCTTATCCTTAGCTTCTTATCAGTGCAGTGGACTCCTAGACTCTCGATGGACCTCTTCACATGCTCCTTGGGATTAGCATCTTTTCTCGAGTACTTTTCAAAGATTAGAGGAATATAACCCATTGGGTAGGGTTCATTGTTATACGCCTTTGGGTAGGGAGTACGAAAGTCATCGTACACTGAGGAACCGTCTCCTTTAGACACGTCTATACACTTTAACAGCTATTTCTTCATATCCTCCAAGCTTGCTGGTGAGGGATTGGCTAACTGCGGCATTATAATCACCGGGGTTATTAAGGCTGGTACGCTTGCTCCTTGGCCTACTGTTACAGTTGGAGACGCTGAAGCTGCTCCCCCACTTTGCGGCACCGGCACCATTGTCATGAGTGGGGTCGTGGTAGGACACGCACCGCTTGAGGGTGGTGAAACAGTGGGGAAGGCATTATCAAAAGCAGGCGTTGCCACCCCTCCTAAAACAGTGGGAGCCGATATGGCCGCTGGCGGTGTAGTGAAGGAGTTCACTCCCATGGGTGCCCCTAACATTGCTCGGGCCGCTGGATTTTTAATGAATTCTGTGAATAAACCCATCAGCCCCTGCATTTGTGCCTAACCCATCCCTCCTTGCGTGGCCATTGTCTCCGTCACTCTAACACCGGGTGCACTATGCTATATCCTTACCGTTCTCGTCCCCTCCAGCAGTGCAGTATTATTTGCCTCTTCTTCATGTTGTATGGCGTCAAATTCAATGACTCTAATGGTGTTATCCTCTAGCATCTTTTTAAAAAAGAATAGCTCCCCAGTGGACTCGCCAAATGTAAGATGTGGGTTCTTCAAATACAATTAGTATTAAGTGAGGTGTAACCCCTTATCAAGATCGGGACTAACACCGTTAGGGATGCAATATAGGCAGCAGCCACAGGTAAATCAGAGACAAAGAGATTCTATATTCAGGCTTGCATAATAAATGAATGGGACCAACAGGTGGCGTGGTCGGAGGGAGAAAGAACAAGCACTCCAGGTACAATAAAGGCAAAGCATGAACTTTAAGATCAGTTAATGCCCAATTATGAGTGTATTAATTGTGTATGGGAGTTAATACACTCGCAATGGTTCTCTGTCGTAAGGAAATTTGGGCATAAATTCTAGGCTCGGAATGTTCTCTCTTCTGATTTGTTTATTTGGTCTATTTATATAAGGAAGAGGATGCTCAAGTCAGCATGCCCTCGATCCCTCTAGTAGGGTGCATTAAATGCACGAGAAATTGCATTCAATGCATGGGATTTGATAGTTTTGGCAGGAAACCATTCTATTGGCTGGAAGTATTGTGGGCATTAATGAGGGATATGACTCGTCAACTTGAAGCTTACTCTGGTGGTGGCTAAATGGTCAGGTTTTGGTGAACTAGACCTACCATCCTAAGGACAAAACTACTTGAGTACTACATTCTGTAGTCCCTAAATGCCAGACATTATGACGTCAAAAAGTGATTCAAACAGAGACTATTGTTAGGTATCTAGTCACATTAGTCAGGCGGGTTGGTACATTGGCTCGTTGGAGATTCCTCGAGATAGGGCACTGCGAGCTACTTGCTGTGAAGGGTCCTCGAGGTGGGTCCTACGAACCACTTGTATGGAGAATCTTCAAAGTGTGTTTATGGGACATCCTTCTTTGTGAACGATCAATCTGCCTGGCTAAATTAATCACTCGTCGGGGGGGACACCCCCTAAAATATAGGCACGACGATTAATTTGCGGCCATGATAAAAAAAATTAAAGAAAAAAAATTAAAAAATATAAATTAAAAAAATATAAAAAATATAAATATTTTTTAAAAAATATAAATTAAATTATTTAAAATTATTTCCCTTTTTAAAACTAATTATTTCCCTTTTAAAAAAACAAAAAAAAGACCCTTTTTATTAAAAAAAAAAAAAAAACTTAACATGACATTTCATGCATGGGCATGAAAAGGAGAAAATATCATGCATGAAATGTCATGCATAAAAGTGGAGATATTTTGCCAAAAACCATGCTCCTTTATTATATATATATATATATATATATATATATATATATATATATATATTTGTGTACTTTATAAATATCGATGTGAATGATATTTATGTGAAATCATACACCTCTAGTGCTATCACAGGAGGTTGCGCGATGTGGGTGAATCCCCCGACTAGTGAATGCATGATGAGTATAATCCCCTGGCCACAGGTGTCCAATATTTATATGTTGTGATTTTTTTCAGCGGTGAGGCGCTTTGGGTATGATTTGTCCTCCCTCTCAGTGGGAACTATGGTCGCCTCCGCTACGTTTATTTTGTTTCACTGATTCGTGGAGCGAACCGTATCGGGGTGCTCAAGTGGATGAGTATACCTAGGGTGATTGAATTTTTTAGAAACATTCGATTTCTTACTCTGGAGGATGGAATTATACTTATCATGTGTGTGAATGTTTTAGTATACTAGTACGAATATAATATGAGTAGATAATTATGTACGGGTTTAATGCATAAGTGTGAATGTATTTCTTATATAACTAGTGTGAAAGTTATATGAATTAAAAGGGGATTTCCTATACCTAGTGTGAACGTTATATGATCTAAATTAGTTGAATCGATTAATAAGTTAATGAGAAGATACTTAATAATCAAAGTAAGAATACTCGGGTTATAGTAGTGCAGTGGAAAGAGTTGTGATACGGTAGTTAGGTGGGGTAGCTTAACTAGGAAGGTTAGAAATCAAGAGATAGGCGTGCACATTAGATGATGGGTGAGTTATACCTAAAGTGAGTGTGACATTAACTTAAATATGAAGAGTGTGCATGCATATTTAATCATTACAATTTAACTGCTTGCAAAATATTTTCAAATTGTTTTACTTGGGATCTGACCCGTGTTAAAATCTTGTTCAAAACCTTTTAGGTGTCCAACCAGTGGGACGCCCAGTTGAAGATTATATCCAAGGATGTGCAACTATAGCTCATATGGACGTTGCGGGACTTTAATATAGACACTATATTCGTTCGTTTATTCCTAGTGTAAGATCTTTATTTTAGTACTCATTTGGGCATGTCGCCTCAAATTTAGTATTCAGTTTATTTATGTTACATTGTGTATCTAGGTTATGATTTCAGTTTACTATTGTATTTCATTGTTGAACTGATAGTTGATTCGGTCATCTTTATTTACATCATTCATTTGTGTTAGACTTCATTTATTAATTTGTGTGATGGGTTAATTATTATTTATTTTCGCATGTTGTTATTTAATGAAAGATAAAATTTGGCACCAGTCTAATTAAATTACTCGGTGGTTAGTAACCTTAAAAAAAATTCGATAGTGATGCTGAGAACTAGCCATATGAGACCAGCATTTTATCTTGATCATAAGACGGCCACCCGGTATTTTAGTAGGCAGGGTGTCATAAAGGTTCTCCATGAAGTGTCTTCAGATGTACTATTCAACTTTCGTGGAGGTAGAAGGGGAGGTGCTAGAGCTTCGAGGTGGATTGATAAAGTCAAACATTCGTCGATACATGTGAAAAACCCATTTGATATACATGGGTGTACATGAATTGCCTCACAATATACCTTATGGAGATGGTACATATGAGAGAGAACTTGACAGACCTGACATATGTGAATGAGTTCCCTGTTGTATACCCATCAATGTGAGTTCGGTCAAGTGGTACTATGTGTGTAACCGTTCGATATACATGGAAGGTACTAGGCTAATGGAAAGTGGGAATCAAATAGCTTAGGTTAACCGCACCCTGTAGGACCGACACCCATCAGTAAGGGACCCCTAGTATGGGGAAATTTTTAGTCAAAATGTAATTCTCATGTGACGTAGTGTGAAAAATGTATGAGTCTGAATTAGTATTTTATGGAGATTTTATGTATGCTAAGCGAGAAAAGTCAAACTACTAAGCATGAGGTAAAGCATGTGAATATACATAAGTGGCAAGTGATAAGGGAGCTAAGTAATGAGAGTCAATCTAGCGAGTATGCACATGAATTATGGAGCGTGTACAAAGCATGATGGTATATACAAAATGTGAGATGTGTGAATATACATAAGTGAAAGAAAGGTGTGTGCAAAGTGAGGGTGGCATGGGAATATGTGTGAGTGAGGAAAGCATGCAAATATATATAAGTGAGAGTAATGTGAAAGTGTGTGTAAGTGGGAGTAATGTGGAAGTGTTCAAGTTAGACTAAGCAAGGGCATCTACAAGTACTATATAAGAAGCATGTGAGTAAGCACGTGGCTATATACAAGTGGCAATTAGCATGGATATCTACAAGTGATATGGAGCATGTGAAAATGTGAGTAAGTGATATCTACAAGTGATATAGAGCATGGATATCTACAAGTGATATGAAGCATAAAGCATGGGATATAAAAGATGATATATACATGTGATAAGATAATGATCATGATGGAGAGAAGAATATAAAACATGTGAGCATCAGAGAAAAATGCACATAGACGTGAAAATATATACAGAGAGGTTGAAAAATAGATAAAAAAAGAGAGAGCGAAAAACAAAAACCGTGTAAATATAGTTTAGTCCTCTAAAAATAAAAAAGTTATCCCCAGAAGAATCTCCATTGTGGACATCTCGGGATTCAAACTCGAGAAAAATATGATTTGGGTTTTTCCTGAAGGAAAAAGTCACTAGCCCATGGAAAATGGGGTCAAGGAAGAAAACTTACCTTTGCACCTCTTGTGCGGTATTCGCGGTCTCCCACAGACATAAATCGATCGTCACCGAGGGGTAAGAATATAAATAATAAAGTCACCAGCCTATTTTTCTCAAAACAGACAAAAGACACAGTTGTCGTAGAACAGACGACATTACCAGACAAACTGATCCATGTGAAATCATGTAGATTATGGGTTCAGGGACCATGTTAGTAAATAGTAAGGTGCTAGGCACCCCATCTGCGCTTTTGGTCTTTCACAGGCTATACAAATATTCTCCTTTCTCTCATAAATGGGATCTAAAGTGAGTAGTGTGGAAAATGTGTTTGTGTGTGTGTGTGTGTGTATGTATACATAAGGAGTGATAACATCATGTTCGCATCATAGGGAGGATCGGAACGAATCAATTAATGGAGTGTGCATAATGGCATAAAAGTATGGCTAGAAATGTGAGCGATGCACCAGATTGAACTCATCATGAATAAATTAGCACACGTGTCGATGGGATCGCTATGGATCCAAAATATAATACATAATAATAGATAATTGTGAGTAATGTGCGAGATCAAACTCATTATAAATAAATGAGCACACATGTCAATGGGATCGCTAAATAAGAAAAAATATATTAACTACTATATATATATGTGTGTGTGTGTGTGTGTGTGTGTGTGTGTGAAAATAAAATAAAAGAGTGAAACATGGAAAAGAGGACTCGAGTCCTGATGTGAACTCGAGACGCTTACGTAGCCGAAATTGGCATCAAATTCACGTAGTTTGATAACATACAAGGATGGGAATTAACCCATGAACCCAAATCTAAAATATCCTTATTTTTAGTTTGTTGATAAATATGAACAAGTGGACAAAGTGTAGGTACAAAGGGAAAAATTACAATTTGGGGTTTAATGATTAAACCCACTTTTTTTGAATTTATAAAACTATATTTTTTGTATATAAGTAACAAAAAAGGATCATTAAGGGTGGAAAAAGTAAAACTAAAGAAAAAGATATGGTAAGAGTAATAAAATGCAATAAATGATACTAGTTAACTGAGCTTTAATATGATAGAATTAGACCTTCTATAAAGCTTTACTCCTGATTTTAAAGTGATGTGGGCTGGGTTTTTACAGTGATGAAGTGGTGGTTAAATGGATGGAAAAGGTGGGGTGAAACTGATGTAAAGAAATATAAAGAGAATGTTTGGAAAATGATATTTTTGGAAGGAAGGGCACTGATTTTGAGGCAGAAGCTCTCCATATTTCAAGAACGGGATCCTTGATAATGAGGTCATGGCCTCCTTAAATAAGAAAGTTTTAGGGTTCGAGGGTCTACCGATCAGCATAGACCTAAGCCAATCTATCGACATACTATAAGGACATATTTTCCATCATGTCCCTAGTACCTAGTTTACATTGATTATGGTGTATCTCATTACATCCGTCAAGACATTCAAGTTCACACATTCAAGAAGATGAAACTGAATATCAAGCAACTTCAACAAAGTTCTACGGTGAGACGTAATTTTGGTATGGATTTAATTTTTTGTTACTTAGATTTTTTACTAAGTATTGGAATATTTTTCTAAACTGTTTTTTACAAAATGAGGCGTTTTCAAACTTAAAAATATTTTCTAAGATTCTTGTTAGTGAAGTTTTAAAAAATTGTTTAAGTCGTTCTAATGACTTGACACTGTCGCTCAAACGACATGTCAATGTTGTTTGATAACTCTTTTAAAGCCCAGCTTCTCATATGTCTCAAACGAAGGCGTATTGTTTTTTTTAAGGAGCATTTGATACGTTGTTCAAAGTTTCTTCTAACGAGATGTCAATCTCATTCAAACGACCTAAGGATATCGTTCTAATGACATTTCGTCACCTCAAATATTTTGTTTGCCGATGAAAACCTGTTTCGTGAAGATTTTTTACTAAGACTTTTCATTTACTCAAACTGCAGAACATTTGCAAAATAATCTTCACTTTTTAAGGTTAAAACACTTTTTAGATTCACACGATCAATCCCAGATACTTTTATTAATCTTCTTTGGAACCCAAACACTTCTTTATCGAAGTTATTCTTGTGGAGAGCTTTCTTCACTGATGATCTTGTGATACTCGACGGTATTCATTGTTGAAGAGGGAGGACTGCGGTTCTTATGATTCTCGAGGAAATCATTACTGGCTGAAGGCTCCGATCTTTGTGGGTTCTTACGGCAATTCATTATATTATTTTTCTAAACTATTGTAAGCTGCGATTTTCAAACTTTAGTAAAATAAAGGTTTTGCCCTGCGGGGATTTTTTTCTGAAATTGTTTGTTTCTTTACATGCTTGAATTGAATCACCTAGTTGCATGTTTAAGGATTAATTAAAATTGGAATTTGTTTGCAGATTGACAGCTAATTAAATAAGTTTAATCCGTCAGAAAAGAATGCGAGCTCTAAAAATTGGTATCAGAGCTTTTAGCTTGTTTTTTACTCTTCTACAAATTGGTATCAAAGCAAGTTTCACCAAATTACTGTGAATTCCTTTTTTTCACAAATTTTTTTTGAGATATCAATTGTTTTGAAAATTGATTTTGAAAAATCAAATTTTTTTATGGGTAAGTTATATATTCAGATGCCTGTCTTTGATGGCACAAATTATGCACATTGGAAAGCCTACATGAGATCTTGTTTAAAAGTTATCGATGAAAGAGTCTGGATCGTATGTGAAAGAGAGTGGACTCCTCCCACTATCACCCTTAGTAATATCATTAATCCCAAACCCGAGTCTGATTGGACTGATGATGAGTTTTAGTGGAGTACCTAAAACTCCTGTGGACTTAGTTTTATTTTTGGACCATCTCGATGAGTTTTGATGCAACACGACGTGAACTACGTGTAAAGAGGTATGGGACACTCTCCAGCTCACTCATGAGGGTACCAACGATGTCAAGGCGTTAAAGCTTCAAAATTGGACCATCCAGTTTGAGACTATCACTATGTTAGAGTCCGATATTTTTGATGAGTTTTATGTTAGGTTGTCTGATATTATTAACACGAGTTTTAATTTGGGTGAAAATATTGAGGATTCAAGAGTTGTGAAAAAGATTTTGAGGTCTCTCCTATTCTGATTTATTCCTAAGGTCACTTTTCTTAACTCTTTAGGGGTTTTAGACTCTCTTAGGTTAGAAGAACTCGTAGGAGACCTTCAAACTTATGAAATCGACATGTTTTCCAAAACCATTAAGCCTAAGGGTAAAGTGATAGCTTTAAAGACTCAAGTTAAGAAAAATAAAAAGTTAAGAGTTTGTGAGTCTAATTCTAAGGGTGTGGTTGATTTAGATAACTCGGCTTTATTTTCTAAAAATTTTAAAAAGTTTCTCAAATTTTTCAAAGATAATTCTTCCAATAAAAAGAATTTTGAGAAAGATAAAAAGAAAGATGAGGTCAAGGAGAGCGGTGAGAAAGAGGAAGATATAAGGTGTTATGAGTGTGATGGTAAAGGGCACAAGGAATTTAAGTGTCCCACTATGCTAAAGAGAAAGGGCAAGAAAGTCTTTAATACAACCACTCTTAGCAATAGTGAAATCGTGTTGGATGATTCCAGGAATGAATCACCACATAAAAAGTGTGTTGTTTTCATGGCTACTCACGTGTGCACATCGAGTTTATCCCATGACGATGAGGACACTTGTAAAAGTGAGAGCCTAGATGATGTTTCGATCCATTCGAGTGAGTGTGAGAATGAGATTTAAAGTGAGGGTGAGGGTGAAGGTGATCTCCAAAAAGCTTTTAGTGATTTATACACTGAGACAAAAAATATGAATAAGGAGTTGTCTCTTAGGGTGATATATTTGGAGAGAGAGAAGTTTTGAGGGTGTGTGGGGCGTTGGCGAGTCAACTCAAGAAGGTGGGAGTTTCTTTATGTGAGCGATTGATCGTCTTAGGTCAAAAGATAGTGAATTGACCAACGTCGTGGCTAGTCTTACGGGAGATCTACAATCTTTATTAGAGACTTGTGAGAAACTTGAAGCCCGTGTATCCCAACTCAAGAAAGATCTCAAACGTGTCATGGAATTCTATTTCACTTTAGAGGACACATCTAAGAAGGTTGGAAAGATGCTCCCCGATCCCGCTTTGGGTAATGTTGAGTGACTAGGAATAGGTTATGATGGTGCATCCACTTCTCATGTTGCACCCGAGTCGGTTCCCGAGTTTGTTATAGATCCTTTTGGATCTCAACCTAACCCACCTAGGCACCCATTTCCTCATAGGAGAGAACGTCCAAGACGTTTTATGAGAGGTTTTCCTAAGCCCGTTTATGTTTGTTCCCATTACAATAAAAGAGGACACCTTAGGGAATTTTGTTTTAAGCCGGGTATTGTGTCTCATAGGTATTTACCTCGTTATGCTATTGCATGTGTTTCTGCACGCACTCCCACACATGTTACTTCGCAAGCTCCCGCACATCACATGAGAGATTTTGAGCATTTTTGTGAGCTAGTTGAGTATTTGGTCAAGACTTCACATGATTTGATGGATATTTTTCATAGTATGTCACCACCTTTGGAAAACACCTTCGGACCTAATGATTGAGGTTTACACTTATTTACAAGCATAGGATGATTTTCATGTTCATATCTTGGTGCCTATTGCTAGTGTGTACTACCTTTGTATTTATCTTTTTCCATTTTGATATATTTTTTGAAAAATCCAAAAAGAGTATTGTCTTTCTTGAAAAACTTTGGAAAAATATAAAAAGATTATCTATTTTTTTAGATAAAGTGAAAAATATTTTATTTTTGATAAAAAAATTTAAAAATACAAAAAGATTATTGTATTTATTTTTACACCATATATGGATGGACATTTAGGATGACCAAGTCACAATATCATTCCATTATCCATGTGACTTTTTTATAGTGTTTTAAGATGCAAATTCATTTCATGTGCTTTATAATGTTTGGAGTCATCGAGATGTGATTAGTGATTACTTTCTATATGGTTAACTCGTTGGCTCCTTTAATGCACAAGTGCATGAATTTATTTGATTTTTGTACTTGTTTATTACATGTTGGTCAAAGTGTTTTCATCCCAATAATGTCTTTAAAACGAACCAAATGTGATCAAACGAGAAAATGAAAGTAGTGCATGTAAGAACCGTTGCCCATGAGAGTTTGTTTAATATTAAAAAAATATGAGTGTACAAGGGAAAGGGCAGCGAGAGGCAACTGAACCCGTCGTGAAAGCCACCATTTAAAAAGATCCCAAGAAAAAATTAAGGCAATAAAAAGAAAGATTTTTCCAAAAAGGGGCCAAATAGTTAGTTTGATTGATCTTTCAAAAGAAACGAATAAAAAATATGATCATGTTTATCTTTTAAGGGAGTTTGGTTGGTAATCAACGGGTTTGCTCATCTTAACAAAGTCTTGAAAAATAAGTACATAGTTTTAGACGTTATTGGTGTGAAAATCATTTTAAACTTTGATTTATTGATTAGATTGAGTCGATATCATTTGAATTCAATATTTTACACCTTAGGAAGATTTTAAGTTCATTCGTTAGGAGTATCCAAAATTCATCATGCACATATGTTATGATTGTTTGAGTTGATTTTTCTACCGAATTTGTTCACACCCATTCATTCCGTTTCCACGATTTGGTTATCTTAGTGTTAGTTCATGGTGTGCTGTTTTTTGTAAAATAATTTTTGCTTGACAAATATTTGAAAAATCAAAAATAGTTTGTGAAACCTTTTGAGATTATCATTGCATGAGCTTATTTGATATATCTTTATTATGATTTGCTATGCTTGTTGACCCCCACTCCGGTTTATTATTTATTTTGTTTCTTTTCCTTGTCTATTTCAGACAAATAAAAAGGAGGAGAACGAATTATGAATTATGAGGGAGTGAGAGTTTGAATGATGGGGGAGAACGAATTATGAATTATGAATTTGGGACATATAGTTTTCTATTCTCTATACATCACGGAGGTATTTTATTTTTCTATTGTGTGTAGGAATTTGATGAGGATATCCAAAGTATACAATTTGACAAAGTTTTCAAAAAGAAGATCAAGAGAAAGCAAGAAGATTTGGATATTTGAAAGTTGAAGATTTTGAAGACTCACACATTTAGTATCTTTCCATTTTTGGGTTCATGGGAGGGTATTAGAATTGTATAGCATATTTATTGATAATTAGGATTGTTTTTATTTTGTACTGGAATAGCCATAGGGGGAGATTTGTAAGGACATATTTTTCATCATGTCCCTAGTAATTAGTTTACATTGAGTATGATGTATGCCGTTAAATCCGTCAAGGCATTCAAGTTCACACGTTCGAGAAGACAGATTCGAATATCAACCAACTTCAAGAAAGTTCTAGGACGAGATGTAATTTTGGTGTGGATTTAGTTCTGTGTTACTTAGAATTTTTTACTAAGTACCGGGATATTTTGCTAAACTACTTTTACAAAATGAGGCATTTTCAA
This sequence comes from Sambucus nigra, assembly GCA_949130495.1. NCBI lineage: Eukaryota > Viridiplantae > Streptophyta > Magnoliopsida > Dipsacales > Adoxaceae > Sambucus > Sambucus nigra. Next base: position 183,003,945 of record OX422211.1, on the reverse strand, counting down.
ACTTAAAAATGATTTCTGGGATTACTATAGGCAGAGTTTTAAAAAAATATTAAAGTCGTTCTAACGACTTGACACTGACGTTCTCGTTTGAAGCCCAACTTCTCATATGGCTCAAACGAAGGCGTACTGTTTTGTTTTTTTAAGGGGCATTTGATACGTCATTCAAAGTCGCTTCTAACTAGATGGCAATCTCATTCGAACGACCTAAGGATATCGTTCTAATGACATTTCTTTGCCTCAAATATTTTATTTTCCTATAAAAACCTTTTTCGTGAAGATTTTTTATTAAGACTTTTCATTTACACAAGCTACAGAACAACTGCAAAATAATCTTCACTTTTTAAGGTTAAAACACTTTTTAGATTCACACGATCAATCCCAAATACATTTATGAATCTTATTTGGAACCCAAACACTTCTTTATCGAAGTTATTCTTGTGGAGATCTTTCTTCACTGCTAATCTTGTGATACTCGAGGGTATTCATTGCTGAAGAGGGAGGACTGTGATTATTGTGATTCTGGAGGGAATCATTCTTGACTGAAGGTTGCAATCTTTGTGGGTTCTTGCTGGAATTCATTATAGTATTTGACAAAAGGGTTGTAAGTTACGATTTCCAAACTTTAGTGAAATAAAGGTTTTGCCTTGCGGGGATTTTTCCTAAAATTGTTTATTTCTTTACATACCTGAATTGAATCAATTAGTTACATGTTTAGGGTTTAATTAAAAATGGAATTTGTTTGATATTGACACCTAATTAAATAAGTTTAATCCGTGAGAAGAGAATGCGCACTCTACAAATTAGTATCAAATCTCTTAGCTTGTTTTTTACCCTTTTACACATACCCTTTTACATATACTAACTGGTATCAAATTAATGAGAATGTGCACCATTATGCCGATAGCCAGAGAGCCAAGGGTGCCTATAGGCAGTCCAAAATGATTTTTTCCTGAAAAATGAGCAAAAAATGTGATATGTAAGTACGAATCGCACATGGGTGGAAAGGGTATCCAGATTCTTATGAAATTGTATAGATCTACTCTCGATTACAAGAGTTCATCAAAGTCAAACGGAGCTCAAAAGCTTCCAGTGACCTCTGGGTCAGGGTTTGGATTAAAAAGGCAAGTACGTGTGAACCATAAGGTTGATTCTCGCACGGTATTGATAGTTGGAAAGGGTATTTAGATCCTTTTGAGAGTGTATTGATATATTCTTGATTTTGAGAGTTGACAAAACTCAAATAGAGCTCGAAAGCTCCCGGTGGCCACTTAATCAGGTTTTGGAGTAAAAAGGCAAGTATGCGGGAATCGTAAGGCCAATTCACGCGCATTGTGGATCATTGTAAAGGGTATTTAGATCCCTAAAAAGTGCATTAAGCTACTCTCGATGTTGAGAGTTTACCAAAGTCAAATGGAGCTCGAAAACACTCGATGGCCTCTGGGTCAGGGTTTGGAGTAAGACATGGGTTCCGAAGGTAAAACGGAAAGTGTTAGGGACCTAATGAGGTTTTTTAAGGGTACTAAGATTGGGTTTTCGCGCACATGACCATATCCATCTAATTAATAAATAATATATTTCCCCAAAAAAACCTTATATTCAGCAACCATTCCATATACAATTCAGAAATATTGTAATTGCTTTATAATACACACATCATATTGACCTTCTATCTGAGCATATTATTTTAAAACATTCTTAAACCAAGATACAATACCAATCACTAATTGGACACTTCAATAATTATCTTACATGTAAAGATGGCTTGTGATTAATTAATCCAAACTAAAATACCGCTCACATATGGGGACCAACCACAATTTCCTAACTTGTAAACCAGTAAAAATTGCAAAATTAATGTAAAGACGTGGATACTAGTTAAATATAACATTTATTAGGATAAGAAAAATGTAGTTGACCTAGTTTGACACATGGAGTTCACAATTCAAAGTAAAGCACAGTGATAGCCTGGTTAATTCATAAATCGTACTAAACATTTATAATTTAAACTAAACATTCATAATTAAAACTAAACATTCATAAATTAATCTAAACATTCATAAATCAAACTAAAGTGCCAATATCGTAATAGGATACAATTTGGATACAAGTGGGATTGTTAAGGGATAATATAATAATAGGATACAAATAGGATTTTCAAGGATAAAATAATGCTTTGATACCACTCAAACTAGAATACCACTCACTAATTGTATACTTAACTACGTGGACACTTAAGTAATTATCTTACATGTAAGGATGGCTTGTGATTAATTGATCCAAACTAGATCCACTGACATGTGTGTACCAACTGCAGTTTTCTAACTATAAACCCAATAAAATTTGCAAAATTAATGTAGATATGTGGATACCAGGTATGTATAACGTTTGTTAAGAAGGACAAGACAAATATAATCAAACCAATTTGACACCATGGAGTTGATGATTCAAAATAAAGAACTATGGCATCCTATTTAATTCATAAATTATATTAAATATTTATAATTCAAATTAAACATTCATAATTAAAACTAAACATTGATAAATCAAATTAAAGAGACGATATCATAATAGGATACAATTTGTGGACAAATTGGATTGTCAATGGACAATGTAATAATAGGATACAAATAGGATTGTCAAGGGTAAAATAATGATTTGATAATCAATCTTACTGTAAATCAATTAAAAAAATCCTTCAGATTAGGTTTCTCATTAAGAGCATCCTGGAACTCTTTAGGAGTCTTCAATGTTTCTGCTTGACTAGTCATATTCACTTTCAGTAGAATACCTTATTTTCATTCTAAATGGAACAAATAGAAGTATCGTCAACTATGAGATCTTTATCTTTGATAAATCTACCATGACAAGCTTTAAGTTAGGAACAACTATACAAGAATTTTGTAGTGTCCTCTGCCTTCACTCAGTCAAAATAGAAAATGGTTTCTGTAAATTCTAAATAATTGAGTTCTAGGATTTATTGGATAATCCCATAATAGGTTAGCAATTAATCTTTTACATTTTTATCGCTTTGCTATTGACACACGTAGTCAAGGAAGAAATTGAAATTCCATTATTTTGCATCGAAAGCTTTTCCTAACATGGATAAGTTATGAAATCAAAACGGTTGATGCGTAATTTCTTAAACTCTTTCGCACAAAATGTGTGACCTTTTACATGAAAGCCTTGAAGAGACATTACCTTTTTTAGAAGCTTCATTTATTAGTGAAATTGTATTAAATCATGTTTTCACAACACACGAATAAATAACCCCACACATAAGAGATGGAAAATACCTCGTTTAATACACATTCCCTAAAATCATTCATCGTGCAATTTTTCCTCTAATTTTGGAAATTTTCATTCTTATACTTCCAAAAGGTAAATTTTAGAGTTTAGATCATAATATAAAGAATATATATAATCAGACAAGAATAATTTAATAAATTATGGAGCTACTTACTCTCTCCACTCTTCAACTTCATATTTTTATTCGAAACCATAACTAGTTATTTGCTCATATTGTAGATTAATGAGTGCCACATCTTTAGGGTTCCTGAAATGAAGTTCATCCTTAAACTTATCAGGTTCCAAGATCACTCATTATCCATGAGGATTGAACCTACTCATCTATTGTTCTAGAATCTGTTCCCAAGCGTATAGCACTGATTCCACAATTATGTATTATTTAGCAGTTGACCCCCATATATATCGTGCATCCATAATTTAATCTTTGAAGGCTTTCATCAAGCACTCGAAAAAATACATCCAGCGATACCTAACGGTACCACACTACAAATAACCATCGCATAAATGTACAATCAGGTGAATACTAATATCAAGGAATGATAGAGAAAAATATTTCTCTAATACAAAAATTTCCTCGGCTAAAGTTAATTTAGAAGCTTTAATGTGCTTTTTGTTTACCCCTTTTGCACAAAGTAGGGTAAAGCATAAACTTATTTTCATAATTGCACAGCAGAGATGATTGTGCTCGAAGAAGAAATTCATAACAACTACGGGATTAATTGAATGTTGGCATGCAATCGTGAGACTTGCACTCTTTCAGGTCATTTGTTTCGTAGCTAACTACGCTGCGAAAATTACCAGAATAATCAGTCAAACTTTTCAAGACGAACATGTTTGAAGGATCTTTTTCTCACTAGTAGTAAAAGTGAAAGAAGCTAGGAGGATGCAAACTATTTCTATCGTAGGATCATTTCTAATCATAACTTTGTCTTTATTTTCATATCATGTAGATCGATGCTCCCCTTCTCCATCTTTTAAATGAGATCCACCCATACATATTCATATCAAAAGTTTTGAAACAGTCTTCTCCGTGTGTATCATAAAAAATTCATGCCTTACATGATGATCTTTCCAATACGATAAGTCAAAAAATATTAATTGTCTGGACCATGCCTTAATTTTACTAGGGTCATTCGGATCCTCCCTAGCTTTATGCTTCAGGTTTACAAACTAAGGGTGTTTTCTTACATATATATTCCTCGTAGTTGCAGCCTTTACCTTCTCCTCGATCTGTTAACCATAAATTCGAGCTAGTTTCGTCCTATGCTTGTAACCGACAGGTAAGAAGTTAGACTTATCATTTCTAAAAGGGTGACTAGTCGACAGAAATCTACAATGACCCATATAACTCATCTTACCACTATGATGTAGACAAGTGTATTTAGTTTTTGCCCTTACATGTGGGACATCAATAACAACCATGAACATTGCAACTGAACAAGGACCCATAAGCAGGAAGGTCGCGGACCTCCCATATCACTATTGATTTTATGTGTGAACTCTTCACCTTTATGATCGTCAATAGTCCTCATGCCTTTATCCCATAACTATTTAATTTTTCCCATTAATGGGGCTTAGAAAATATCAATATTGTCATCAGGAGCCTTCCAACGGGTATCAATAATGATAATAATGTGAACTCCTTACTTGTGCAAAGTATTGGAGGGGGAGACTTAAAGGCGCCATGAGAACTGGTCAATAACTTCGATTAGTGCTTAAATTACAAAAAGGGTTAAACCTATTGGTTAATATTGCAAGACGGACATTAGGTCATTCCTTTGAAAATTAAGGTGTCATGTGTTTGAAAGTTACCAGATGAGTGATTTGATCGGACGAAATATGAGATTATCACCCACCTCGCATTGAGCATTCCATGCCATAGCCTTTTCTATCCATGAAACAATGAAAAATCATTTTAGTCGTGTCCCGAGGGAAAAATACTTCAAAACCTTATGTGGAACTTGTGAGCACTCACGATTTTTTGCAGTTTTACTTTTTCACTCTCACAAGCCACATATCTTGGCTCACTACATACAGGATACTCATCATTCTCCTCGTTCTAGGTACAATATATAATCATACTTGCATGCATAAATATATTTGTACTTCAAACCCAAACCATCCAAGCTCTTCTTCATGTTAGGATAATTGTTTGGTAAAGTGTTCTCTTTGGGGAGAATGTCTTTAAACCACTTAAGAATTTTGATTACATTGTTGCCCGACTGATGATCCTAGATATGACATCTCCTCATTATTAGAAAGCTTTTACCCCTGGGCATTTATGGGTCAGCCTCTTAGGTTTGGCCTCATATGGATAGTCTTAGAAGGGTTGGACTTACAAGGGTCGGCCAAAATCAAGAGAACTGTAGTAACCTCCAGAATTCACCAGAAAGGGTAATTTCTCCATTCTAAAACTAAGTAAGTGAATACACATGGCATCATCACACATAGGGAGAATAATCGCATTCCCCAAGAGCATTCTGTAATAACCCGTAGTTTTGTATATATTTAATTAAATATTTAAATTATGCGGGTGACACATAATTTAATTAAGTCAAGAAATAATGAGAAAGAAATTAAATGTTAATGTAAATTGAAATGAATTAATATTTATGTGATAATATATTTACTAGTGTGAAACATTAAATAAAATTGAATTAAACCGTAAGTGAGTAAACGTGACGGAATTTAATATTATTTTAACCAGGATAAGCGTTATTAAATTAAAATAGGTTGGGATGGGAAATAATGTTAACTGACTCACGTGATGATTTCGAGTGCACAGTTGATCTGGAATGGGTCAAAATAGTCAAAATTAGGTACCTGGGGGTAGTGTTTAGGTCTCGGAGCTTTTTAGACTAGTCTGGATTAAAATAAGATTAATTGAGTCATTTTAATGGGAGGTGAAGAGTCAAAAATTGGATTAAGTTTGTAAAATGAACGGTTAAGGTTAGATGGATAGTAATTTCACAATTATAAATGTCTTAGTGAGCCACACTAAATGTTATTGAGGAAGTGAAGGGAATTTCAAAGAAAAACACAAGAGTCAAGAGGAAAAATGAAGAGTAAACTCAAGAGGATTGAAGAATTGGGAGTAAATTCTGGGAGTGTTAATCATCATATTCACCAATTTTAGACACTATGAACCTAAATAAAACGAAACTCAAAGAGTCAAAAAAACGAATGGAATGAGAAGAGTCACTTTGGAGAGTTTTAGATTTCTTTTTTAGTTCTTTCGAAAGATATTTGAGAAAAAAACTCAAAACACATACCCGACTAAATTTTTCATATAGAATTCAAATCTGAAGTTGAATTGGAGATTTCGATAATATTAATATTTAGAGCTGATTTGTTGGGTTTCCAAAACAATCCTATAACGGTGGATTTAAACTGGATTGAGGTAGTTTCATTCTCCCATGGTTAATTTAGTGTGATACACTTATTCAATCTTGATTATATATTTATATCCATGTTATGTGTTGTGTAGAGACCCCATTCTGTTACCCCCTAAACTCTCCTTAGGTCCCAAGCACCTCCCTTCAACACCATAAACCTAGGTCATAGAGTACCGACCTAGAGGTCATCGGACACTCCCAGGCTCCGTTTGGCTAAAAAGTCAAACTCTTCAGCTCGACCGAGACTGAATGAATCTTTAAAGGGCACTAAAACCCCTTTCCAACGGTCCATCCCATGCACGATTCTGACTTACCATGCGAATGAATGACTCATTTTCACCGAAACTTAATTACGAGTCCAATGGGTGCTCCCGGGCTCTGTTTGACCTAATTCAACCCTTCAGCTCGAACGAGACTGAATGAATCATCAAAGGGTATTTAATACCCTTTCCAATGGTATGTCTCGTGTGCAATTCTGACTTACGGTACGGACGAATGATCGGTTTTACACCGAGAGCTCACCGAATGCTTCCAAGGCCCGGTTGACCAAAGTCAACTAGCCAAACAGGGTAAAACTCTTTGGAATGTCAAAGTACATCTCCTAACCTTTCTAATGGTCCACCTCGTGCGCAATTCTGACTTACCATACGGACGAACGATCCGTTTACGTCCGAAGTTTTCCCATCTAAAGGACTGACGAGCGCTTTCGAGCAACATTTAACCCAAAGTCAACTCCCGAACTCGGGAGCAGTCCAAAGGAATTTAAAAGGTATATGAATTACCTTTCCAACGGTTTTCCCCGTGCACAATTCTAATCAATGATTTGTGCTCTGCAGCTGATTTTCCGAAAAGGCCTAAAAGACACTGCCAAACGGTAGGTCCCAGACCCTGCCTATCGGCATTATGACTAAGCACGCCTACCGATAGGTAGGACCAGGGCTATGCCGATCGGCAATGCCCTGGGCCTATAAAAAGGAAGGCGTGGCCTCATTGCAAAGAGGAGCCCAGATCTAATAGACATCACTCTCGGCAAATCTAGAAAACCTCTCTCAAAGTCAGCGTGATTTCCACATCCAAATCCATTTCCAACCTTCCCTTTCCATCATCCTTTTCATCAAACTTGGTGAATTAACTACCCTCCATCATCATCCAAGTGCAAGGGCTGCTCTCCAACATTCAAGATCAAGCTCAAGGTCTTCAAGAAGGTCCAATTTTCTCAATTCTCTCCTTAAATTCTCATAAATTCGCATTAACTTATTTTATTACTTAGAACTTTTATTTTCTCATCTCACATATCCTAATATACTTTTTATTTAGTATTATTGCACATCTCTTATTTTCATACAAATAAAAACCCAAAAAATAAGAAAAAGAGGGTTTGCTCATAAATTTCAAACAGGAATTCTCACACCTTTCTTACACTTTTCTCACAACTAAAACACTTTTTAAACACACACACACACACACACACACAAATAAGAGAATTCCACGATTGGATTTTTGGGATAAACCCCACCCCCTCGTTTGCATGCGAACTATGTGGACTTTTATGCCTCTATAGGCTACGTAGGCGTCTCGGGGTAAAACCCGAGACTCGAGTCCTATTCTCACTTTTTCTCTCGTTTTCTATTTTCTCTAAACTCAACTCTCTTAGATTACATATATTTATATGCATATATTGGTTCTTAGTGGCGTATTATTCCACATACGTTATCGCTCCATTATAACAATGAACGCAAGGATAATCACGTAAATCCTATCTTCTAATATTATTTTTATGAACCTTCCTACGAATGACTCGCTTTATCTCTTCCATGATACAAGTCGAGGATTCATATCTCCACTATATATATACACATGCACACATATCACGAGGAAAATAAAGGAAAATAGCAAAAACCCATGAGAGACCGTAAGGGCGGAATGGGTGCCTAACACCTTCCCATTTCGTAACTTAGCCTCCGGATCCTTTTCGAATCATTTTGGTTTTGTATCCATCAGTATGTCTTTGGATGCTGTCCTTCGGGATGGCTCCCTTTCTTTTGTTTGTTTTGAGTAAAATATACTGGCGACTCCGTCTCTCTACATTTTTCACCTCATCAACGACGCCGGTCAAAGCGCTCCCGAGAGGGACGCGCGGGACCTAGGATCCTCACTCGACCCGCCCGCCGCTTGGATCGGGGATGGCCATATTGGCGACTCCGCTGGGGACATTATTTTGAGGTCTAGACTCTATTTACATGGGTGTTATGATTGTTTATATTTTCCCCCATTTTCGCATGTTCTCCCTTTCCATGCGTCCCCCATACTTATGCTTCTATTCACACACTTGTAGAAAATTCTCCATGTACACTTCACACCACGTGCACCTAGAATCACATATATCCACATGTTGCACGCAGCACCCATCCATACTTGGTGTACCATTGGTACTTGTACTTTGCTCCCTGTTTGGCATGATCAAGAAAGATACTCTCATCATAAGATACTAATAAGAGGATCATGCATGATTCACATGACATCACCAAAGAGCATTGTTATTGACCAAATTTTGTCCCGTAACTGGAGGGTCACTTCGTGACGGGCGCTGGTTCGACAGGGCGCAGTTAGCCTAAGCGATATGACTCTCACCTTCCGTTGGCCAAGTACCTTCGACGTATATCGAACAGTTCCCCCGTATCGTACCGCTTGAACGAAGTCCTGATGGGAGGTATATCACAGGGAACTCATTTACGTACGCCGAGTATATCGAATTCGCTCTCGCATGTACCATCCCCACGAGGTATATGGTGAGGCAATTAACGTACACTCAGGTATATCAAATGGCTTGTCCACACGTACCGATTGCCCGCAAGAGTAAGACGTATATCGTGGAAGTCATGCCAAAGAGGGGAACCCTTTTCGATTCACCCAACTAACTGCAAACCCACATATAAGTGTCAAGCCTAGGACACACATATTAGATTGTCGGTTTCAACCCGAAACTCTACCGAAATTTCAGGTCGGTCCGCCGCTTAAATTTTTGCACATTTTTAAAACAAGACCCTGCCCGTGAGCCTGGTTACAAGTCCAGCCATAGCTTTGCAAATGTTACAAACCCAACTTTTCCAGGCTCGGGTCTCGTCCGGCATTTCATTTTTCATTTAGGATAATTTAATACCAGTGAGAACATAATAATCATGCTGAGACCGTCTAAAAAAAATCCAAAAAAAACATTTCCCTTTTCTCTATCAAAAATCCAAAAACATTTCTCCTCTCTTTATCAAAAAGCCCAAAAATATTTTGTCTTCCAATATCAAAAGAAAAAAAAATGTCAAAAATATTTTCATCCCTTTTTTCTCAAAATAAATCCCATTTTACGCCTTCTCAGGTCGATCGCACGCCCTTGGCCTAGCTCCTTATTGGCTTTGATCTTCAATCAAATCACCCCGGAGTTCTGTCTGTTCCCCTATTACTTCTTCCGAGTCCGGTATCCATCCATTTTCCATGGAGAACACAGACCAAGTACCAATTGTGCAGCTAGAGCTGACGGTAGTCCTAGCTCAGCTCGTGTCCAAGATTGACAACCTCCAGACCGAGGCCTGAGAGATGCAACGAAACCAGGTTCCCATTCCTTATGATACCGAGGCCCTGTTCCCTCGCGCTATGGGTCCACCCGAGCCTATCTGGGCTCCTAAATAATATCAGCACACTCCACGTTCCCCTCCTTCTAATGGGCTGCCACCTGCCCAGCTTCCTATGCCAAACCTTGCCCTGCCTGGGGCTAACTTTCCTATGATCGTTGATCTGAAAGAGGAGGAACTGAATAAGGTCCAAGAAGACCTCAAGATGCTCACTAAGAAGTTTGACCAAGTCATAATCTCTGAAAATTACATGGACTACACCCACATGCCTCCTTATCCTAAAGCGAGGTTACCCGAGAAGTTCAAGATGCCAAATATCAAGAAATTCAGAGGAAGTGGACCCCCGATTGTTCATATTCATAGTTATCACTGTTCCATGACTCTCCTAGGGGCTTTTGAAGAAGTGATGGCCCAATTGTTTCAATAAACTTTGAAGGATAGCGCCCTCCGATGATTTTTGTCTCTCGAAGAGTCTAAAATCCGTAGCTGGGAGGATGTGGCTCGAGAATTTATGTCACAGTACATATACAACGAAGAGCTTAAGGTCACCCACCGTGATTTAGAGCTGCTACAACAGAACTCTGGGGAATCAGTCAGTAACTTTATAGCCCAATGGAGGGAAAAAGCAACTACCATAACCAATCGGCCTTCCGAGGAAGAACAAGTCAGCATAGTGAAGAAGAATTTCTTACCCCATGTCTAAGAAACCATAGGAGGACAATACTATCCTCACTTTCGAGCTCTCAGAGAAGTGGGAGTAGAAATCGAGGAGAGTATGGATAAAACATATGTTGAACTAAAGAAGGTGTCCGGACAGTTCACCCCTAGAAAATATGATAAGCCTGCCAGTGCTACAGTCTCAACAATCAACAACATCTCTCAACCGACCACATCATGGACACCAAAAATCTGCCCTGCCCCAGTCCGAAAAGAATACACCGATCTCCATACTCCCCTCTCCAAAGTTTATCAAGCCTTGTTAAGCTGAAACCTTATCAAACCCTTGGATCCCCTTTATTTGCCAAATTCTCTCCCAAGAAACTTCAAGGCAGATGCCCATTGTACCTTTCACCAAACTACTGGCCATACCACTGACCAATGCTTTCACCTTCGAAATGTAATCCAAGGTCTAATTGATCGGGGTACTATTTCCCCACCAGCTAATCCTAAGCCAAACACTACTCACAAACCACTCCTAAATCATGCCAATTCCATCTTCTTAGAAGAAAACCTAGAATTTGATCCCTTAACCCAAATCAGACCCATATACTCTCCTAAACCTCTCCAAGCCTTCCCATATTTCCTCCTGCACCCTAGTAGCCTCGTTGATCTGGCGCTGTCACTCCTTACCAGAGCATGCATCACTCTCTATACCCGTTCTGAAAATGGAGGTATGGAATTATCAGAAGTGTTAAACCAACTCCTAGAGTTCGGGCTGAAATTTCCCTCACAGATGCTCATTGATTACCAGAGGTTCATCACGCTATTCTTGGAAGCATGAAAATGGGCCCAAGAATCATATCGTTGGGTAGTACCGATCGATGAAGTCAGCCTAGATAATGTCATCCATATTATGGCATAATTATTAAGGAAACCCAATGATATTTGCGGTATGACCAAGTTACTTGATACTCTGAAGCTACAAGGGAGCCTGGTCCCTTCGCCCTTATATCCCCACAGAATGGGAAGACCTGTATGAAGAAGCCATTGAAGTTGTGGAATGCATCGACTTTACATGGAAAGACTGAATTATTGCCACCGGATGAGAGGAAGAATTCAGAGATTCGAACGAAGACCAAGCTCCCGATAAAATTGGCCCTGTAGCCGACATGTGTGGGATGATATCATTTGAAGAACTCCTCAGAGAAATAAACAAGGTGGCAAAACAACCCGAGATTTCTGAGGAAACGGGGTTCATATTCTTCCATTCTTCAGTAAATCACATGATCAGATCAGGGAGGCATTACTAGATCCCAAGCTCACTACCAGCCAATGACAAAGGGAAGGGCGTTGAAAACCTTCCTATGCCACAAATGACCCTCAAGGAGAACAAGATCCTCTATCAACTAAAGAAAACTCAAGCTGACATCACTTTATGGGGGGTTTTCATGTCTTCTCAGCTCCATAGATTCGCCCTGATCAAGTTGCTCACTGGACCCATAGTTCCTCCCTCTACTACACCAGAAGAAGCGGTAAATTTGATCGGATCCTTGACCTCTACCCGAATGCTATCCTTTTCCGAAAAAGAAATCCCCGAAATTGGGCCAAACCACAATCATGCACTCAACATCTCCGTCGAAGTTATGGGGAAAATCGTACCACTCTCTCTTGTCGATAATGGATCCGCCTTAAATGTCTACCCATTAATAACCTTCAAATGCTTACGACTGAAGTAAAGTGATCTCGCTCCAACTTCCGATGTTGTATGTGCCTATGATAATACCCATCGGGAGGTGATAGGATCCATAAAACTTATAATAGGGGCTGTCCCTATAAACCCTGTCGTTGAATTACAAGTTATTGACATCCTAGCTTGTTTCAACCTGTTGCTAGGATGACCTTGGCTCCACAGTATCAAGGGTGTGTCTTCCTCACTCCATCAGAAATTGAAGTTCTTCACCGACGGATGATTCATTACCATTTTGGGCGACGACAATAATACCGAGGGTGCAAGTACCAGTAATCCAATGCTTGAGATACAGCACGGGTCAAATGATATGCTCCTATCAGGATTTCGAGTTGAGCCACTCCTACTCCCGATAGGGGATGATTTCAAAGAAAGGGTTTATCCAAAATACGACCCTCATGGCAACATCAATGTGATTCAGAAACATGCACTTTATTCCCGGACTGGGGTTAGGACAAAGACAACAAGGGATACTTGAGCCTATTAAACTGAAGAAAGCTTTCCCTCCTTATTATTTGGGGTATCAACCATCAGAACAAGAGCTCATAATGATCCTCCAGTCTCGACTGAAGAGGAGACTAGACTGCATCCAGACTATCCCAGGTGACTCCTTAAATGTATGATTCATCAAAGAGGGTGAAGACTTCCCCTTTTGTGGCTTTTCAAAACCATGTTATGACCATACAGACAAGAAGATGAAGCCTCGAATGGATATCTTATTTCAAGACAACTACCCATGGACTGAAAGTTCCCAACATCATGTACAACTGTTCATGAAAGATACCGAAGAGATTGAGGAAAGTGACTCCGAGGACTCATTCAATTTACAGACACTGGGGCTGACACTCTTCATGGTTCACTCAAGCACTACATCATTGGATCCATCCCGCCTAATTAAAGCTGCTGATACACCTCTCCTCAACTCGCATACTGCGCCAGTTCTACCTGTTAAAATCCCCCCTAATCCCAATCTTTACCCTATTTCTTCTTATGTTGTCTATCCTTGCTCAAATGTAATCGAGTCCTACTTTGATGAGGTTCTCAATGTTGTTTTTCTATCAATGAAATAAACAAAGATTTTGAGTATCTTGTTGTGACTTACATTAACTGGTTGGATTCTAATCAAACTTTTGATGATGATGATTTTGTAAATGAACAATTCTTAAATTATCTAAATAAGGTTAATAATAAACAACATAACTGCTTTCAAGTTAATGAATAAGAGACTGTTGTTGTTAACCTCGGTTCTAGTAGCCAACTGTGCGAGATTAGGATAGGGGCTACCTTTGACGAGCATAAGCGAGCAAAACTCGAAGAATTACTAAAGGAATTTGTGGATGTCTTCGCATGGTCTTATGACGATACGCCCGGTATTGATCCCAAAATTTCTCAGCATGAGATCCCCACTATTCTAGATTACAAACCGGTAAAACAAAAGTTGAGAAAGCTCCACACCAAATAGTCGCTCAAAGTCAAAGAAGAGGTGGTCAAACAGCTGAACATAGGCTTCATTCGTGTGATCAAATATCCCACATGGCCAGCCAACATATTGCATGTGCTGAAATCAGGAGGGAAACTTCAAATGTGTGTAGACTACCGGGACTTGAACAAAGCCTCTCCAAAAGATGATTATTCGCTACCCAATATCGACATGATCGTGGACAACATGGACAGACATGCTCTCAAGTCATTCGTCGATGGGTTTGTCAGATACAACCAAATCAAAATGCACCCAGATCACTACAAAAAAATCGCGCTCATTACCCCATAGGAAACTTTTTGCTACACTGTTATGCCATTTGGTCTCAAGAATGATGGGGCTACCTACCAGAGGGCTGCCACGACCATCCTGCACGATCTGATTCACAAAGAAGTTGAGGTCTATGTGGATGATATAATTATAAAATCCAAAACTAGAGAAGGTTATGTTCCCGCTCTCCGAAAGTTCTTTGAACTACTGCGACAGTATCAGATGAGACTTAATTCGTAGAAATGCGTCTTCAACGTTACAAAAGGAAAACCCTTGGGATTCATGGTCAGTGAGAAAGGGATAGAAGCAGATCCTACCAAGATGAAATCCATACAGGAGATGCCATATCCCCGAATAAAGAAAGAAGTTCGAGGTTTCCTTGGGACATTGTAATACATCAGCCGGTTCATCAGCCAGCTAACCTCCATCTGCGAACCTATCTTCAAACTCCTCCAAAAGGATTCAACTGAGGTTTGGAATGAGGCCTGCCAAGTAGCTTTTTACCTAATCAAGCAATATCTTATCCAACCCCCGATACTCATGCCACCACAGCCTGGTCTCCTTTTACTCCTATACCTAACCATAACCGACACTACAGCTGGGGAGTTGCTAGCCCAATACCTTAAAGATTCCCATAAAAAAATAGCCATCTATTATGACAGTCGCAAATTGGCCGGGTACAAGGTCAACTACACTTCTTTGGAAAAGGCGTATGTCGCCCTTATCTGGGTCACCCAAAAGTTGTGACAATACATGCTCGCCTTCCCCATCAAACTTGTATCCCGAATGGACCCCATCAAGTAACTGCTTGAAAACCCCGCCTTATCTAGCCGAATGGCTAGATGGCTGATGCTCTTAGCTGAGTCTGATATCGTGTATGGCACACAGAAATCTATGAAAGGAAGAGCCATCTCGGATTACGTCGCTGACTACCCTATAGAAGAAGCTGATGTTTGGGTCTCCTAATTCCTAGATGAAAACATCTCCCTAGTTCGAAATCTCGATGCGCTACGACTCTTCTCATCTCCCTTCTATTCTACAAACAAAAAAAATATTTATTTCCCTCTATCCAGAACTACGTGAGCCAGATCCTTTGCAAAAACCATTTTCAAACAAATTAAAAAAAAATTCAAAACCCCAGAGGTACATAAGCAGCTCATACATCTTACATGAGCATGGTCGTTTCTGTTTCACAAAAAACTATTCTTTTCTTATCTTTGAGAACAACAGTTCATTCTAACATATACTTGAACAAAAGGATTATGTATGCCTTAGTGATCGGTATAGATAATTAAAAAAATACAAAACTCATCAAAAAGGCATACTTGGATGATCAAAAACTTGTTTATTTCACTAATAAGAAATAACGGTACAATTACATAAGAAAAGGAACGGATAACTCCCTTCCCCCTAATTTCCTAAAAAGCCAAATAAATCCCCACATTTATTCCCCATTACAAAATAAACTCTCCAGGAGTCCTATCCACAGCTACCAGAGGATCCTGCTCTGTCATCATCATCTACATCTTGGGGTCCCCAAGCATCCCCTGCCTGAATAGAGAGTCGTAGACGCTCCATGGACCGATAAGCTTAAACCAGCTTCGAAAAAATCACAATGCCTCCTTCCATGGTATTAATTAAGATAAGCCACCTTTGTCCAGTCTCCACTGCCAACATCTTGCTGACTACTCTCCTCCATAACGACTTCATATAATCCCCAAGGATATGCCAAACTCTCCCAACAGACTGCGAGGAACTGGTCGACGAACACCGACTCTCCCATAAAAAGCCAAGACACATGCGCAGACACTCTATCAAATCTTCTACCAGAAATAAGTCTAGTTTCTGAGGCAGAGCGATCTTCTCCCAGCTAAATTGGCACAGAAGACACCAAGGAAAATAGAAAGAGGTCTGTTTGGGACCAACCAGCCGAACGTATGGATATTCTCCCAGCTTCAGAATAGGCAAATGATGTCCCCACCAAGGCACCGACCAGTACAGATTTAGAGTCCCATGCTCCACAAACCAGTTCTCCCAGCTCTCAATATCCAAGGCGACGCTGATTAAATGGCGCGAAAGGAAATTAGGTATAGCCAATAAAAGGTACTCTGGAGGAGTCACCAGGCGGAGTCTTTTAGATAACCACGTGAACAACATCACGGGGCTACCCCTCAGGAAGTCAGAACGACCTTTTCGCCAGGCATCCAGGCCATCTAAAGTCTCTGCCAGTATCACCGCCATAGGATTACGACGGTATGACATCCAAGAAGTAATGGCGGCAAGTTATGGGTCCGCCAGCAGTTCCCCAATCACTAGAAATAATTTTGAAACTAAGACCAGAACAACGGCTCCGGCGTATCCATCATCGCCAACTACCTACAAATGCACGGATTGTAACACCGCCAAAAGAGAGATCATTCCTCCAGCAACCAGTGGTCTAGCCGCCTAAGGCGAAATATGAAGAACCCGGCCAATAACTCAGGAAGAGCTGCAGCAACATTGGGATATATCCCAATCATGGTAGAAAATTCCTCGTAGGTAGGACAGACTTCCTCCAAGCCATAGCGGAATACATGGTCGTCGTGGTACCAAAATTGTACTGCCGCCATCAGCATGCTCCATTCTATGGGTCGGTTACGCCACAAAAAGACTCGACGCATGTTGAAAGCATCGTAGTCAACATTATAAGAGCACATTGCTTCCAGGGCTTCGAGGTAGTTGCAAACTCAATGCTACCAGGGAGATCCATCTTGCAAGACTAAAAAAATAGTAAGCAAGAATGCTAAGGTGTGATGAAAGCACTCCACCTTTACCCCTTTTTATACTTGAAAACCCTAACAAAAGACATAATCCTTGCAGAAATCGAAGGGAATCCTACCCCCACAAAGTACAAAAGGCTGAAGAGGGTACCAAATCAAAACTTTGAATTGATGGGACTGGACTGACCTATCGATAGGCAGGAAAAGGGTCTTACCGATCGGCAACCCCCTATTTTTGGAAATTTTCCATTTTCCTCTTTTGTCAAAATCAGAAATTCAATAAAAAAATAAATTGATATTTCAAAAATCCCCTTCCACCCTTATATAATCTCTCATTTTGAAAACTTTCCTTCGCAATCCCAAAAATATCTCTCTTTACGATCTCAGCAGCAAAGTAAAAAGTGCATGCGCATGCATTCATTCATCATTAACAAAAGATAATAAAAAAAAACATTGCATTTCATATATATGTTTTTCTGTGTTACATCAAATTTTGCAAAAAATAAAGAAAATAAGCGGGACAGAGCCCGAACCCACAGTCTCTCTCTCTCTCCCTCTAACCTAAACTTCACCCCTTCGACGCGCTCTCTTTCCCCTGCGACGAGACGACGCACCACCGCTACCCGAACTAGACTCCTCCCCGGACGAGGCAAACGGAA
Organism: Sambucus nigra; assembly: GCA_949130495.1. Taxonomy (NCBI): domain Eukaryota; kingdom Viridiplantae; phylum Streptophyta; class Magnoliopsida; order Dipsacales; family Adoxaceae; genus Sambucus; species Sambucus nigra. Next base: position 182,986,046 of record OX422211.1, on the reverse strand, counting down.
CCAAACAAGAAAGAACCAGGATCGCATCCCGAATATGGGCAGTCACCGAAGATATCCAGTCTCTGATGTCCCTCAGCCAAGTGGTCGACACCCGACTTGTTGCATGTAAAGGGTGGAATCAGTATCAAAATGAAAAAGAAATCAAAATGAAAGAAAGAAAGGAATAGGAAAAGGTATACCGCAAGATGAAGGACCTCCTCTGTCAAACCCAGCTCCTCTGGATCCATCGCATGAGGACAGTGCAGCATAGGCGCCATCCCTCCATCAGCTCGCCAAATTTTGTACGAAGGAGTATGCAACCGCACAAAAAGAACCTCCGAAGTGGTCGCCACCACAGACAATGGCGGACCGTCGTCACTATAGGAGGACCCCACCGCCCGACTCGAACCCGCAGGAGGGAAAGGCAGGGCATCATATATACTGGGAACCATCATCCAGCTCATCACAAAGTCCATGTAATCATACGGTGCAGACGTATCGATGTACAATAGGTAGGACTCATCGATCATCACCGCAATCCTCGCATCCTCCGACAGCAGTCGCTCCCTCCTCATAGACATAGGAGGCCTCACAGGTGGCACTACCACTTCCTCAGCAATCTGTCGGACCACCCTCTCCCCGAGATACCAAGAGTGGTCAAACTCATGCGCCAGTAAGTGCCACAGCTATGCGTTCACTCCAGTCACCCCCGTGTCCTGAATAGAAATCCCCTAAGGGTAAAAGGTCACCTGAAATTCCCCAGAAGGTATAAGTCAATACGGAATCAGAACATATAAAGATAAAGACCAAAAAGGAAAGAGTCTTACCCTATCATTGGTTAGTCCATTCAAGACCTGGCGTACCACCTCCAGAGAGAGAGATTTTTTCGACTGTCGATTGGCCTTGTGCCATCGATACAATCGGTAGAAGTCCCTAACGGTAACGTCCTTTAAAGTGACCAGCTGGATATTGCACCCAATCACCTCATAAAACCACGTCTGCCAAGGATAAAAACCTGCAATCAAAAAATGAGACGCATAAGGAACGTGTGAATGCATGAAAGAAAAATGCGCAAATTAAAGAATACCTTAAGGAGATACATGGCTCCAGTAAAAGTCTGCCGACAGCACCGGCTAAATGCATCCAAAGAAAAATAAAGGGTCGCCAAAGTCAGGCTCCCCCAATCATAGAAGGGAATGTTCGAAAACACCCTCAAGTACGGCAAGAACCACAAATGGACAACGTCGTCGCTCGACGCCACCATGAAAACCCCCAACACTAGCAAGATAAACAACCGGGCCATCTGCCTCACCTGCAGCTCATCCTCCGCATCAACCACCCTGCTCAACAAAACATCCTTAAATAAGGACAGTCGGATTGAATTCCCAGACACTATCCTCCCCATATCACCGAGCAGCGCCCGCACCACCTCCGAACTCACCCGCAAAGAGCGATCCACCTCTATTTTCTCCCCATCGCAATCCAGCCCTAGTAGATGCTGCACATCTATGGGAGTCACGGTCATCTCCCCAAAGACAAAATGGAAGGTGTGGGTAGTATCCCACCATCTCTCCCCCAGAACGCACAAGACCGTTGTCGAACGAGGCATCTCATCTAACACAGACGCCAGCCTCCCAAAACCCACTGATGATACCACCAAACGCATAACAGGTGGAAGATGCTCCCAAACATCCTTAAGACCCGTCATCCCGCAGGCATGCATAATCGACAGAGAGACATCAGACTGTCAAAAAGAAAAAAAAAAACTTGTCAAAATTCAAAAGGAAAATCACCAAAAAGAGAAGAATGCCAAAAGTCACTTTACTCACATAACCGCCAGGGTTCACCACCCTCGAAGAGCGATGATGAGACGGCTCCCGTAGAAAGGTCCGCTCATCCGCAACCGGCTCTAATGCGTCAAAAGAATTCTCATTACCTAAATCAATAGGTGCCCTGGCCTTCCATTCCACATTCGCCCAGTCATCAACAGTCAACCATTCCCTATGTGCTGCAGTGCTCACAAAAGAGGCCATTTTTTTAGATCAGAATGCTAGAACGCTTCGCAAAAGAAAATCACCGAAAGAGAGAAAGAAAGAAGCTATGAAAAATGAAAGGAATTCGGCCCCTTTATATAAGATGCTAAGGGTCATGCCGATCGTCATTGTACCCCCACCTACCGATGGGCACTGCCCCTTCACCTTCTCGAGGCAGTCCAAAAGTCAGTGCCACTACCAAATGGCACCCTCTGCACCATGCCGACCAGTACCCCTCTTAAATTTTCATAAAAAAGGTCCCAGAAAATACCATAAATCCCTGAAAATTCCTCAGAAAATTCCTAAACCCCCCAGGAAGGATTTAGAAAATTTTTACCAAGAAAACTTCGCAGTTCCTCGAGCGAAACCCCTATTTCCCCAGCGGAACTTTCAAAAAACAAAAGAATTCTCCTCCCAGAGACGTCCCTGGAGGATCTCTAAGGATCACCTCCTATGCCCCAAAGGTCTAAAACCTCTCCGAGCAATACGTCCAATACCTGGACCACCTCATCACTTCCCCAGTGGAGTTTATGGCATCAAATTTTCCTTTCCTCCACAAGGTGTCCAAAAGACACAAGGATTCCCCCAATCGTCGGTTCCCCATCTCTAATCAAGATCAAGAGTTAATTTTCCAAGTAGAGTTCCCCAAGAACTTCCCAACTTAAGCCCGCAGAATTGGCTTCGACTCGCAGAATTGGTCATCTCAACTTAAGCCCGCAGAATTGGCTTCGACCCGTAGAATTGTTCATCTCATCTTCAGGCCCTCAGAATTGGATTCGACTCACAGAATTGGTCACCTTAACTTAAGCCCGTAGAATTGGCTTCGACCCGCAGAATTGGTCATCTCATCTTTTAAGCCCGCATAATTAGTCACCCCCAACTTAAGCCCACAGAATTGTTCACCCCCAACTTAAGCCCGCAGAATTGGCTTCGACCCACAGAATTGGTCACCTCAACTTAAGCCCATAGAATTGGCTTCGACCCACATAATTGGTCATCTCAGCTTTAAGCCCGTAGAATTGGCTTCGACCCACAGAATTGGTCACCTCAACTTAAGCCCGCAGAATTGGCTTCGACCCACTTAATTGGCCATCTCATCTTTAAGCCCGCAGAATTGGTCATCTCATCTTTAAGCTCGCAGAATTGTTCACCTCAACTTAATCCTGCAGAATTGGTCATCCCTACTTAAGCCCGCAGAATTGGCTTCGACCCACAGAATTAGTCATCCTTGTTTCCTTAAGCCCGCAGAATTGGTCATCCCTACTTAAGTCCGCAGAATTGCCTTCGACCCGCGGAATTGATCATCCTTATTTCCTTAAGCTCGCAGAATTGGTTTCGACCCACAAAATTGGTCACCCCTACTTAAGCCCACAGAATTAGCTTCGACCCATAGAATTGGTCATCCTTGTTTCCTTAATCGAACTCGACCCCATAATTGGTCATCCCCAGCATGCTCCTTCGATCCTCAGAAACGACCTCGACCCTCCGAATTGGTCATCCTTGTTCCTTAGGTCCTCAAAATTGTCTTCGACCCGCATAATCGATCATACTCATCCTTAAGTCCTCAGAATCGACCTCGACCCTCCGGTCATCCTTTTTCAAAGGCATCATGCGGTGTCTATTCGACGGCTATCGTTTGTTCCAAACTCACCCATCGAGGGGCTCTGTAGACACCCCATTCAGTTACCCCCTAAACTATCCTTAGATCCCAAGAACCTCCCTTCAACACCGTAAACCTAGGTCATACCCTGAGTACCGACCTAGAGGTCATCGGACAATCCCAGGCTCTGTTTGACTAAAAAGTCGAACTCTTTAGCTCAATCGAGACTAAATGAATCTTCAAAGGGAACTAAAACCCCTTTTTAACGGTCCATCCCGTACGCGATTCCGACTTACCATGCGAACGAATAACTTATTTTCCCCAAAACTCGATTAGGACACCATCGGGAGCTCCCGGGCTTTATTTGACCTAATTCAACCCTTCATCTTGACCAAGACTGAATGAATCATCAAAGGGTACTGAATCCCCTTTCCAATGGTCCATCTCGTGTGCGAATCTGACTTACAGTATGGACGAACGATTCGTTTTACTCCGAGAGCTCATCGAATGCTTCCGAGGGCCGGTTGACCAAAGTCAACTAGCCAAACTGGGTTAAACGCTTTGAAATGTCTAAGAACATCTCCTAACCTTTCTAACAGACTATCCCATGCGCGATTCTGACTTACTTTTTAGACGAACGATCCATTTGCGTCTGAAGTTTTCCTATCCAAAGGACTGACGAGCGCTTTCGAGCCACATTTGACCCAAAGTCAACTCTCGAACCCAGGAGCAGTCCAAAAGAATTTTCGAATTTATCTGAATTATCTTTCTAACGATTTTCCCCGTGCATGATTCTGATCAACGGTTTGTGCTCTGCGGTCGATTTTCTGAAAAGGCCTGGAAGACACTACCAAACGGTAGGTCCCAGACCCTGCCTATCGGCATTGTGCCTAAACACACCTGCCGATAGGCAGGACCAGGGCTATGCCGATCGGTAATGCCCTGGGCCTATAAAAATAAGGGCATGTCCTCATTGCAAGGAGGAGCCCAGATCTGATAGACATCATTCTCGGCAAATCTAGAAAACCTCTCTCGAAGTCAGCGTGATTTCCACATCCAAATCCCTTTCCAACCTTCACTTTTCATCATCCTTTTCATCAAACTTGGTGAATTAACTACCCTCCATCATCATCCAAGTGCAAGGGCTGCTCTCCAACATTCAAGATCAAGCTCAAGATCTTCAAGAAGGTCCAATTTTCTCAATTATCTCCTTAAATTCTCATAAATTCGCATTAACTTCTTTTATTACTTAGCACTTTTATTTTATCACCTCACATATCCTCATATACTTTTTATTTAGTATTATTGCACATATCTTATTTTCATACAAATAAATATCCAAAAAATAAGAAAAATAGGGTTTGCTCATAAATTCCAAACGGAAATTCTCACACCTTTCTTACACTTTTCTCACAACTAAAGTACTTTTTTACACACACACACACAAATAAGAGAAGTCCCCAGTTGGATTTATGGGATAAACCCCACCCCCTCATTTGCATACAAACTACGTGGACTTTGATGCCTTTATAGGCTACGTAGGCATCTCGGGGTAAAACTCGAGACTCGAGTCCTATTCTCACTTTTTCTCTCGTTTTCTATTTTCTCTAAACTCAATTCTCTTAGATTACATATATTTATATGCATATATTGGTTCTTAGTGGCGTATTATTCCACATTGAAAGAGCTAAACAATTTCCTTTGTAGGTAAACTTCAATAGATGATGCGGAAGCGTATATAAGTGATGGTCCAACAATTAAACAAAACAAATTTTAGTTTAATAAAACAAAATTAAACCAATTCATTAATCCAAGTCCTAGAATTTACCTAAGTCATATTTATCAATATTAGCAAATTAGGCGAAACCAAATTTTAGCAAGTGACTTGAATTAATTATACATTACCCAAAATTTATTATAAGTCCAAAATAAATTGAGTGTGATAAATTAAACCGAATTTTATCTTGAATTTATCCTAAGCATGCGTTCTAAATTATGATGCAAGATAAAATAAACAATATCACACTACGCCGCGATGTACGAGGAAAAACCCAAGACGGGAAACAACCTCGGACGGCCCTAGCCACAAATCCACTAGATACGGAATTATACTTACAAGACAGATAGACTTACAACGACTGACTCGATCCCTCTCAAGCCTCGACGCTTCTTCTCGTAGAAACCTCTTCCTAGCGGATAACCTCGGAACACCACCGCGGTCTCGGAATCCACCGATAGGACTTTATACGGTCACCGTCACCCGAGCATGGAGCCTTTCTCCAAGTGGGTAGAATCACAACAAAATAATCTTCTTCTTTGATGGATGTAGAAGCAAACCAAAACTTCTCTTCTTGAATTCGGTAGAGATAAACCGGTGCCAAACTCCAAGCAATTTAATATGTATATGTGAACTTGGAATAAACACAATTGGGTGTAAACTAGAGTGTGAAGGATTTTCTCTTTGAAAAATAACACTCAAAACATGAACATTTTCCTAAACCATTTTTGCTCTCAAACACTCTCTAAGAGATGGAAATATTTTGGAAAAGTTATGGAAATGTTCAATTGGAAAATGTCATTCCCGCACCTATTAAAGTCTGTAAAAGGTGGTTAAAAACCAAGTGGGGAAGTGGGTGCAAAACTGCCAAAAACTGCCTAAAAAACTGTTCCCGTCTGACAGCTCGTTCGAACGACATTTCGTTCGAACGAAGTCTCGTTCGAACGAGACTTCTAACGACGCTCCAGTATGGACTCGTTAGAAGCTCGTTGGAAATCTCGTTAGAACGAGAATCTCGTTCGAACGACATTTCTAACGACACACCAGTATGCCTTAGTGGGAACTCGTTGGCAGGTTCATTCGAACGACATATCTAACGAACGACCAGAAAGATTGAAAAATTCGATTTTTGGCCCAGAAAACTTTATGAACTTATTTTAAAGTCTTATATAATTTCTTTCTTTAAAACAAAACGCAGTTTTTTATAAAACTAACACCCAATAAACTTTGTTCCAAGCTCCTATATATATATAATTGCATTCATACATTGGGAGCATGGAACTCTAGTTGATGACGTAGAAACGAGGCACGAAAACCGGCATATTTGATGAAGCTTTATATTCTTTGCCGCTACGTCTTCAACAAACACTTCATAGGTTTGAGAGTATTACAATTACATACTTTCCTATGAATAAATGTTTTTGTCCGGAATTGAGCCAAAACTACATATGGACTCAATTGGAAATTTGTGTCCTTACAAATCTCTCCCTTTGGCTATTCCGAGACAAAAACCAAACAAAAATCCTAAAGGGCCGTCAAGCTCACTAGACTCAAAACATAACCCACCCAAACTTGACTCAACCCAAGGATCAAACGCTTTGCCATTAAACAATGCCGCTTTAGAAGAAGTCCTGCACACTTAAGCAAACTCATCAAATGCATAGGGAATACCAAGATATTAAATGCAATTAATTAAACTCCCCTTTATCAAACACATGACCTACTTAGAAAGATGTCTCCCCCTAAGATAAATCTCCCCCAAACGAAGATACGATAAATAATAGGATTAGATACCATTTCTCCCCCTATCATCATTCTCCCCCTTTTTGTTCAGGAATAGGCAAAGGATAAAGAACTAATAAACATAAAAGCATGTTGAAGCTTAAAGTGTTAAGACATGAAAGTATATGGGCAAGAAAAGAATAGCCAAAGACAAAACAAATATCATATATATATAAACTAGAAATATATCAATGAAGCACTTGCATATATATAGATATAAACGCACACATGACACAAAAATACAATAAGTTTGCACACTCGTATAGCAAAAATGTGTCATATGGAAACGGAAGTGTAGGGGTGTGAACTAGCAACAATTAAATTTAGACCCAAACACTTAATAAACATTCACGGAGTTCTCATTTGATTGCAAACTTTATCACATTTAAATATAACCTCATGTGACAATATAAAGATTGAACTCAATGAACAAACATACACAATGCATACAAGCCTAGCATGATGATGAGTCTACAAACCAAATAGAGTCATGACATTAAAGACAACTAGGATAAACGGACATTGTGCAAACCGTTGATATACCATCCAATTCTCCCTCAATAAGCATATATATTCTTTTGCTTTTGAATGAATATATCAAACAAACATAGGCCTTGGCAAATGTTTTCTTTTTAATGCCATATATTCTGTTTTTAGGCCTTTGGATCACGTATTTCTTTTAGATCCAATAAACGGTGGCTTACTATCGCAAAGGATTTAATTCATCCTTTCGCAGCCCTTCCCCGTGCACATTTTATTTATCATGTTTTCATTTTCACACAAATCTCACATGCAACGGATTTTGACATGCACTAGTCCTCCTAGGTCATAGATATGTAGATTACTAGAGTGGTAGGAGAACACCTCAAAAAGCTCAAATATAACATGTGACATTAAGATTTCAAAAGAGCTCGTGCATGAGTGAAAAGAGGCATATAGAAATAGAATCCATTTAAACAACACAAAATCCAACTACTCCATATAAAGCATGGTAAAGAACATTTTAAGGATTGAAAATCTAAACCAAAAGTTCTAGACACATGGGAGCGTTAAAGGATGGGATTCAAACACAAAATATATGCCACATAAAGTGTGTCAAACTAAAATACACACAAAATAAAATCTTTTTGAGTTTTGAACATTTTTAATCAAAAATAAATATTTACTCAAAAGGACAAACAAAAATCATTTGTATTTTTCATTAAGCTTAAATGAGATGAATAAAACACAAATGATAAACAAATTTTTTTTTATATTTTTCAGTTAATTCAAACACAAAATATAATACAAAAAGATAAACAAGTCATAATTTCTAGCATGTGATAGGAAATAAGGTAATGACTAGAAAATGACTAAACAAGCATACATTTAGCATGTGAATATAGCATGAAGTACCAACGCTAAAGTATGCAAACACTAACACATTCATCCTTTAGATTTAGCAAGGGAGGGTTCATGTGATAGTAAATGAGAATCAAAAACCCTATATTGCAAGGCAACCAAGTCGGATTTCCTAACCCAAATTAATGAAGAATGACTATCTTGGGGTGTAGGAGTTTTAACTACCGTGGTTACTTTACTATGGGGTTTTCTAGGAATTCGTTTAAGATCAAAACAAAATTTCCTAAGATGACCTTGTCGACCACAATGTGTACAAGTGAGAACATGTCGAAAAGATTTACTTAAGGAGTGATCTTTAAATGTATTCCTAGTTGATTCTCCTAAAACATTGGTTTGGGCATTATGAGTAAATTCATTACAAGTATTGAAGCCTAAACCACAAGTGTCATTTTTAATTTGGACCGTTCCTAACATTTTATCTAGTTTTGCCGAACGACACTCCAAATCAAATTTGACATTACTAGAATCTTTTAATTTATTTTCCAATTCTACAATGTTAGATTCTAGTAAAATATTTCGCTCTTCAAAAGCAAGAAGCTCCTTTTTCAAGGATTCCATTAAACCCCTAAGGCTATCTCTTTCGCCTTCTACATATTCAAGCTTCTCTTGAAGAGTCCTCACATGTGTCCTAAGGTCTTCTATTAAAACATTTTCATCAATGACCTTGACACTTTCTCTTAAACTAGCTTCTAACTTCAAATTAGCTCTTTTCAATTTAATAGATTCTTTATAAAGCTCTTGAAAAACATTTTGAAGTTCACTCACATTAACCTCTTCTTCATTTTCACTCTCTGTTTCTTCTCCACTATCACTATCATCAAAAACAAGAAAATCATGTACAATGACCTTGGAAGTGGCATGTGCTATCGTTTCATCAATCGATGAGTTCTCACTATCGCTCACATGACTAGCCACAAAAAATTTGTTAGTGGGGGAATCGGGCTTTTCTTCCTTATCACTATCACTAAGGGTCGCATTATATGAAATGGGTCGCTTACCCTCTTTCCTTAGTTTAGTGGGGCACTCATAAGCCCTATGGACATAACCTTCACAACCAAAACATTTATCAGACTCGTCCCTATCTAAATGTTCATTACTAGGTTTAGGGATCTTCTCGGCTTTAGAAATCTTCTCGCTTTTATCATGTTTAGAAGTAGGGGTGTTCAAAAAAATCGCCCGAACCGAAAACCGAACCGAACCGGCCCAAACCGAACCGAAATCGCCGGGTTTTTTTAGCCCGGTTCGGCCTACTGTTTACGGATATAAAAAACCGACCATGTCGGTTCGGTTGTCGGTTTATACGTGGGAAAAACCGACTCAAACCGAACCGACCCGAAACCAATATTATATTAAAAAAAGCTAAATAACTTATATTTTTATATCCAAAAACCATTACCCACCTTTAAAAACCGACCCAAACCGAAAATCGCTCTTAAAAAACCCGGCCCAAACATAAAACCGTCGAAAACCGACCCGAAACCGAATCGAACCGAAACCGCCGTGAACCAAAACTGACGGGTTTTTTCATAGTCGGTTCGGTTTCGGTCTGACCTTTTCCAAAACCGAACCGATCGGTTCGGTTTAAATTAGGGTCCAAAACCGACCCGAACCGACCCGTGAACACCCCTATTTAGAAGTATCAAATTTCTTAAAATCATTTTTAAATTTATCTTTGTTAAATTTAAGAAATTTTCTAAATTTACGAGCAAATAAAGCCATGTCTTCCGAGTCACTATCACTCTCGCTCTCTACTTCTTGTTTGACCTCTTTTCGGGCTTTTAAAGCAACCCCCTTTTCAATTTTCTTTTCAGTTTTAGAGGGAAACATACCTAGTTCATAGGTTTGTAAATCACCTACAAGCTCTTCTAATTTCGTAGATGCTAAAGTGGGTAAAGAATTTAAAACGATCACTTTAGGAATAAATCTATCGGGTAGGGACCTTAAAATTTTCTTTACAACACGGTCGTCAGGTATTTTCTCTCCCAAGTTAAAAGATGAATTAACAATATCAGAAAGTCTAGCATAGAATTCATCAAAAGTTTCTTTTTCATTCATTTTGATAGTTTCAAATTGAGTGGTGAGGTTTTGGAGTTTTAAAGCTTTAACGACACTAGTTCCTTCATGAGTTAATTGTAAAATATCCCAAGCTTCTTTAGCGGTTTCACACGTCATAATACGGCGGAATTCATCCGGTGTGACAGCGCTAAACAAAGCATTTAAACCACGGGAATTGAAATTAGCAAGTTTAAACTCATTTTCAGTCCATCTATCGCCGGGTTTGATAACACGTTCATTTTCAACTAAATAAGTTGGTGGGGACCACCCGTTAACAACAGACATCCAAACTCTTTCGTCGATAGATTTTAGTGCCGATCTCATACACGCTTTCCAATACGCGTAGTTTGAACCATCGAAAATAGGAAATTTTGAAAATGGGGAAAAATCCATTTTAGCCAAAAAAAATTATTTAAAAGATCGTTTAACGAAATAATTTATCGTTTTTGGCTCTGATACCAATTTGAAAGAGCTAAACAATTTCCTTTGTAGGTAAACTTCAATAGATGATGCGGAAGCGTATATAAGTGATGGTCCAACAATTAAACAAAACAAATTTTAGTTTAATAAAACAAAATAAACCAATTCATTAATCCATGTCCTAGAATTTACCTAAGTCATATTTATCAATATTAGCAAATTAGGCGAAACCAAATTTTAGCAAGTGACTTGAATTAATTATACATTACCCAACATTTATTATAAGTCCAAAATAAATTGAGTGTGATAAATTAAACCGAATTTTATCTTGAATTTATCCTAAGCATGCGTTCTAAATTATGATGCAAGATAAAATAAACAATATCACACTACGCCGCGATGTACGAGGAAAAACCCAAGACGGGAAACAACCTCGGACGGCCCTAGCCACAAATCCACTAGATACGGAATTATACTTACAAGACAGATAGACTTACAATGACTGACTCGATCCCTCTCAAGCCTCGACGCTTCTTCTCGTAGAAACCTCTTCCTAGCGGATAACCTTGGAACACCACCGCGGTCTCGGAATCCACCGATAGGACTTTATACGGTCACCGTCACCCGAGCATGGAGCCTTTCTCCAAGTGGGTAGAATCACAACAAAATAATCTTCTTCTTTGATGGATGTAGAAGCAAACCAAAACTTCTCTTCTTGAATTCGGTAGAGATAAACCGGTGCCAAACTCCAAGCAATTTAATATGTATATGTGAACTTGGAATAAACACAATTGGGTGTAAACTAGAGTGTGAAGGATTTTCTCTTTGAAAAATAACACTCAAAACATGAACATTTTCCTAAACCATTTTTGCTCTCAAACACTCTCTAAGAGATGGAAATATTTTGGAAAAGTTATGGAAATGTTCAATTGGAAAATGTCATTCCCGCACCTATTAAAGTCTGTAAAAGGTGGTTAAAAACCAAGTGGGGAAGTGGGTGCAAAACTGCCAAAAACTGCCTAAAAAACTGTTCCCGTCTGACAGCTCGTTCGAACGACATTTCGTTCGAACGAAGTCTCGTTCGAACGAGACTTCTAACGACGCTCCAGTATGGACTCGTTAGAAGCTCGTTGGAAATCTCGTTAGAACGAGAATCTCGTTCGAACGACATTTCTAACGACACACCAGTATGCCTTAGTGGGAACTCGTTGGCAGGTTCATTCGAACGACATATCTAACGAACGACCAGAAAGATTGAAAAATTCGATTTTTGGCCCAGAAAACTTTATGAACTTATTTTAAAGTCTTATATAATTTCTTTCTTTAAAACAAAACGCAGTTTTTTATAAAACTAACACCCAATAAACTTTGTTCCAAGCTCCTATATATATATAATTGCATTCATACATTGGGAGCATGGAACTCTAGTTGATGACGTAGAAACGAGGCACGAAAACCGGCATATTTGATGAAGCTTTATATTCTTTGCCGCTACGTCTTCAACAAACACTTCATAGGTTTGAGAGTATTACAATTACATACTTTCCTATGAATAAATGTTTTTGTCCGGAATTGAGCCAAAACTACATATGGACTCAATTGGAAATTTGTGTCCTTACAAATCTCTCCCTTTGGCTATTCCGAGACAAAAACCAAACAAAAATCCTAAAGGGCCGTCAAGCTCACTAGACTCAAAACATAACCCACCCAAACTTGACTCAACCCAAGGATCAAACGCTTTGCCATTAAACAATGCCGCTTTAGAAGAAGTCCTGCACACTTAAGCAAACTCATCAAATGCATAGGGAATACCAAGATATTAAATGCAATTAATTAAACTCCCCTTTATCAAACACATGACCTACTTAGAAAGATGTCTCCCCCTAAGATAAATCTCCCCCAAACGAAGATACGATAAATAATAGGATTAGATACCATTTCTCCCCCTATCATCATTCTCCCCCTTTTTGTTCAGGAATAGGCAAAGGATAAAGAACTAATAAACATAAAAGCATGTTGAAGCTTAAAGTGTTAAGACATGAAAGTATATGGGCAAGAAAAGAATAGCCAAAGACAAAACAAATATCATATATATATAAACTAGAAATATATCAATGAAGCACTTGCATATATATAGATATAAACGCACACATGACACAAAAATACAATAAGTTTGCACACTCGTATAGCAAAAATGTGTCATATGGAAACGGAAGTGTAGGGGTGTGAACTAGCAACAATTAAATTTAGACCCAAACACTTAATAAACATTCACGGAGTTCTCATTTGATTGCAAACTTTATCACATTTAAATATAACCTCATGTGACAATATAAAGATTGAACTCAATGAACAAACATACACAATGCATACAAGCCTAGCATGATGATGAGTCTACAAACCAAATAGAGTCATGACATTAAAGGCAACTAGGATAAACGGACATTGTGCAAACCGTTGATATACCATCCAATTCTCCCTCAATAAGCATATATATTCTTTTGCTTTTGAATGAATATATCAAACAAACATAGGCCTTGGCAAATGTTTTCTTTTTAATGCCATATATTCTGTTTTTAGGCCTTTGGATCACGTATTTCTTTTAGATCCAATAAACGGTGGCTTACTATCGCAAAGGATTTAATTCATCCTTTCGCAGCCCTTCCCCGTGCACATTTTATTTATCATGTTTTCATTTTCACACAAATCTCACATGCAACGGATTTTGACATGCACTAGTCCTCCTAGGTCATAGATATGTAGATTACTAGAGTGGTAGGAGAACACCTCAAAAAGCTCAAATATAACATGTGACATTAAGATTTCAAAAGAGCTCGTGCATGAGTGAAAAGAGGCATATAGAAATAGAATCCATTTAAACAACACAAAATCCAACTACTCCATATAAAGCATGGTAAAGAACATTTTAAGGATTGAAAATCTAAACCAAAAGTTCTAGACACATGGGAGCGTTAAAGGATGGGATTCAAACACAAAATATATGCCACATAAAGTGTGTCAAACTAAAATACACACAAAATAAAATCTTTTTGAGTTTTGAACATTTTTAATCAAAAATAAATATTTACTCAAAAGGACAAACAAAAATCATTTGTATTTTTCATTAAGCTTAAATGAGATGAATAAAACACAAATGATAAACAAATTTTTTTTTATATTTTTCAGTTAATTCAAACACAAAATATAATACAAAAAGATAAACAAGTCATAATTTCTAGCATGTGATAGGAAATAAGGTAATGACTAGAAAATGACTAAACAAGCATACATTTAGCATGTGAATATAGCATGAAGTACCAACGCTAAAGTATGCAAACACTAACACATTCATCCTTTAGATTTAGCAAGGGAGGGTTCATGTGATAGTAAATGAGAATCAAAAACCCTATATTGCAAGGCAACCAAGTCGGATTTCCTAACCCAAATTAATGAAGAATGACTATCTTAGGGTGTAGGAGTTTTAACTACCGTGGTTACTTTACTATGGGGTTTTCTAGGAATTCGTTTAAGATCAAAACAAAATTTCCTAAGATGACCTTGTCGACCACAATGTGTACAAGTGAGAACATGTCGAAAAGATTTACTTAAGGAGTGATCTTTAAATGTATTCCTAGTTGATTCTCCTAAAACATTGGTTTGGGCATTATGAGTAAATTCATTACAAGTATTGAAGCCTAAACCACAAGTGTCATTTTTAATTTGGACCGTTCCTAACATTTTATCTAGTTTTGCCGAACGACACTCCAAATCAAATTTGACATTACTAGAATCTTTTAATTTATTTTCCAATTCTACAATGTTAGATTCTAGTAAAATATTTCGCTCTTCAAAAGCAAGAAGCTCCTTTTTCAAGGATTCCATTAAACCCCTAAGGCTATCTCTTTCGCCTTCTACATATTCAAGCTTCTCTTGAAGAGTCCTCACATGTGTCCTAAGGTCTTCTATTAAAACATTTTCATCAATGACCTTGACACTTTCTCTTAAACTAGCTTCTAACTTCAAATTAGCTCTTTTCAATTTAATAGATTCTTTATAAAGCTCTTGAAAAACATTTTGAAGTTCACTCACATTAACCTCTTCTTCATTTTCACTCTCTGTTTCTTCTCCACTATCACTATCATCAAAAACAAGAGAATCATGTACAATGACCTTGGAAGTGGCATGTGCTATCGTTTCATCAATCGATGAGTTCTCACTATCGCTCACATGACTAGCCACAAAAAATTTGTTAGTGGGGGAATCGGGCTTTTCTTCCTTATCACTATCACTAAGGGTCGCATTATATGAAATGGGTCGCTTACCCTCTTTCCTTAGTTTAGTGGGGCACTCATAAGCCCTATGGACATAACCTTCACAACCAAAACATTTATCAGACTCGTCCCTATCTAAATGTTCATTACTAGGTTTAGGGATCTTCTCGGCTTTAGAAATCTTCTCGCTTTTATCATGTTTAGAAGTAGGGGTGTTCAAAAAAATCGCCCGAACCGAAAACCGAACCGAACCGGCCCAAACCGAACCGAAATCGCCGGGTTTTTTTAGCCCGGTTCGGCCTACTGTTTACGGATATAAAAAACCGACCATGTCGGTTCGGTTGTCGGTTTATACGTGGGAAAAACCGACTCAAACCGAACCGACCCGAAACCAATATTATATTAAAAAAAGCTAAATAACTTATATTTTTATATCCAAAAACCATTACCCACCTTTAAAAACCGACCCAAACCGAAAATCGCTCTTAAAAAACCCGGCCCAAACATAAAACCGTCGAAAACCGACCCGAAACCGAATCGAACCGAAACCGCCGTGAACCGAAACTGACGGGTTTTTTCATAGTCGGTTCGGTTTCGGTCTGACCTTTTCCAAAACCGAACCGATCGGTTCGGTTTAAATTAGGGTCCAAAACCGACCCGAACCGACCCGTGAACACCCCTATTTAGAAGTATCAAATTTCTTAAAATCATTTTTAAATTTATCTTTGTTAAATTTAAGAAATTTTCTAAATTTACGAGCAAATAAAGCCATGTCTTCCGAGTCACTATCACTCTCGCTCTCTACTTCTTGTTTGACCTCTTTTCGGGCTTTTAAAGCAACCCCCTTTTCAATTTTCTTTTCAGTTTTAGAGGGAAACATATCTAGTTCATAGGTTTGTAAATCACCTACAAGCTCTTCTAATTTCGTAGATGCTAAAGTGGGTAAAGAATTTAAAACGATCACTTTAGGAATAAATCTATCGGGTAGGGACCTTAAAATTTTCTTTACAACACGGTCGTCAGGTATTTTCTCTCCCAAGTTAAAAGATGAATTAACAATATCAGAAAGTCTAGCATAGAATTCACCAAAAGTTTCTTTTTCATTCATTTTGATAGTTTCAAATTGAGTGGTGAGGTTTTGGAGTTTTAAAGCTTTAACGACACTAGTTCCTTCATGAGTTAATTGTAAAATATCCCAAGCTTCTTTAGCGGTTTCACACGTCATAATACGGCAGAATTCATCCGGTGTGACAGCGCTAAACAAAGCATTTAAACCACGGGAATTGAAATTAGCAAGTTTAAACTCATTTTCAGTCCATCTATCGCCGGGTTTGATAACACGTTCATTTTCAACTAAATAAGTTGGTGGGGACCACCCGTTAACAACAGACATCCAAACTCTTTCGTCGATAGATTTTAGTGCCGATCTCATACACGCTTTCCAATACGCGTAGTTTGAACCATCGAAAATAGGAAATTTTGAAAATGGGGAAAAATCCATTTTAGCCAAAAAAAATTATTTAAAAGATCGTTTAACGAAATAATTTATCGTTTTTGGCTCTGATACCAATTTGAAAGAGCTAAACAATTTCCTTTGTAGGTAAACTTCAATAGATGATGCGGAAGCGTATATAAGTGATGGTCCAACAATTAAACAAAACAAATTTTAGTTTAATAAAACAAAATAAACCAATTCATTAATCCATGTCCTAGAATTTACCTAAGTCATATTTATCAATATTAGCAAATTAGGCGAAACCAAATTTTAGCAAGTGACTTGAATTAATTATACATTACCCAACATTTATTATAAGTCCAAAATAAATTGAGTGTGATAAATTAAACCGAATTTTATCTTGAATTTATCCTAAGCATGCGTTCTAAATTATGATGCAAGATAAAATAAACAATATCACACTACGCCGCGATGTACGAGGAAAAACCCAAGACGGGAAACAACCTCGGACGGCCCTAGCCACAAATCCACTAGATACGGAATTATACTTACAAGACAGATAGACTTACAATGACTGACTCGATCCCTCTCAAGCCTCGACGCTTCTTCTCGTAGAAACCTCTTCCTAGCGGATAACCTTGGAACACCACCGCGGTCTCGGAATCCACCGATAGGACTTTATACGGTCACCGTCACCCGAGCATGGAGCCTTTCTCCAAGTGGGTAGAATCACAACAAAATAATCTTCTTCTTTGATGGATGTAGAAGCAAACCAAAACTT
This sequence comes from Sambucus nigra, assembly GCA_949130495.1. Lineage (NCBI taxonomy): Eukaryota > Viridiplantae > Streptophyta > Magnoliopsida > Dipsacales > Adoxaceae > Sambucus > Sambucus nigra. The sequence continues at coordinate 182,968,491 of OX422211.1, read as the reverse complement.
CTCTTCTTGAATTCGGTAGAGATAAACCGGTGCCAAACTCCAAGCAATTTAATATGTATATGTGAACTTGGAATAAACACAATTGGGTGTAAACTAGAGTGTGAAGGATTTTCTCTTTGAAAAATAACACTCAAAACATGAACATTTTCCTAAACCATTTTTGCTCTCAAACACTCTCTAAGAGATGGAAATATTTTGGAAAAGTTATGGAAATGTTCAATTGGAAAATGTCATTCCCGCACCTATTAAAGTCTGTAAAAGGTGGTTAAAAACCAAGTGGGGAAGTGGGTGCAAAACTGCCAAAAACTGCCTAAAAAACTGTTCCCGTCTGACAGCTCGTTCGAACGACATTTCGTTCGAACGAAGTCTCGTTCGAACGAGACTTCTAACGACGCTCCAGTATGGACTCGTTAGAAGCTCGTTGGAAATCTCGTTAGAACGAGAATCTCGTTCGAACGACATTTCTAACGACACACCAGTATGCCTTAGTGGGAACTCGTTGGCAGGTTCATTCGAACGACATATCTAACGAACGACCAGAAAGATTGAAAAATTCGATTTTTGGCCCAGAAAACTTTATGAACTTATTTTAAAGTCTTATATAATTTCTTTCTTTAAAACAAAACGCAGTTTTTTATAAAACTAACACCCAATAAACTTTGTTCCAAGCTCCTATATATATATAATTGCATTCATACATTGGGAGCATGGAACTCTAGTTGATGACGTAGAAACGAGGCACGAAAACCGGCATATTTGATGAAGCTTTATATTCTTTGCCGCTACGTCTTCAACAAACACTTCATAGGTTTGAGAGTATTACAATTACATACTTTCCTATGAATAAATGTTTTTGTCCGGAATTGAGCCAAAACTACATATGGACTCAATTGGAAATTTGTGTCCTTACAAATCTCTCCCTTTGGCTATTCCGAGACAAAAACCAAACAAAAATCCTAAAGGGCCGTCAAGCTCACTAGACTCAAAACATAACCCACCCAAACTTGACTCAACCCAAGGATCAAACGCTTTGCCATTAAACAATGCCGCTTTAGAAGAAGTCCTGCACACTTAAGCAAACTCATCAAATGCATAGGGAATACCAAGATATTAAATGCAATTAATTAAACTCCCCTTTATCAAACACATGACCTACTTAGAAAGATGTCTCCCCCTAAGATAAATCTCCCCCAAACGAAGATACGATAAATAATAGGATTAGATACCATTTCTCCCCCTATCATCATTCTCCCCCTTTTTGTTCAGGAATAGGCAAAGGATAAAGAACTAATAAACATAAAAGCATGTTGAAGCTTAAAGTGTTAAGACATGAAAGTATATGGGCAAGAAAAGAATAGCCAAAGACAAAACAAATATCATATATATATAAACTAGAAATATATCAATGAAGCACTTGCATATATATAGATATAAACGCACACATGACACAAAAATACAATAAGTTTGCACACTCGTATAGAAAAAATGTGTCATATGGAAACGGAAGTGTAGGGGTGTGAACTAGCAACAATTAAATTTAGACCCAAACACTTAATAAACATTCACGGAGTTCTCATTTGATTGCAAACTTTATCACATTTAAATATAACCTCATGTGACAATATAAAGATTGAACTCAATGAACAAACATACACAATGCATACAAGCCTAGCATGATGATGAGTCTACAAACCAAATAGAGTCATGACATTAAAGGCAACTAGGATAAACGGACATTGTGCAAACCGTTGATATACCATCCAATTCTCCCTCAATAAGCATATATATTCTTTTGCTTTTGAATGAATATATCAAACAAACATAGGCCTTGGCAAATGTTTTCTTTTTAATGCCATATATTCTGTTTTTAGGCCTTTGGATCACGTATTTCTTTTAGATCCAATAAACGGTGGCTTACTATCGCAAAGGATTTAATTCATCCTTTCGCAGCCCTTCCCCGTGCACATTTTATTTATCATGTTTTCATTTTCACACAAATCTCACATGCAACGGATTTTGACATGCACTAGTCCTCCTAGGTCATATATATGTAGATTACTAGAGTGGTAGGAGAACACCTCAAAAAGCTCAAATATAACATGTGACATTAAGATTTCAAAAGAGCTCGTGCATGAGTGAAAAGAGGCATATAGAAATAGAATCCATTTAAACAACACAAAATCCAACTACTCCATATAAAGCATGGTAAAGAACATTTTAAGGATTGAAAATCTAAACCAAAAGTTCTAGCCACATGGGAGCGTTAAAGGATGGGATTCAAACACAAAATATATGCCACATAAAGTGTGTCAAACTAAAATACACACAAAATAAAATCTTTTTGAGTTTTGACATTTTTAATCAAAAATAAATATTTACTCAAAAGGACAAACAAAAATCATTTGTATTTTTCATTAAGCTTAAATGAGATGAATAAAACACAAATGATAAACAAATTTTTTTTTATATTTTTCAGTTAATTCAAACACAAAATATAATACAAAAAGATAAACAAGTCATAATTTCTAGCATGTGATAGGAAATAAGGTAATGACTAGAAAATGACTAAACAAGCATACATTTAGCATGTGAATATAGCATGAAGTACCAACGCTAAAGTATGCAAACACTAACACATTCATCCTTTAGATTTAGCAAGGGAGGGTTCATGTGATAGTAAATGAGAATCAAAAACCCTATATTGCAAGGCAACCAAGTCGGATTTCCTAACCCAAATTAATGAAGAATGACTATCTTGGGGTGTAGGAGTTTTAACTACCGTGGTTACTTTACTATGGGGTTTTCTAGGAATTCGTTTAAGATCAAAACAAAATTTCCTAAGATGACCTTGTCGACCACAATGTGTACAAGTGAGAACATGTCGAAAAGATTTACTTAAGGAGTGATCTTTAAATGTATTCCTAGTTGATTCTCCTAAAACATTGGTTTGGGCATTATGAGTAAATTCATTACAAGTATTGAAGCCTGAACCACAAGTGTCATTTTTAATTTGGACCGTTCCTAACATTTTATCTAGTTTTGCCGAACGACACTCCAAATCAAATTTGACATTACTAGAATCTTTTAATTTATTTTCCAATTCTACAATGTTAGATTCTAGTAAAATATTTCGCTCTTCAAAAGCAAGAAGCTCCTTTTTCAAGGATTCCATTAAACCCCTAAGGCTATCTCTTTCGCCTTCTACATATTCAAGCTTCTCTTGAAGAGTCCTCACATGTGTCCTAAGGTCTTCTATTAAAACATTTTCATCAATGACCTTGACACTTTCTCTTAAACTAGCTTCTAACTTCAAATTAGCTCTTTTCAATTTAATAGATTCTTTATAAAGCTCTTGAAAAACATTTTGAAGTTCACTCACATTAACCTCTTCTTCATTTTCACTATCTGTTTCTTCTCCACTATCACTATCATCAAAAACAAGAGAATCATGTACAATGACCTTGGAAGTGGCATGTGCTATCGTTTCATCAATCGATGAGTTCTCACTATCGCTCACATGACTAGCCACAAAAAATTTGTTAGTGGGGGAATCGGGCTTTTCTTCCTTATCACTATCACTAAGGGTCGCATTATATGAAATGGGTCGCTTACCCTCTTTCCTTAGTTTAGTGGGGCACTCATAAGCCCTATGGACATAACCTTCACAACCAAAACATTTATCAGACTCGTCCCTATCTAAATGTTCATTACTAGGTTTAGGGATCTTCTCGGCTTTAGAAATCTTCTCGCTTTTATCATGTTTAGAAGTAGGGGTGTTCAAAAAAACCGCCCGAACCGAAAACCGGCCCGAACCGGCCCAAACCGAACCGAAATCGCCGGGTTTTTTTAGCCCGGTTCGGCCTACGGTTTACGGATATAAAAAACCAACCATGTCGGTTCGGTTGTCGGTTTATACGTGGGAAAAACCGACTCAAACCGAACCGACCCGAAACCAATATTATATTAAAAAAAACCTAAATAACTTATATTTTTATATCCAAAAACCATTACCCACCTTTAAAAACCGACCCAAACCGAAAACCGCTCTTAAAAAACCCGGCCCAAACATAAAACCGTCGAAAACCGACCCGAAACCGAATCGAACCGAAACCGCCGTGAACCGAAACTGACGGGTTTTTTCATAGTCGGTTCGGTTTCGGTCTGACCTTTTCCAAAACCGAACCGATCGATTCGGTTTAAATTAGGGTCCAAAACCGACCCGAACCGACCCGTGAACACCCCTATTTAGAAGTATCAAATTTCTTAAAATCATTTTTAAATTTATCTTTGTTAAATTTAAGAAATTTTCTAAATTTACGAGCAAATAAAGCCATGTCTTCCGAGTCACTATCACTCTCGCTCTCTACTTCTTGTTTGACCTCTTTTCGGGCTTTTAAAGCAACCCCCTTTTCAATTTTCTTTTCAGTTTTAGAGGGAAACATATCTAGTTCATAGGTTTGTAAATCACCTACAAGCTCTTCTAATTTCGTAGATACTAAAGTGGGTAAAGAATTTAAAACGATCACTTTAGGAATAAATCTATCGGGTAGGGACCTTAAAATTTTCTTTACAACACGGTCGTCAGGTATTTTCTCTCCCAAGTTAAAAGATGAATTAACAATATCAGAAAGTCTAGCATAGAATTCATCAAAAGTTTCTTTTTCATTCATTTTGATAGTTTCAAATTGAGTGGTGAGGTTTTGGAGTTTTAAAGCTTTAACGACACTAGTTCCTTCATGAGTTAATTGTAAAATATCCCAAGCTTCTTTAGCGGTTTCACACGTCATAATACGGCGGAATTCATCCGGTGTGACAGCGCTAAACAAAGCATTTAAACCACGGGAATTGAAATTAGCAAGTTTAAACTCATTTTCAGTCCATCTATCGCCGGGTTTGATAACACGTTCATTTTCAACTAAATAAGTTGGTGGGGACCACCCGTTAACAACAGACATCCAAACTCTTTCGTCGATAGATTTTAGTGCCGATCTCATACACGCTTTCCAATACGCGTAGTTTGAACCATCGAAAATAGGAAATTTTGAAAATGGGGAAAAATCCATTTTAGCCAAAAAAAATTATTTAAAAGATCGTTTAACGAAATAATTTATCGTTTTTGGCTCTGATACCAATTTGAAAGAGCTAAACAATTTCCTTTGTAGGTAAACTTCAATAGATGATGCGGAAGCGTATATAAGTGATGGTCCAACAATTAAACAAAACAAATTTTAGTTTAATAAAACAAAATTAAACCAATTCATTAATCCAACTCCTAGAATTTACCTAAGTCATATTTATCAATATTAGCAAATTAGGCGAAACCAAATTTTAGCAAGTGACTTGAATTAATTATACATTACCCAACATTTATTATAAGTCCAAAATAAATTGAGTGTGATAAATTAAACCGAATTTTATCTTGAATTTATCCTAAGCATGCGTTCTAAATTATGATGCAAGATAAAATAAACAATATCACACTAGGCCGCGATGTACGAGGAAAAACCCAAGACGGGAAACAACCTCAGACGGCCCTAGCCACAAATCCACTAGATACGGAATTATACTTACAAGACAGATAGACTTACAACGACTGACTCGATCCCTCTCAAGCCTCGACGCTTCTTCTCGTAGAAACCTCTTCCTAGCGGATAACCTTGGAACACCACCGCGGTCTCGGAATCCACCGATAGGACTTTATACGGTCACCGTCACCCGAGCATGGAGCCTTTCTCCAAGTGGGTAGAATCACAACAAAATAATCTTCTTCTTTGATGGATGTAGAAGCAAACCAAAACTTCTCTTCTTGAATTCGGTAGAGATAAACCGGTGCCAAACTCCAAGCAATTTAATATGTATATGTGAACTTGGAATAAACACAATTGGGTGTAAACTAGAGTGTGAAGGATTTTCTCTTTGAAAAATAACACTCAAAACATGAACATTTTCCTAAACCATTTTTGCTCTCAAACACTCTCTAAGAGATGGAAATATTTTGGAAAAGTTATGGAAATGTTCAATTGGAAAATGTCATTCCCGCACCTATTAAAGTCTGTAAAAGGTGGTTAAAAACCAAGTGGGGAAGTGGGTGCAAAACTGCCAAAAAAACTGTTCCCGTCTGACAGCTCGTTCGAACGACATTTCGTTCGAACGAAGTCTCGTTCGAACGAGACTTCTAACGACGCTCCAGTATGGACTCGTTAGAAGCTCGTTGGAAATCTCGTTAGAACGAGAATCTCGTTCGAACGACATTTCTAACGACACACCAGTATGCCTTAGTGGGAACTCGTTGGCAGGTTCATTCGAACGACATATCTAACGAACGACCAGAAAGATTGAAAAATTCGATTTTTGGCCCAGAAAACTTTATGAACTTATTTTAAAGTCTTATATAATTTCTTTCTTTAAAACAAAATGCAGTTTTTTATAAAACTAACACCCAATAAACTTTGTTCCAAGCTCCTATATATATATAATTGCATTCATACATTGGGAGCATGGAACTCTAGTTGATGACGTAGAAACGAGGCACGAAAACCGGCATATTTGATGAAGCTTTATATTCTTTGCCGCTACGTCTTCAACAAACACTTCATAGGTTTGAGAGTATTACAATTACATACTTTCCTATGAATAAATGTTTTTGTCCGGAATTGAGCCAAAACTACATATGGACTCAATTGGAAATTTGTGTCCTTACAAATCTCTCCCTTTGGCTATTCCGAGACAAAAACCAAACAAAAATCCTAAAGGGCCGTCAAGCTCACTAGACTCAAAACATAACCCACCCAAACTTGACTCAACCCAAGGATCAAACGCTTTGCCATTAAACAATGCCGCTTTAGAAGAAGTCCTGCACACTTAAGCAAACTCATCAAATGCATAGGGAATACCAAGATATTAAATGCAATTAATTAAACTCCCCTTTATCAAACACATGACCTACTTAGAAAGATGTCTCCCCCTAAGATAAATCTCCCCCAAACGAAGATACGATAAATAATAGGATTAGATACCATTTCTCCCCCTATCATCATTCTCCCCCTTTTTGTTCAGGAATAGGCAAAGGATAAAGAACTAATAAACATAAAAGCATGTTGAAGCTTAAAGTGTTAAGACATGAAAGTATATGGGCAAGAAAAGAATAGCCAAAGACAAAACAAATATCATATATATATAAACTAGAAATATATCAATGAAGCACTTGCATATATATAGATATAAACGCACACATGACACAAAAATACAATAAGTTTGCACACTCGTATAGCAAAAATGTGTCATATGGAAACGGAAGTGTAGGGGTGTGAACTAGCAACAATTAAATTTAGACCCAAACACTTAATAAACATTCACGGAGTTCTCATTTGATTGCAAACTTTATCACATTTAAATATAACCTCATGTGACAATATAAAGATTGAACTCAATGAACAAACATACACAATGCATACAAGCCTAGCATGATGATGAGTCTACAAACCAAATAGAGTCATGACATTAAAGACAACTAGGATAAACGGACATTGTGCAAACCGTTGATATACCATCCAATTCTCCCTCAATAAGCATATATATTCTTTTGCTTTTGAATGAATATATCAAACAAACATAGGCCTTGGCAAATGTTTTCTTTTTAATGCCATATATTCTGTTTTTAGGCCTTTGGATCACGTATTTCTTTTAGATCCAATAAACGGTGGCTTACTATCGCAAAGGATTTAATTCATCCTTTCGCAGCCCTTCCCCGTGCACATTTTATTTATCATGTTTTCATTTTCACACAAATCTCACATGCAACGGATTTTGACATGCACTAGTCCTCCTAGGTCATAGATATGTAGATTACTAGAGTGGTAGGAGAACACCTCAAAAAGCTCAAATATAACATGTGACATTAAGATTTCAAAAGAGCTCGTGCATGAGTGAAAAGAGGCATATAGAAATAGAATCCATTTAAACAACACAAAATCCAACTACTCCATATAAAGCATGGTAAAGAACATTTTAAGGATTGAAAATCTAAACCAAAAGTTCTAGACACATGGGAGCGTTAAAGGATGGGATTCAAACACAAAATATATGCCACATAAAGTGTGTCAAACTAAAATACACACAAAATAAAATCTTTTTGAGTTTTGAACATTTTTAATCAAAAATAAATATTTACTCAAAAGGACAAACAAAAATCATTTGTATTTTTCATTAAGCTTAAATGAGATGAATAAAACACAAATGATAAACAAATTTTTTTTTATATTTTTCAGTTAATTCAAACACAAAATATAATACAAAAAGATAAACAAGTCATAATTTCTAGCATGTGATAGGAAATAAGGTAATGACTAGAAAATGACTAAACAAGCATACATTTAGCATGTGAATATAGCATGAAGTACCAACGCTAAAGTATGCAAACACTAACACATTCATCCTTTAGATTTAGCAAGGGAGGGTTCATGTGATAGTAAATGAGAATCAAAAACCCTATATTGCAAGGCAACCAAGTCGGATTTCCTAACCCAAATTAATGAAGAATGACTATCTTGGGGTGTAGGAGTTTTAACTACCGTGGTTACTTTACTATGGGGTTTTCTAGGAATTCGTTTAAGATCAAAACAAAATTTCCTAAGATGACCTTGTCGACCACAATGTGTACAAGTGAGAACATGTCGAAAAGATTTACTTAAGGAGTGATCTTTAAATGTATTCCTAGTTGATTCTCCTAAAACATTGGTTTGGGCATTATGAGTAAATTCATTACAAGTATTGAAGCCTAAACCACAAGTGTCATTTTTAATTTGGACCGTTCCTAACATTTTATCTAGTTTTGCCGAACGACACTCCAAATCAAATTTGACATTACTAGAATCTTTTAATTTATTTTCCAATTCTACAATGTTAGATTCTAGTAAAATATTTCGCTCTTCAAAAGCAAGAAGCTCCTTTTTCAAGGATTCCATTAAACCCCTAAGGCTATCTCTTTCGCCTTCTACATATTCAAGCTTCTCTTGAAGAGTCCTCACATGTGTCCTAAGGTCTTCTATTAAAACATTTTCATCAATGACCTTGACACTTTCTCTTAAACTAGCTTCTAACTTCAAATTAGCTCTTTTCAATTTAATAGATTCTTTATAAAGCTCTTGAAAAACATTTTGAAGTTCACTCACATTAACCTCTTCTTCATTTTCACTCTCTGTTTCTTCTCCACTTTCCTATGAATAAATGTTTTTGTCCGGAATTGAGCCAAAACTACATATGGACTCAATTGGAAATTTGTGTCCTTACACACATACATTATCGTTCCATTATAACGATCAACGCAAGGGTAATCGCGTAAATCTTATTTTCTAATATTATTTTTATGAACCTTCCTACGGATGACTCGCTTTATCTCTTCCATGATACAAGTAGAGGATTCCTATCTCCACTATATATATATATATATACATATATATATATATATATATATATATATATATATATATATATATATACACACATGCACACATATCATAGGGAAAATAAAGGAAAATAGCAAAAACCCATGAGAGACCGTAAGGGCGAAATGGGTGCCTAACACCTTCCCATTTGGTAACTTAGCCTCCGTACCCTTTTCGAATCATTTTGGTTTTGTATGCATCAGTATGTCTTTGGATGTTTCCTTCAGGATGGTTCCCTTTCTTTTGTCTGTTTTGAGTAAAATAGACTGGCGACTCCATCTCTCTATATTTTTCACCTCATCAACGACGGGGGCCGAAGCGCTCCCGAGAGGGACGCGCGGGACCTAGGATCCTCACTCTACCTACCCGCCGTGAGGATCGGGGATGGCCACATGTTGCATTTACATGTATTGTATGATCTCATATTATATTCGTTCTTGTACCCATTTTATATGTGCTATTTTCATGTTGTGTAGTTTGGGTAATGAAGCTAGTTGGTTTTACGAGTATGTTGGGTTATAGAAATAGGTAAAAAACATTTAAACTTGATATATAGGAATTGAATTTGAAATTTATTTTAATTGGGAGAATGATATTATGATGATTATTATTGAGGAATGCATAGGCATTCCTTAGCCAACCCACCCGCTGGACAGGGTGTGCTGTCGGCTATAATTTTGTTTATTATACAAAGACTAGGCCATGGACCCCGGTTGGTGAGTATGCAAAGTTTTACTATGGCGGTGATGCCAAGATTTTATGGCGATGATGCAATATTATGATCGGTCGTTTCCCCAAGTTATGTTATTTATTTTGGGGGGGGGGGGGGCATTGGATTATTCCGAGGATATTTAATAGAAAAGTATACGGTAGTCCATACCATACTGTGGGAGGTGCGGTGAAAATTTTGATATGGGGTTTTGGGGTGTATATTGCCCACGGTGAGATCATAGGTGATGATTATATTATTGAAATTTTAGTCTGAGTGTTCATATTGCATACACTGTTGTATATGATGCACGCACACACGAGTATGTGTAGTTGCGCTTGGAGTATTTATACGAGCTACTAAGTTTTCTTCTCATCCCCCACGGTTTTTTGTATTTTAGGTTTGATGCGAGATGATATTTAAGGCAACGTTGGGATTGGGATCGTCCTTAGAGTCCCTGGGTATTTATTTTCAAAATTTAAATGTAACGCCTAATTTATTGTAAATTCTTTTGTAAAATGACATTTGAGATTTAATAAAACTGAGAAATTTTATTCAGACAATTGATTATTTATTCTTCCGTAAACTTATTATCAATCTAAATGGTATTATTTTATAAAAAACTCTCTAATTTATCAATATTTTTTAGTAGCACCTCTCGGGGTGTTACAAATCGGTATCAGAGCATAGGTTATTTGTATTCTCGTACATGGGGTTATTGGTTCATTACCTTATCCATTGAGAGAGATTTTATTTATGTCTCTTTAATGGGGGTGATGTCGAAATATTTTTGAATTTAATGGAAGAAAATTTTGGGGTGAATTTCGAGTACGAAATTCATTTTCAAAGGGGGAAGTATGTAATACCCCGTAGTTGTGTATATATTTAATTAAATATTTAAATTATGTGGGTGACACATAATTTAATTAAGCCAATAAATAATGAGAAAGAAATTAAATATTAATTTAAAGAGAAATGAATTAATATATATGTGATAATATATTTACTAGTTTGATACAGTAAATAAAAAAATTGAATTAAGCAGTAAGTGAGTAAATGCAACGGAATTTAATATTATCTTAACCGGGATAAGAGTTATTAAATTAAAATAGGTTGGGATGGGAAATTATTGTTAAGTGAGTCGGGTGATGATTTTGAGTGCACAGTTGATCCCAAATGGGTCAAAATAGTCAAAATTAGGGGGGTAGTGTTTAGGTCTCGGGGGCTTTTTAGACTAGTCTGGATTAAAATAAGATTAATTTACTCACTTTAATGGGAGGCCAAAAGTCAAAAACGGAATTGAGTTTATAAAATGAAGGGTTAAGGTTAGATGGATAGACTTTTCACAGTTCTAAAAGTCTTAGTGAGTCACACCAAAGGTTAGAGAGGAAATGAAGAGAATTTAGAAGAAAAACTCAAGAGTCAAGAGGAAAAATGAAGAACAAACTCAAGAACTCAAGAGGATTGAAGAATTGGAGGAAATTCTGGGAGTGTTAATCGTCATCTTCACAAATGTTAGACCTTACGAAACTAAAGAAAACTAAATTCAAAGAGGCAAAAAAATGAGTGGAATGAGAAGAGTCACTTTGGAGAGTTTTAGATTTCATTTCGAGTGCTTTCGAATGATATTTGAGAAAGAAACTCAAAACACGCACCCGACTCAATTTTTCGTCTAGAATTCAATTCTGAAGTCGGAATGGCAATTTGGATAATATTTAGAGCTAGTTTGCTAGGTTTCTAAAATAGGCCTACAATGGTCGATTTTAACTGGATTGAGCTAGTTTCGTTCTCCTGTGGTTAATTCAGTGTGCTACACTTATTCAATCTTGATTGTATATTTATATCCATGTTTGTAAGGACATTATCCGTCACATTAAGTGTGTCATATACTGCTACAAGTTATCGAATAATTGGGAAGCTAACATCTACAAGCGACAATCCGAATTTCAAGACCACTTCAACATTCAAGCCTAACAAGGACGAATTTGGTAAAATGTGTTTAAGTTTTATTTACATTTCGTATTAAAAGTGTTGGGACATTTTTTATAAAATTTAAATGATTTTTGAAATATTCTTAAATGGTTTTTAATTTTTCAAAATCATAAAAGGTTTGGATAAAGATCTCCTAATCCCGTGAACAGTTTTATTAATTGAGGATTCCAAGTTATTTAAAACGTTAAAAGTCTTTTTTAAGGGGATCAGTGACGGTCGTTCAAACGACGTCACATCTCGTTCGAACGAGATGGAGTTCGCTCGAACGACGTCATCTGTCATTCGAACGAGAGTTGTTTTAACCTGACACGACACCGCCTTGATTTTCAGTATAAATAAGGTGTCAGGGTTCTGTATTTCGTGTGGAGAAAAACTGGTTTTTGACAGAATACGTTTTTCTATTCTCCAACCATATTTGAGGGTTCAATCTTTTGTTTTACAATTCACAATCCCAATTGATTTTGTGTTAATTGTTTTGTGGAACCCAATACATAGTTTGCTATTGTTCATACCTTGTGGGGAGATCTCTGTTACCGAGAGTTGCGTGCTATTGTGCAGTGAGTCTCGACGGAGTTTTTGTGAATGCGTATCATTAAGGAATGTTGCGGTGTTCATGGGTTCAAGACTGGACTGCGGCTCATGTATGTTTGTTGTGCGTGGACTTATTGCTGACGACATCGATCAATGCCTGCAGATATTCGAGTGTCAAACTGTATTTCATTGTAATCCGATGTAAGTTGAGATTTATAATTATAGTGAAATAAAAAGGTTTTGACATGAGGGGATTTTTCCTAAAGTTTGTGTCACATATTTTACTTATGTTGGTTTGACACATGCACACACGTAGTTCAAGGGCGGAATTGATTTTATTTATAAATTGACTCTAATTAAATAAGTTTGTGATTAGAACTTGAGCATCTATTCTAAATCAGTATCGCACCTGGTCCTTCAAATTGGCATCACACCAGGTTACGCTAATTTATCGCGTATTCTTATTTTTCGCAAAAAAAATTGTGTGATATTGATTTTTTTTTAAATATGATTTGTAGAAAAATTTCAAAATGTTTCCAAACGAAAACTTATATAGTCGGTTGCCAATTTTTGACTGGTCTAATTATGCTATTAGAAAGCCCGTATAAAATCCCACTTAAAAGCATTTGATGGGAGAGTTTGGTTAATTTCTGAAAGAGTTCGGACTCCTCCCACTGTCGCTGTGAATAATGTCACGAATTTAAAATATGTGTCAGCCTGGACTGAGGAAGAGTTTAGGTGGAGCACTTACAATTCACGAGGTCTTAGTGTAATTGTCGAACTCGCCACCCCGACGAGTTCTGACGTATTATGACGTGCACCACGTCTAAAGAAGCATGGGATATTTTGAACCTCACCCATGAAGCCACTAACACGGTCAAAGATTCTAAAATTCAAAATTTGACCACTCAATTTGATACCATCACTACGCTAGAGACTGAGTATTTTGATGACTTTTATGCACGTTTGTCCGACATTGTCAACACTAGTTTCAATCTTGGTGAGCCAATTCCTGATGCACGAGTGGTTAAAAAGATTTTAAGATCGTTGCCTATACATTTTATCCCTAAAGTAACTATTTTAAAAACCTTAGGAAATTTGAATCGTCTGAAATTAGAAGAGTTGGTAGGAAACCTACAGACGTACGAAATTGACATGTTCCCCGACACTGTCAAACCTAAGGATAGAGGGATAGCGCTTAAAGCTCAAGATAAGACAAAGAAAGTGAGTTTTTCTGATTCCGAGTCTGAGTTTGATATGGCCCTTCTTGCAAAGAATTTTAAAAAAATTCTCCAGTTTTCGAATCAAAACTCTTCCAATAAAAGATTTTAAGAGAAAAACAAAAAGAAAGACAAGGCCAAAGAAAGCGGTGAGAAAGAGAAAGAGGGTGAAGAAAAGTTTGAAAATTTAAAATGTTTTGAGTGTGAGGGGAGAGGGCACAAGTCATTTTAGTGTCCCACTAGACTTAGCAGAGGGGGCAAGAAAGTTGCTATGCCAGCGACCCTGAGTGATAGTGAGGAAGATGTGAATGATTCCGAGGATGAGTCTTCACAAGAAAAGTGTATTGAATTTTTAGCCTATCACGAGAGCACACCCACTTTGTCCCACGACAATGAGGACACTTGTTCACGTGATACCCCCGAGGAGGTTTTGAGTGTTTCTAGGGAGTCTGAGAGAGAGTGTGCTAGTGATGATGAGAGTGAGCTCCAGATTGCGTTTCGAGAGTTCTACGCCGAGACCTTAAAGACTACAAAATTGAATAACAAGTTGGGTTCCAAGGTGAAAGATTTGGAAAGTGAGATTGTGAGTTTGAAGGAGTTTAAGGAAAAATCAAGTCAACTCGAGAAAGTGAAGGTTTCTTTGAGTGAGCGGTTGATTGCTTTGAATAGGGAAAATAGTGAGCTTATAGCCTGCGTGTCTCAATTAGAGATAGATCTTAATCATGCCCTGGAGGCTAAAGTCACTTTGGAGAATGCATCTAAGAAGGTGGGAAATATGGTTCTCAATCCTATTTTGGGAAGTGGTTAGAGTTTACGAATAAGTCATGACGGTGCGTCTACTTCTTTTGTTGCACCCGAGTCGGTTCCTACTTTAGAGTTAGATTCACATGACTCTCGACCCAACCCGTATAGGCGTCCCATACCTATTAGGAGAGCGCATAGGAGACATTTTGATAGAGGTGTTCCTAGGTCGATTTATGTTTGCTCCCATTGCAAAAAGAGAGGACACCTTAGGGAGTTTTATTTTAAACTGGGTTATGTGTCACGCTTTATTCCTACACACATTCGCATACATGCACCCACCCATGATACTTTTCTAGCACATAATGATAGAGAGTTTGCACATATTCGAGAGAAAGTAAATTTTTTGGTCAAGACTTCTCATGATTTGATGGAGTTGTTTCAAAAGATTTCACCATCTTTGGAAAACTCCACCGCACCTATCGGTTGAGGTCTAGACATATTTGCTAGCATAGGGTGATGTACATGATGTCATCTTTGCCTATTGCTAGTATGTACCATTTGTTTTGTATTTTATTAGCATTTTTGTTTACTTTTCTCATGTTTATAGCACTGTTTTGGATCTGTTTACCCTTTTCAGAAACTGTTTTTATGATTTTTCCCATAGAACACAACGACATGATATTCTGAATAATCTGGGAAATTTGTGTTTTCTCATTCTAACGAGATTGCATCTCGCGTAAAATCTTCTTTTGAGATCGCCTGTCATTCAAATGACATGTCATCTCGTTTAAACGACCCCTGAAATTTTGTTTGCAGTCCCTTGTTTTCTTCTTGTTATATGTTATTGGTATTGCTGGGTTGTTTCTGAACAGTGTTTAAAACTACGAAAAGATTTTCTGTTTAAAAAACTTTTAAAAAATCCAGAAAGAGTTTTGTGTTTTGTTTGCACCTTATATGAATTGACAATTAGGATGATCAAGTCACAACTTTATGCCCTATCCATGTGACTGTTTGATAGTGTTTTTAGACAATATATTGTGTCATTCATGTGCTTTACAAAGTTTGGAGTCTTTGAGATGATATAGTATTACTACATACATGATTGACTCAATTTGTCCTTTATTGCACACTTGCACGGATTTGTTTGACTTTTATGCCTGTCTATCACATGTTGGTTGAGTGTTTTCATCTCAATTTTGTCTATACAACAAACCAAATGCGATAAAACTTGACAAACAATAGTGCATGATATAAACCGTTTGTGAGATTTGTGTGTTTTATTTTGAAAAATGGTGAAGGGCTACGAAAGGTACTCATTTATTCTTTGTGATTAAGTCACCGTTTAAATGGACCAAAAAAAGTGAGAAATTGAAAATTATCGGGGGTCCAATGAGGTTTAAAAGAGCCCAAAAAAATTTAAGGGCAATAAAAAGAAAATTATGCCAAAAATGGGCCAATTTTTTTGTTAGATCACCTCATAAATAAAAAGAATTATCTTTTAATGAGGGAGTTTGAATGGAATTTTCAACGGTTTGCACGTCCTTAAAAGTCATGAAAAATCATTACACAGTTTTGGACGTTATTGGTGTGGAAATCATTTATACTTTGATTTGTTGACATGATTATGACGATGTCATCTAAATTCAATAATTCTACATCTAAGCAACTACATTTTATGTTCATTCGTTAGGAGTACTTTTATGCATCTTGCACATATGATATGATTGAGCTGATTTTCCTATCGAATTTGTTCATACCCGTTCATTCCGTTTCCATGATTTGGTTGTCTTAGTGAAAATTCAAGGTGTGTGATTTTTGTAACATCACTTCTGCATTTTTGTATGAAAATTTTGGAAAAAATAAAAAATAGTAGGTTTTCTTTGTTTTACCATGACACCCTAATTTGCTTTATGTGATTGATACTTTTCCTTGTCTATTTCGGACAAATAAAAAGGGCGAGAACGAATTATGATATTATGGGGGAGTTTAAGTATGGGTGAGATTTGATTCTGCTTACATATTTATGTTTATATCGTTTCAAACTCGATGCGTCATGAGGTTTTTGCTTTATCTCATGTGTTTAGGTACAATTGAAGATTTTTTTATTACACACCCTAATGTGAAAAGTTTGGAGTTTTTGAAAAGTTGATTGTTGAAGCGAAGTTTGAAGACTTGATAGTTTATCTTTCCACGTTTGAGTTTATGGGAGGCTAGATTCGTATAGTTCATTTGTTTTTTATAATTCAAATATTTTTATTTTATAACGGCATAGACATATGGGGAGATTTGTAAGGACATTATTCGTCACATTTATTATCCAGTGTTGAAGCAGGAGCAGGTAGTGTTTTTAAAACAAAGAAAATAGGTATTTGCGTGGAGTCACGAGGATATGTCGGGGATAGACCCAGTTTTATTTCAATGTCAACAAAGAAATCAAACCAGTGAAGCAAAAGCAAAGAGTCTTTAGTCCAAAAAAGAACCAGGCTCTTCAAGAAGAAGTGAAAAAGCTGCAAAAATCTTATTTTATTGAAGACGTGAAGTATCCAGATTGGTTGGCCAACGTTGTGATGGTTAAAAAGAAGAATAATAAGTGGAGAATGTGTGAGGACTTCACATATCTGAATAAAACTTGCCCAAAATATCATTTTCCTCTGCCCATAATAGATCAGCTAGTGGATGTAACTTCAGGGCATGAGCTGCTAAGTTTCATGGATGCCTATTCTGGACATAATCAAATTAAAATGAAGCCAGAAGATAGGGAAAGTTCCTCTTTCATTACCCCCGAGGAACATATTATTACAATGTTATGCCTTTTGGTCTTAAAAATGCAGGTGCTACATATCAGTCGCTGGTGAACAAGGTATTTGTGGAACAGATTGGCAAAAATATGAAGGTATATGTTGACAACATGTTGACTAAAAGCAAGAAAGCTACTGACCATATAACTGATTTGGGCCAAACCTTTGATCAACTAGAGAAGTACCAAATGAAGTTGAACCCGACCAAGTGCATTTTTGGCGTACAAGAAGGCATGTTCCTTGGATACATTGTGAATCAAAGAGGTATTGAAGCGAACCCTTATAAGATAAAAGCTATGCTGGAGTTACAATCTCCAACCACTAAGAAGGAAGTGTCTAGCCTTACGGGGCGTATTGCATCTCTCAATAGATTCGTATCCTGAGCATGGATAGATGTCTTCCATTCTTTAAGGTGTCAAAAAGACCTTTGAGTGGAACGACGAATGCGAGAAGGCTTTATTGGAGTTGAAGAGATACTTGGGGACACCTCTTTTATTATCCAGGCCAGTAGAAGGAGAAAAACCATACTTGTACTTAGATGTTTCAAAAAGTGCAGGTAGTTCGGCCTTGATAAGAATAGAAGATGGAGTGCAAAAACCAGTTTATTATACTAGCAAGGCATTCAGGGGAGCAGAAATTAGGTATCCAAAATTGGAAAAGATAGCATTGGCATTGATTGAGGCAAGCCGAAGAATGAAATCTTATTTTCAAGCCCATACAATCGTGGTGTATACTGATATGCCACTCAGACTGGATTTACATAATCCAGAGAAGTCTGAAAGATTGATGTATTGGGTAGTGGAGTTAGGGGAATACGACATTATCTATAAGCCATGATCCTCTCTCAAAGGACAGGTAGTGGCAGATTTCATTGATGAGTTTACCTACCCAGATTACTCTGATCAACAAGGGGCCAATACAGAGCAACTCAAGGATACTAGAGGGTTAACAAAAGGGATGGCAACCGACCAAATAAAATCCTCTGGTAAAGTACAAGAGCTGAAGAAGAAGAAGAAGAAGAAGAAGAAGAAGAAGAAGAAGAAGAAGAAGTATGAAGAAAAGAAGGATAAGATATTCCATCAAGGGATTCTGTCAGGTCAAGGGTTTGATGATCATATTCCTATATGGAATTTATATGTTGATGGTTCTTCATGTGCAACAGGTTGTAGAGCTGGAATTATTCTCAATAGTCCTGATGGGATAGACATTGAATATGCTCTGCATTTCCAATTCCAAGCTTTCAATAATGAAGTTGAGTATGAAGCCGTGATTGTGGGCCTCAACTTAGCTAAATCATTGAATGCAGAGCAAGTTGTCGTGTTCAACGATTCTTAATTAGTGTTAAATCAGATGCTAAGTCTTTATGAAGCAAAAGGGGAGTTCATGTTAAGATACTTAACCACGGATATGGATATTGTAGCCAATTTGGCAGTTGTTAAGGTGGTTAGAATACCTAGACTAGAGAATACAAGGGCAGATGCACTTGCTCGGTTAGCCTTAGCTACTCGCACCGAACTATGAAGAACAATTCCTATTGAAGTACTTACAAGCAGGAGTATTGATGAAGACCTGATGTTGAATTTTATCACTTTGGATATGGGACCATCTTGGATGGATCCCATTAGGGCCTATATTGAAGAAGCTATTTTCCCAGCTGGCCTACTCGCAGCCAAAAGGTTGAAGTACAAGGCTGCCAGATATGTTTTGAATAATGGAATTCTGTACAGAAGAGGTTTGATAACTGGCTTGCATAGGTGTGTTCATCCAGCAAAAGTTAAGGATCTAATAGAGGAAATTCACGAAGGATATTGTAGGGCTCTTATAGCAGAACAAACTCTACTACAGAGAATGAGTACCCAAGGATATTACTGGCCAATAATGCACGTAGATTGTACAGATTATGCTAAAAAAATGTAACAAGTGTCAACGATTTTCTACAATACGAAGAACACCTCAGGCGCTGCTAACACCAATCGCTTCACCCTAGCCATTTTCTATGTGGGGAATAGATTTAGTTGGGCCTCTACCAACTACAAGAGGACGATTTAAATATTTGGTGGTCACCGTTGATTACTTTACAAAGTGGGTGGAAGCTGAACCTCTCATCGATATGGCCTATGAAAGGGTCTATCAATTCATTTGGAAGAATATTATTTGTAGATATGGTCTGCCTCATGCCTTTATCACTGATCATGGTACCCAATTCAACAATGACAAGTTTGCAGCATAATGTCTATAGTCCAACATTCAAAAAGTCCATTCTGCTCCAGGTCACCCCAAAAGTAATGGGAAAACAGAGGTGACGAATAGAACTCGACTGAATGGGTTGAGGAAGAGATTAGATGATGCTAAAGGGAATTGGATCAACAAGTTGCACTCAGTGTTATGGGCTTACCGAACAACTCATCGAATAGCAACTGGAGAAACCCCTTACATGTAGGCTTTTGGGAGTGAAGCTGTGATACCTGTTGAACTAGGCTTACCTACTCATAGGGTGCTCAACTTTAATTCTTCGATAAGTGATTTGATGAGACGCGTGGACTTGGACATGCTCGAAGAAGTCAGAGAAGATGCAACAATCCAAAATGCAGTCTATCAACAAAGGAATGCTATGTATAATAATAAAAGGGTCAAGAAATATGATCTAAAGGAAAATGATTACGTGCTCAAGAATGTCATTCAAAAGCACAATAAGCTGGAGGCCAGTTGGCATGGGACCTATCACATCACGACAGTTGTCCGACCTGGCACTTAGTGAATATAAACTCTTGAAGGGGAAGAATTCAAGAATGCCTGGAATGCAGAGCACCTACGAAAGTACTACCAATAATGTAACAGCCCGTGTACTCAAATGTTTCAGTATGAATGAAAATGATGATTTCCTCATTCGTTTGTTTTATTTTATTTTATTTTTCGGAGTACTAGTGCTACACACTACACTCAACAGTTTGCAGTAAGCAGTATTTCTAAACGCATTTAAAAATGACAACGCTCAATAATCACCAATGACAAATTGGTCGGCATCAACATAAACACTAACAATGTTGGTAAAATAATCGAGCAAGATAAGTCCTTCTTGATTATGGGTGACCTAAGAAGGCATCTAAACTGGGCAAGAAGTTGGGTAAAATATCCACTGCCTGGGAACCAAGGCAATCTAGATAAGATTGTTACAACTAAGCAGGAAGATGGGATAAACATTCCATTGCTTAGCCACTTATTGGTGATAAAACAATCACTTCAACTAGACAAACACATGGGGAAAAAGTTCCATTGTCTAGGCAATCAAATCAAAAAGGGTAAAATCTACAATATATATAATCAATGACTGAAAAATAATCCATTTTTGTTATAAGTATAGTACTACTATTGCTGATCTCATGTTATGAACAAAGATTGACAGAATAAACATCATGAAATTATTTTATTTCTATGGAAACAAAATTACAAGAAGATGATTTCTTTTCATTTACAACAACAGTTACTAATAAAGTACAAATAGCATATTCTATTGATTTCTTTCCTTCAGATTTAGATACAGGATCCATTCCAGCTGGAGGATCATCTAAAGCAAAAGAAGAATTAATAAAGGTCAAGTCCTGAAGCATTCTGGTGTTTCTCGAACTTGGTCGGTCCAGTAAATGAGGAGGTCGGGATATCTCAAATTCTTTGTGAAGACTGTAATCACCAAGGTATTTGGAAATAAAATAATGAGGAATGGAGCTAACTGGAATCCAGATAGCATCTAGCTAAAACGGTGGTACTGGTAGATCAAGAAGTCCAGGGATGTACCAATCCCACAGTTTATTTCCTTGCTCAACTTTCATTACAGTTAAAGCATTCAGCCATCCCTGTTTGTACCCATTATTATTTGATTGTTCAATCTGGTATCAAGATGATATAAAGCTTCATTGTATCCCTCCATTCAGAACTCTTTGGGTTGCTTGTGAAACTGATAAGTTAATCGTTCAACATGTTGATGAAGTCTTTTCAGCACACTTTCTTTATTCTATAACGCAGAACTCTGATTGGATAATTTCTTTGTAAGAGTTTGAATCTTCTAGGACATCTCTGCAAAAGCTTGATTTTTTTCCTTCATTTGAGCTGCTTGATTTTCTAAGGCCCGTTGAGTTCTAGTCTCTTCAATGCTACTCTAATCAACTCTTGTTCTACCTCGGGAAGTGGATGCAGGTCTAACTCTTTTCAAAGTTTCCAACTCTTCCCTTAATGAAGCATTTTCAGTCTTCAAAAAGGAAATACCTTCATCATTAACTTGGACTATAGCTCCAGAGGAAGAAGAAGATTTTGGCTATCTCAATTCTTCTCTCAAAATGATATTTTCCTCTTCTAGCAATTTGTCAATGTTTCTATGCTCCTCGTTTCAAGTTTCAGCACTCTCTCTCTCTCTTATTGTAGGAGGAAATAAATTTGTCATAACCCCGATCAGCACTCAATTGTTGGTACTTCCTCTCATAACCTTCATGAAGAAGAGCAATGGCTTCCTTGTGTTAAAGTTGAAGTTCAGTAATCATTCCTTGAAGATCTTTAATCATTTCGTAGTAAGCTACATTATTCGCTACTGCACAATCAAGTAAGAATTTCAAATACTGGTAAGCCTCAATTGCTCACTCAGAGGCATCAGGACTAAGAATGTCAATTATTTTTGCTTCAGTAAAATCTCCGTGACCAGCTTTGAAGTAGTCTGTACATTTCTTCATCAACTCTATATCATGAGCTGATACTAGTTCCATCCTGGCAATAAAATAGCAAGGAAAAGTAAAAACAGATCAATAACATCACAACTATATTGAACAGTAGAGGAGAAATTCAGATAAATAACAAGTTAATTTTATTGACCATAATAGGTGAGAGTACAACCAGAGGTACAAAACGAAGGAAAAAATAGAGGAAAATAAAAAAGTTATCAAGCAATATTACACCTTCTCTGTATCCCCCATTACATTCTCAACTGATTTTGAAGAAGGAGTTGGTTGCTGAAGTTGATCGAAAGATAGCTGACGTTGTTCGGATGAAGTTATTATCTACTGGGCTTACTCGAAAGACTGAGGGATGATGGCAGCAGGTGTTTATTCTATCATCATTAAAGAAGAATCAGATACAGCTTCATTTTCTTCTTCTTCTACGATGGCAAGAGGAGGGTTGTGGACATGTTTCTGAAATAATTCAGAGTCTTCAGCAATGTTTAACTCTTTTAACGCTGCAACCCTTCCATCCGTGAAGAATTTCAAACTTGCATACTCCATTTGAGCATAGGCATTAGTTAGAGCTTTGTTCCACCCTTTGTCTAGCCAGAACTAAAGGACTTCTTCACAGCAGATTTTCTCATCGTCTTCTCTGAGGAAGCATTCTCCCTAAGTAGATCTTTAACAGATTTTACTTTTTGTTCAAGCTCTTTCTTATGTCGTCCAACCTCTTCAAGATTGCCCTCACCTTCCCCCTTGCTGGTAATGGAAACCTTCAATTTCTCCTCTATCTCCTTAAAAATATCCACAGCTTTTTATCGAGCTAGATCAGCCTCCTTTGCAGCATCCACGGCTTTTTATTGAGCTGTCTCAGCAACCTTGATTTTATTCTTCCAAGAAGTTTTGTCATCTTCATATTTCTGCCAGGGGTCCACCAAATATTTTTATAACCCAGCAAGGGCTTCTTCTACTTCACTGGAAGAGGAAGCAACTTTGATAGATTCATCCTTTTCCAAGATATTATTGAAATACACCAAAAACTGCAGGATAAAGAGAAACTCAAATCAGTGCATGAACATTGAAAGAAGAAATGAAATATCAAGGTAAAATAATAACACTTACTGATGCAAGGTGTTGGGCTGCCAAATCAGAGACTTTCCCCCGAGGAGTAGAGGTATCAGCAGCTCTGTGATCAAGAAGAGTTCCAGAGTAGATCAATTTCCTGTCCAAACCAGGAGTAAAGAATGCTGGAGGACCAGTACTGAAGGAAGGTATTTCAATCCCAGCAGGTTGAGCAGCAACATCAATGGCCTTCTCAACAAGACCCCTTCTCAATCTTCTCAAAGGTGCTGCCTTTTTTTGAACGACAGGGGGCTTCTTTGTGACCTCCTTAACAGGTGTAATTGCTTTCCCAGATGGAGCAGCATCCTTTTTCTTAGTCCCTCCAGCTGCGACATCTTCTTTATTCTTTTTTTCCCCATCCGTACTAAGGATAATATTGGCAAAGAGATCGGGCATTCTCCTTTTCTTCATCATTAGATCGGCGATGGCAGTTTTCAAATCAGAAAAAGATTCTTTAATAACTGAAGAAGATACTGGATCTTGCTCAAGATCAATCACCAAAGAAGGAGGAACAGTAGGCCGAGCGATAAAAGATGAAGTGTTATTCCTATATTTCAACAAATAGGAAGCAGATCTCACGTGCTCCCCAGTAACTGATAGATGTATAATATCGAAGTATTGGCAAAATTATAAACATAGGGGATTAAGCGAGAAAGAAAAACCACATTCTGCTACAAAAATACAGGGAAACTAGTGTCCCTCAGCTAAAGAAAATAAATCAGAAGGACAAGGAGGTTCCTCCAAATTAACCAAAGAATGATATCAAAATCGGCTCTAAACTTATCTAATGATTCGATAAGGTAAACCATGATAGTTAAAGCAAAGAAAGAATAAAGAAGGAAGAAATTCTTACAGAAGATTAAGGAATCAGCTAAAGCAGATGACAGAAAGAAATTCCATAAGAAGAAAAATGAGAAAACAAAGACTTTGGAAACAAGATAGCAAAAGGTAGAAGATAATAGGATTTTACCGCCTTTATATATGTCGCCTCGAAAAACGAGAAAAGTAATGATCACAACTGACGAAGGTTGCGTTCTCTACGGCTAATCAAAGGAAAAAGACGCAGATACCTAAGTGGTCATCAAAATTCAAAATATTTACAAATTTTCCATTTCGCACTAAAAACTGTTACACAAAGTGGAAATTTTTTTACAAGTGTTGAAGGTCTGTAATTAATCAAGACATGAAAAATATGCCCGAGCAATTTTTTGGGTAAAATGTTCCATACTCTCACATCCAGCCTCAACTGTGCAACATTTGGGGCTTCTGTTGATATAAAAATTAGTTAGCTGACGTGGACCAATTATATGGAGACATGTATCATCCAACATGGCACAAAATCAAGTACCGAGCTACTCAGAGTACCGAGCTACTTAGGGTAACAATCTACTCAGCGTACCGAACAACTTATTGGGAAGACCAAACGACCAGACAAATTTAATGTTTATTGTATTACATTCATTCCTTACCATGTACAGATGTATACGCCTATTCAATAAAGGCATTCTATCTATTCACATTGACAACCCAAGGGCTATAAATACATTGTAACACCCTCTCAGCAGGGTAAGCTAACCAGGAAAACGTAATTGAGATCAAGGCAATACACCCAGTAATACAAAACAGTGGACGTAGGCCATTTCGTTAAGGCTGAACCACTTTAAAAACTCTCTCGTCTTATTTCTTTACTGATATTTATCTGTGATTAATTAATTAGATCAAATCTAGTTTTTTACATCAACAAACATTAAATCTAGTAACACATCACATTAATAGGTCAATCCAAAATAAATGGAAAATAATTAGATATTGTACTTCACCTTTCTAGAACGCCCTAGTCATTAGGGTTACAACACAACCTACGGAATGAAGTTACGAATTTTCTAGAGAAAGTTATACCCATTACTACAACATTTTTCAAGTTGTTTATGTTGAAAAACAACAACGAAACTTCAACTTCAAAACATCATCCAAGCTAAACCAAGAGGAATTTTATGCTCATCTCATATTATGTTATACTCATATATTCTATCTAATATATCCAATAGGAATCACTTGATTTCAGTAAGTATCCAATGAGTTATGCCACTTTTAACACAACTAGGTCAGAATCAGAATATAAAAGCATAACCTAACAAAATTAAGCATATCTCCACTTTGGGTTTTAATTCATGGAAACATATAATAAATGTGTTTTATCATATACGCGCATCATATAAATACATATCCTAAATTAAAAAGTTTCACAAGAAGGTGACTCAAATCTTAAGTTTTAAAGTTCACATTTACTATCCTAGCACAAGTTCTTATCTATGTCGTTAAGCCATCCTTATTTCAATCCAATTATACAATATGGGTATCATTCAAATCTTTATCAAAATCTAGAAAAAAAAAATATACAAAGTGTAAAAATCATTCATGTGACTAACTTTTACAAATAGATAATTACCTATAATTACCTTATAATTACTCCTTGATTTATTGTATTTTTTCAAAGCAAATTCTTCATTAACTTCCTTTTTCTCTCTCCTTAGGCATAATCCCTCAACCTTTGTCCTTTCCCATGAATAAGAAGATACATATCTGATTTCTAATAATAAAAAACGTTATAAGGAGGTCCAATGGCAATTAAGCTTGCAGTAATGTGTGATTGGTTGGACAAAATGTCTAATCAAATATTTCCACTAATGATATATTTGTCCCGCATTTGTAAAACCACCATAACTCACTATTCTGGACCCCAATTTACTCCCCCTTTGTGTCTACGCATAGGTAACTTATATATCTACAACTTTTATATTTTATGTTTTCCCAAAATCATAAAAGTAGTATGCCTAATTTGGGATCAAACAAGAGAGTAGCAATGTAACGAAAATCTCCGAACTTTCACATTTGGCGACCAAATATCCCCGATTTCACACCACCACCCCAGTTTACTTTTATAAACATAACGATGCATCAAGAACATTATTTATAATACATCTAACCATATAAATAATCATATGCTATAAACATTTTATCACCGATCATAATCTCAATTAGAATTTAATTCAAACAACATATATATCACGTGAGTATGCATCCTCTAAACATGACGATTAAAATGTTAATACCCATCATCAGCCTTATCAATCATAACTTATACTTAATCATTTAACTAACATGCCTTATCATACTTTAAGTCCTTACATTTTACCAGTGTTTCGATCAATTTTCTAAGCAAATTATGTGTCAACACTAGTTACCTTGGTTGGTTGTGGAAGTTTTAGAAGTGGTTATCCTTGCATCATATTATGGTTGGATCTCAGTCTACCATAAATCAGTGAATCCTTTTACTTTGGTAGGGGTACTTCTTGTTCACAATCTATCGTATAACGAGAACGTACATGAAGTATGATTTTTTATTCGTGACTTGTTTGTTCAACGAAGTCATACAGGAAGTCTGGCCTCTCGTTCTTGACTTGTTTGTTTAACAAAGTCATATATGAGGTTGGTATTGTAATCTCTTATTCAGAATATCTTGTGTTAAGATTGTACAGGAGTTGATCTTAGTATTAAGTGTTGATATATACATGTCACGTGCCCATAAAAATAAAAAAATGGCAAGAATGAACGGAAAATTGAATTTTTCATTCATGAAAAATAAGAAATACAAGATAATGAGAAGGGGATGATTCTTTTTGTCTACATTACTGATAATATTTCCTCAGATGTTCGTCCATTCCATGTATTTTTTTAATTGCTCTCCTTTAAGAGTTTCAATGCAATAGGTTCCTGGTCTCATAACACTTGAAATGCAGTAAAGACCATGTCAGTTGGGCTCCAGTTTGTTCCCTTTCTGGATGACTTACGATCTCATTTTTATATTGTGGATCATAGGCCTAGGTTTGCAAGCGCCTGGCCAGTGGACTTAGATCAGGGCGCCCTCAGTGTCCTGACCAAACAATGAGCCCCGGCATGATCTGCGCCAGCGATTGTAGAAATGGGTTTTCTCTGGTGATAAGCAGCAACCCTCAACGCTGCATTTTCTCCAACTTCCTCAATGATACCAAGATCCTACTTTCTCATTAATTCATTCCTTGGAGATTCAAAATTGAGTACGCAGTGGATGGGAAGAATGATCTCTTTTGGAACCACGACCTCTATTCCAAAAGCTAGTATATAGGGAGTTTCACCCATGCTAGTCCTGGGAGTGGTCCTATAAGCCCATAGGATGCTCTGTAACTCATTGATCCAGTTCCCCTATACGTCATCCAGCCACTTCTTAATTTTTTCTAGTAAGGTCTTATTGGTGACCTCAACCTGGATATTGCACTGTGAATGCCTTGGGGTAGAATGAAGCTTTTGATTCTTTGAGCGGATGCATTAGTCTCAAACTCTTGGTTGTCAAACTGAGTACCTTGGTCGGTAATGAACGCATAAGGCATGCCATAATGGAAAATAATGTTCTTCTAGATGAATTGGAAGACTCTCATACGGCATCTCCACTAAAGGATATGCTTCCACACATTTATTGACATAATCCACAGGAACCACTAAGTATTTGAACCTTCCCTTCATTTTAGGCAGCGGGACGGCCATATCAATTCTCCAGATTCTAAATGGCCAAGGGGATATGATCGGCATTAGAGAAGCTCCCGGAGTGTGGTGGATCTTGGTATACTTCTAACATTTATCGCACTTTCTGGCACACTTGGCACGGTTTGCTTTCATGGTCGAACAGTAGTAGCCTTGTGTAGCTGCTAGCTTCACTAGTGACCTTCCTATTGAATGCGCCCCACAATACCCTTCACGTACCTCCTTGATCAGGTCGTTAACTCCTGTAGGGCGAACGCATCATAATAGAGAGATAATATACCCTCTCATGTACAATAGTCCTGCCTCTAACACATAATTGGCGACTTTATAGCGTAGATTTCTCACTTCTTTAGAGTCAAATGGAGCAGCGCCAGTCTCAATGTAAGCTCGTATGGGGTACATCCATGAGGGGTCGAGGCCTATTTCGATGACACTAGTTATTTCTTCATTTGTTCTGTAATGGATATGTATTTTAATTAGTACTTTTCTTCACAATTTTGTTCTGGTAGTTGACATCAATCTTGCCAGTGCGTCTACTCTAGTATTCTTTGTTCTAGGGACTTTCATCACCTTAACCCCTAAGAATTTGGTCAGCCACCACTTTGTCATGGCCAAGTACTTAATCATGGTCTCTTCTCTAGCTTCATAAAGTCCAAGTAATTACTTGACCACCACTTGTGAGTTACTATGTGCCAAAATTTGCTTGACTCCAAGTGATGAGGCTAATCTAAAACCCACTATTAGTGCTTCATACTCAGCCTAATTGTTAGACCCGTCAAACTAGAAATCGAGTGCGTAATCTACATCTATTTCGTCTGGTGTGGTGATTACGAGACCTGCTCCACTACCCATTGTAAAATATGATCCATCTATAAATAATTTCCATATCATATTTTCTTTCTCGAACTTTCCTTATATCAATTCTCCGAAAATGAATAACTTTGTTATCTACTCATGATCATGCATAAGGTACTCACAACTGGTTATAGATTCTTGGACATCTATACGGGGATTTCATACTGGAGTATATTGTTGGTTCCTTTCACTAGGTGAGCTCTCTTCCAAAGGTGTCTGCTTGGTTCCCTTTATGGCGGATCTCTCTTTCAGAGAAGTCTGCTTTGCTACAAGTGTTGATCTCTCTCCCGAAGGAGTATTCTTGGCAATTTATTCTTTGTACGTGAATTCAACTAAAAAGTGTACCATGACTTTGCCTTTGATAGCAATTCTAGGTTCAAATTAAATATCATATTCTCCTAGCTCCACTGCCCGGGCCATAAGTTCTCCTGACATTTATAATTTATGTAAAAAAATTCATAAGGACATATATGTATAAACAATAGTGGTATGATCTTATAAGTATGGCTTCATCCTTCTTGAAGATTCAAATAGTGCGAGGGATAGTTTCTTTATCCTAAGATATCAGATCTATTCTTTGTCGGTGTAATATATTGAACTATGTATCCTCTCCTCCTATCTCACCATAGCCGAGCTAACGGCAGATGCTGATACAGCCAATTAAAGGTAGAGTTTTTCTCAAAATATTGGTCATGATAAGATGGGGGCTAGCCACAAATACCACTTTAACTTCAGTAATGATTTTTCACATTCTTCGTTCCATTCAAAAGTTTTCCTTAAAACTTTAAGGAAAGGAAGACATTTATCAGTGGCTCTAGAGATGAACCTGTAAAGCCTGGGGACGTGTCATGTCAGTCTCTACACCTCTTTCTTCGTCGTTAGGAACTACATGTTTATCAAGGCTTGGATATTTTAAGGATTAGCTTTGATTTCTCGTTGGTTGATAATAAAGCCCAAGAATAATCCCTCCTTCAATACGAACACCCATTTAGTTGGGTTGAGCTTCATCTGATTCTTTTATAGTTGGTCAAAGGTCTGCTGGAAGTCCTTTACATGGTCGGCCATTCTTTTGACCTTTATGAGCATGTCGTCCACGTATACTTCTATATTTCTACTGATCTAATCTTTAAACACCTTATTCACCAGTCTATGATAAATTCTCCAGTGTTTTTGAGGCCGAAGGGCATTACATTATAGCAGTAGGTACCTCTACGGGTGTTGAAAGAAATTTTTTCTCTATAAGATGGTTTCATTCCAATATGGTTGTACTTGGAATAAGTGTTTATGAAACTGATTAGTTCATAAATCGAAGTGGTATTAACTAACTGGTTTATTCTTGGCAAGGAATTCTGATCCTTGGGACATGCCTTGTTCAAGTCGGTGAAATCCACACGCATCTTCCATGTGTTATTATCTTTTCGCAACATGACCACGTTGGAGAGCCATTCAGGTTACTTAACATCTTCTATGAACTTGGTTTTCTGCAGCTTTTGAACTTCCTCAAGGACTGTCGTGTTCTTTTCGGCATCAAAAACTCATCTCTTTTTCTTGACCGTTTAGCACCCTTCATTTTACCTAGCTCGTGGCATATGACTTCTGGGTCGATCTCGAGCATGTTGTTATGGCTTCAGGTAGGGCCGTTATTCGACCGAATCGGATCGGAAAAGCATATTTAAAAAAAATCGAAAAAATAGGCAAAAAAATCGGCGTGATGAAGCTGAAGCCGAATCCAATTTTTTCGAAATTATTTTTTTTTTTCGAATTCGGAATTTTCTGCAAAATTCTGAAATTCCGAAAATTCGACAATTTTACAGAAACATAAATTGGAAAATACTTCGGAAAATAGTTCGAAAATATTTCGTGGCAAAATTGGAAAATACTTCGGAAAATATTTCGAAAAAACAATCGGAAAATAGTTCAGATAATAATTCAAAAATTCGAATCGGAACAGATTTCAAAAATTCGAATCGGCAAAAATCAGAAATTCAAAATATAAAAAAAATGATTTCCGATTCGATTTTTTTTAAAAAAATCAAAAAATCAGAAATCCACAATAAAAATATCTTTCCAAAATCGAATCGAAATTTGAAAAAATTGAAGAGAAAAAAACAGCCCTAGCTTCAGGCAAACACGCTCTTTCACTGATGAAGGAGGTCGAGCAGACTCTTCTTCAAGTTCGGGTCCAGGGACGACCCAATCTGGATGGTCTTCTCGGGATGTTCTTCGTCGAGGATTACAATTTCAATTTATTCGACCACTTATCCCTTAACCAACTTTTTCGCATCCTGCAGATCGATTATTTCAATCTGGTAACTATTGGTTATTTTTTTTAACTATTTATGTTCAATCGGAGTGTAGTAGCACTCGCGTGCCTCCACTTAATTTCCCTTGACCATGCCTACTCCATAATAGATTGTTAACTTCAAGCATTGGTGAAAATTTCAGGGCACCGCCTCGAACTTCTTTACCCTTACTCTCCCCAAGATGAAGTTATAAGCCGATAAAATATTTTTGTGTGAGACAAAGAAATGGACCACTTTTGTTCGACACGTCGTCCAGGCAACTAAATTCCTAAGGGGTACACCTTTTTTGCCTGCGAAACTGATCAAGGGTCGATCGTACGTTATTAATTTGTTATCCTGGAGCTTCAACTTTCAAAACATTTGTAAAACATTATATCAGCTAAACCGTCATTATCTATAAGGATCCTAAAGACCTTGCTTTTGTGAATCATCATTGACGACCAGAGGATCATTATGTGGGTACAAAACTCCAGATAAATCATCTTTAGAAAATCCTACAATGAGACGGTCTGTATTTACCTTCCTAGGTCAAGAGTCCATATTACCTACCATGTTGATCTGCCTGATATGGGTGTAGGCATTTACCTCGTTTAGATAAGCCTTCCTTTCGACCAACTCCTCTCCTCCCTTGGAATTTTCGCCGGCGATGAAATGTCATCTAAAGGATATCATCTTGACCTTATAGACTGGTTACCTTGGATTCTTTGGGATATTCGGATCGTCTTTGAGTATTCATCTCATCCATTTTTCTTTTCATCAGTCCTCCTGCAAGGGGATTCTAATCGTCTCCTGGCCTTGCGTTAGTCTAGGTCTGCTCGGCCATCTTTGTCCATGTATCTGGATAGTTTGCCCTTCCTAACGAGAGTTTTTATTTCATTATCATCTTTATGAAATAAAGATCATAAAGATCTTTATGAAATTCACAGTACTTATTTTTGTCACGTCGATTTGCAGGTGCCTTGATCTTGCCAGGCTACCTGAGGTCTTTGCTTCCTCTGATCCCCTCGAGAATATGGTTGATGCCCACTATCAGGGGAGCGTACTAGCCATAATTCTTTAGCTTTTCAACCTTCTTATCTTTCCAATCCTTCTTCTCGTTACCTTTGTAGGATATAGCTTTTGGACGATTTGATTCCTTAACCTCCATGGCCTCTTCATCATTCATGATCTTGCCTGCTTTGGCCAAAAGTTTTATCATGGTATTGGGAGGTTCCTTTGCCAGTGCCCAAAATAATTTTCCTGAATACAACCCACTCATCAATGTGGTTATGGTAGTTTGTTTATTGTAATCCACTGCTTCAAGTTTCTTAGTGTTTATACGAGTGATTAAATCTCGTGTGGTCTTATCGGCCTTTTTCGTACGCTAAGCATATGGGCCACCCTCTTGCCAAGCTTTGCCCTAAAGTAGAAGTTTCTGATAAAAAGGTCAGCTAACTGCTAAAAACTAGATATCTATCCTCGCGGTAGAGTGTTATACCAGATTTGAGCTAAGTCGGTGATCATGCTAGAAAATGCTCAATACATTTAATTTGGGACAGAGTATATATCGGTAACTGCATGATATTGCTCCACATGCAAAACAGGATCCATTTTTCCATCATAATTCGGTGTGATCACATGGGGTTAAAACTTGGCAGGGGTTGGTTAACCCACGATAGAGGGTATAAAGGGAAATACCTTCATTAAGTCCCTTTGGAGAGGGGTTTTGGATTTTTCCATTTCCCCCGATCGATCTTCCAAACACTAGATGGATCCCTTCCAGGGTTCTTATCCTGGTCTAACCTTCACAGCAGCGAAATTGACCGTTTGGCATCGACTTTTAGATGAACTCTCTTCCTGAGAATTCTGCCCGGCCTGGGTCGACAGTCTTGTGCTCATCCTAGACTTGAATGAGCAGTGTTATCCCTTAGTGACTGATCGCGCTAATTCTTCACACCGCGCGTTATTCTCCTTAGGAGCCATCATAACTTTTCCTCTCATTCAATGTGGGCCTAATCAATCGAAGGTTGATCCTCGACTGTACCTTTATAACACACTAGATCTTTCTTTAAAAAAAGATTGTTCATCATCGTACCTTGTCGATCGTAGTGAGGAAGTGGCATCAGGGCGGTACGATCAATCGTGGCGTGATCCAATTTGCCAGGATGTGCTTTTTTTGTCACGCGATCCCAAGCTTAATCTACTAGGATTCTCAAGGACTTGTGTCCTATAAGCATGTATCTATCTCTATAGAGGGATAGATGTAGAATACATCCTCTTGTTTCTAATGGCCCCCTCTCGACTAGAGTGGCAGGGTCCATAGCGGGATTGCCTTATCGAGCTTTCAGTATCTGCGTTAGCTACTTAATGCTCTCCTGCATAACTTCTTAACCTTTCTTTAAACTCATTAGCATTCCTTTTAGGTCGCCTATAACACTAGAGTGGAGGATATTACGGATTCCTCCATACGGCTGCTTTTCGAGTTATTATCCATTCTTAGAGATCAATGGATTATATAATAAAAGAGAGAATTTAGGAATGGTAGGAAACAACAATGACTTGTTAATTTCCCACTGACAGTGCAAAATTGCTATTATCTAAAATTGGTTTAGGGTGTCTTTTCCAGGGGTTTATAAATAAAAAACAATAACAAATATCTATTTAGCTTGTAAAAAGGAAATAGAGAATGGAGATGAGAGGTAAAGAGAGAAGATAATATTTATGTGGTTCGGCCCATAAATGGTACCTACATCCACATGTGCAGAATGGATACAAGTTTAGGGTTCGTGCGGAGATGATGATTTAGTCCTCTATCTTTATGGGATTATGTGCTATTTATATTTAGTTACCTAAGAATATGAAAGGACAGGTGGAGTGCCTTTATAGGTCAAGAAATTACACTCTTTAAACATAATGGGGCAAATAAGGATGAGTTTGTTACAGCACAATCGGAGTGGTGTCGATTATAAATATTCATCACGTGCTCAAGTGTCCACAATGTGATTAAAGGGCTTATGTTGCATGTATAAGCAAGTATGGGAGCGGTACTAACTGATTCAGCAAGTCTGGGCTAATTAACACCATAAGACAGCTATCAAGACAGTAAGGCCTCGTCTGATGTGCCGTATAAGGGAGTCAAATAGGACATGATAAGATTTGGATTGGATAGGATAAAGAGGGACCGAATAAGATTTATTCCAATACTGCATTTGGAAAAGTTTTCAGATAAGAAGATGGGATGAGATATAATAAAACAACCCTGCATTTGAAATGCTCCGGATAGGATTAATTTGTCTCCACTTTTTCAAAAATTCCCTTATTTTGTTTTTAATAATTAAAATACAACTGTTATCACATATTTTAACTCAATAACATAGTATTTAATTCCACATGGGATGTTAAAAAAATTGCTTGAAGCTACAATTGGGTAACATCGATTTTACCCAAAATAGCTGCCAAAAACATAAGATAACAAACAAACTTAATTGTACATAGTTTCAACTTGTCTAGTAGGTGGGTTAACAACACATAAAAGAATAATATTTGTAACAAAATATTAGTGGTAAGTCAACAGCACATAACTTTCAACTTGTCTAGTAAGTGGGTTAACATAATATTTGCATCGATTTAAACCAAAATGGTAGTTCATGATAAAGCAACAAACATTAAAAAAATAGGGAAAAAAAAGAAAGGAGGATGAGGTTACCTATTGTGATGAAAAATGTGAATGTAAAGTTATGTGAATGAAAGGGGCGACGATTGCTATCTAATATTTGAAAGAGTTCAAGTTGAGTGAGCTTCTTTTAACTTAATAAGAGCAGGATAGTAATTTTCAATCAAATCTAAACACTGGATAATATTATATCACCTTAAAGGTGGGATTTTTTTATCCCACTCCTTCTGGGATAAGGAGTTCACTTGGGATAACTTACCCATCCTAAACTACACTAAACATCAAATTGGATACTTTTATCCAATATGATTCTCTTATATAACGCATCAAACGAGGCCTAAACGAAATGTGAGGCTGAGCATAGGAGTACTTGAGCCGAGAAAATTCATGACCATGTTGACCCCTAATTCTCCCTAAGAGAGGGTCCATATCATGCCATAAAGGTTCCACGTAGTGTATGTTATTTAGGATGTAACAACCGGCATCTGGACCACCCTTTGTCCTTTCTGACCATTCAATCCTCAAATCTTCATATGATTTATACTCCATCATGTGGACATTAATTTTTTTCTCTCTATTTTGTTTATTGTTCTCCTTATGGACCAACTTTTTATCCATCACCTCATTTTCCAAAAAGTTGTTCCATTGATCTACTGACATTTCAACATTCAGAGGGACTTTATCTTTCATAGCCAAGATCTCGATGCTCCCTTTGGGAAATGTCTCTGTCGAAGGTTCCTCTGATATTTTCTCATTTGTTCAACAATTTGGGAAAGAACCTTTTGCTTTGAATGGTCGAGAAATGAAAAACTCTTATAAATTTGTTCAAAAATATCATCCTTAACGGCTTGATCAACTAGGTTCCAGTTATCTGCTTCCCTAACTCCCACATTCATTTTCCCTAGTGATAAACAATTGGATTTAAACATTTATATGTCATTTTTAATGCCAGTATGATTATTCCCGATAAGGGAGAACATAATGGGCTTCTACTCATTTGTTGGTATTAGTGGTGGGGGATGGGGTTGTTGGATTAATAAACATGTGTTTCCTACTCGTAGATGGAGTAGTAGAGTGAACCCTTGGCGAAGAAGAGTATTGTTCACCCAGTGGTGGTGAAAATCCAGGTCGGGGTGTAGGAGATGAGAATCCAGTAAGTGTCCCATCATCATTTGGTATGTTATATCCATTGTTGTTAAATAATACCTACAATTAAAAAAAAGCAACGAATTCATTATACTAACATGTTTATGACTATATATATACCTTCTTATAATAAGACTTTAAAATATGTTTAATGTGTTTTATCTCCATTAATTCGATATTACTCTTTGAAAATCTATGGATTTTTGCACGTGGACAACTAGGAGGAAGCGTATCTATGATTAATATATAGATATTCGTGATATGAACTCATAATCCTTTATTCTTCAACTTATTAACAAGATTCAATTTAACGTGCATATGTCGCGAGACATCACAGGCTTGGTCAATGCTCTCTTTACGTAGTTGTATCCATAATGGATGAATTTTTCTATCTTCATTAACAGTGTAAGTAATGCCAGGGATACATCAGAATTATTTAGGGAAAATATATTCTCTACAGCCTTATACAATCTTAGGGAAAATATCATACGATCGAACAAGTACTCTTGCAAGAGATGAACTCCACGATTTGCAAGGTAGTTAAACTGTTCAATCTTCTTATTCCAATACTTGTAAATAAGATTACCCTCTATATGGTGTGCACTGATAAAAGGTGTATAACTGCGGTTCAATTTCAACCTCTCATACTTTTGTTGCCACTGATTATCACGGTACCTCATTTTTTCTTAGAATAATATATGAGCGTGTGAATATGAGCCCTACAAGTAATGGCTCTAATTAATTATTAAGTAGTTATTATTTTTCAATCGACCCAAATTATGCTTATTTTATTTGATTTAATCCTAACATTGTTGTACGTCCCTCTGTCTTTTTGCGTTCACCCTACTAATATCATCAAGTTCAAATTAAGTTTATTTTATTTAAATTAATCCAAAAATTACTATATGTCCACTAAATGTGCAACCCCTTCTACCAATTTGTGTTCACCTAAACAACAACCACTAAAGGAGGGTGAACACGACATCAACAAATAACCAATTGGTATTATCCATATTATTCACCCGCACAATATCAGTAAGTCAAAATTAAGTTTATAAATCAATCCCAAAATTAATATATGTCCTCTAAATGAGTGCATGATAACAGTCAACCAAAGATATGTACAAGTTGAATTATACGCGTTATACACATATATATAGTTATAACGGTCAAACAAACACTTATAAGACTATATTACGTAAAAGACAAAATAAGTAAAGTTACTTGAATAAAGGCAGCACCTATAATGAATTGGACTTCAGTTATTGCTCTCCAATTGTATGCGCACATGAAATGAGGAGAAAACAAGTGTGTGTGTGTGTGTGTGTATGTGTGTATTATACATGTGCATGTTTTGTATGTGTTATACATGTGCGTGTGTTTGTATGTGCTATACGCGTGTATATTTATATAAGGACAGAGGCAAATCAAATTGTCTATTTACTCGTTATAATCAATATATTACGTGTGTGTGTGTGTGTGTGTGTGTGTGTGTGTGTGTGTCTATCTATCAAATACTTTCTACACCACAATTCTATCACACACATTAATCCATACTCAAGCACACACACATACAATAATTCACATACACCTTTCAATAAAAAATTATAACAAAAATTTACTAGTAAAAAAGCATGTAGGACTAATTGTTCTAAAGGACATACAATCTTCTACATAAAACATACTAAGGTATATACCATCTCTCAAAGCCTCTTCCGACCTGATGTGACACAATTTTTCTAACTATAACATTTCACTAAAAATTAAATATCTCTAAACTACACCCAACTTTATGTACATTCCAGATAAATACTAAACAATGTTGAAAAGTAACATCAAATACTAATTTTAACTAAAATTTAGAATTTGAACCTTTCAAAGACAGAGAAGACATAGAACGTGAAAAAATATTAACTTTTACAACCTTGTGCATTACATAATCATATAAGAGAAATAATTATAAAAATATCTGAACTTGTATTGGATCAATTTTATGAAGTTTAAATTATTTATCAATTATAAAAAAAATACGAAGTTTACCATAACAATTTGACCAACTATTATATGTCACCACTGAAAATTGTATTAACGTTTTAAGCTATATTCATTAATTAAAAAAAAATAAAAACTTTATCCTTCTCTCACCCAGCCAATTCTAATAAGCATTTCAATCAACATTCAAAATCAACAAACTTAAGCATATTTCCTATTAAAATGAGTAAGAGAAATAACCCCAATTTCATTGCTAACTAATGGGTATAAACCCCAACTAAACAAATGATGTATTGTACCCACTTTTAAACTCATATATGAATACCCTAATGTAACCACTTCAAAACCAAACCAAAACATTATCACAAATCCATATTGTTCAAAGGAAACCTCATATATGAAAACTCCAACAATGTTTAATAAGGTCAAGTGAGGGAAAGATGGAGAGTAATTGAGAGAGAGAGAGAGAGAGAGAGAGAGAGAGAGAGAGAAAGAGGTGGTGGCCATAGGAAATGTGGTGGCGGTTGTCGGAGGAGAAAATAGAGGGAGGGAGTTAGGGTTTAGAGAGAGAGAAAGATCATGAAATTGAAAAATAGTCTAGGGTTTTTCTATTACTGGGTCCAATCACGGTCCTAGGTCGTGGCAACTATTAATTGAACCCATTACATTTGTCATGCATGAGATCATGTTCCTGGACTGTGACCTAATTTGGAGATAGTTTTGGCGAGAGATTTTGGAAATTTTGGTCATGGGATGGCCACAGACCTGAGTCGTGACCCCCATGGTCACGGTCCATGGTCGTGACCAAAGCCATTAATTGTTATGATTTTTCCTGGCCACGGTTTTGGTTATGCGATTTTGACATTGGTCACAATTCAGAGTCGTGACCCTCCTGCCGTGACCATTCTCAGTTTGTGGTGTAGTGAACCCTTCGAGACCCAGGTGAATCGGACTTTGATTCACAGGTTTACTGGAAATAGGTATCCTCGAGGCTTAGAAATTGAAAATGATTGAAGCGACAATGGCCAAACATTTCCCATAGACGAAGCCAATTTGTTATCGATTATAATTGGTACACTAATTATCTTAGCTAATATGTATTAATTACCATAAATAACAGATAAGAGATCATTTACTGAAATACAAACGCTGGAAAAAATAGTGGAGAGATGATAGAAATATAATAAGAACCGTATTTACATTGTTCCACCCAAATTGGTGCCTACGTCCACAGGTGCAATGTTGATTGTATTAATTATTAGGCAATCGCCATTAACAGGAACAAAGTAGAATCTCTCAAATTCTCTCTAAACTTGACAGCATAACAGTGAGGATAATCTC